>CM069860.1:202732825-202900325 GCA_036172795.1 Pelodytes ibericus
GGTCTCTCTCAGCTGTCAAACCGCTGCACATCAAACATCTCCTCTCAGATGGATGTGTCCCACCAGAATCATATTCGTATCAAAATGTACCGCTACATGAGGTTTTACGTCCTTCCCCCACCTGGGGAGCCGTCTATACCCCCTTTTCCTTGTTTACAAGTATCTTGAGGTCAGTGTTGAAATGTTTGAGAAATTGAAAACATTTCATCTAACCAGCATTGATTCTAGCGCCCCATGTCCTTGTACAGCGAGTTAACGTCATCCTTTTCCTCTAATGCTCTGCGTTTCAATATTTATTTAAAACATGGCGGAATCATCGGACAATTGCTTGTTTCATTGTGTTCTGCAGACGGTTATTGTCTTGATGAATAGATATAAATTGGTTTGCAAATCACAGACGTCGAAGGAACAATGAAACTGGGAAATAATAGCACACATCCTGTGAAAAATGTTAATGATTTTCGATTGCCAAGAACAAAATAAAAAGCTGTATTGATATGAGAAAAACACGGACTTAGAAATGTTTTTATAAATTAAAAAAAAAAAAAAAGGAAAGAAACGTATTTGTGGCTTGTTATTACACATTTTCCCGTAAGGTCATAAACCGGAGACAACACAGACATTTTTAAAATACATTTATGCGTTTGCTTGAACTTCTGCTAAAACAATGAATCAATTTTCAGCACCCTTTATATTTGCTGAATGAACAGTATTTAGTCGACAGATCCCTTTAAAAGGGACAGTCTAGTGCCCAAACTCCCCTTGGTGCAAGATGAGTATTACGGTTTGTATAGTGCACAGGCTTTTATTCCAGTGTGATTAGATGCAGGTATTCTGTATATATTACATTTTTAATATGTTGATAAAGGCCTCCCCCCTGTATCCTATCCCACAGTTAATGCCGCATGGATTGCGTGTAGTCACCGAGCACGTATCAATTTTGTTTTATTAAGTCACTTCCTCTGCTGCGGGAATAGAACGCCTTGTGTGGGCATGGTCAGTGCACGCACAGCCAATCAGAGCTGTGGATCGACCCGCTAATCTGATTACGGTCTGCAGAGTGGGGGCGGGGTCCCCTATGCCTATCCCCTGCCAAAACGAGGGTCTCTCTCTGTACTTACAGAAAGAGACAGTCGAAGATGAGACCGGGCTTTCCGCTTCCCATGGAAACATGGAAGCTACCAGTCAAAGGATAAACTGGCATGCACTTTCAGAAGTACCTGCCAGTTCATCCTCATACTAGGGACAACTAACTATTCACTGGTACTTCTATATTAGAAGCAGAAGTGAAATATAAAGTTTAGTGTTCCTGTAAAGAATGTTGTAGGAACCTTCACAGACCTTGCCACACACTTCTCGTCCCTGGATAAGGAGCTTTTCCTTGTAAGTCTGCAAATAATACTAATACACTTGTCAAAAAAGTGTCTTTCTGTGAGGCAAAGTGGTATAAGCAGCTGTTAGTCACTATATTTATAGGGAAAAGAGAGCTTCCACCCCATGCAGGAGACTGTGAGGAAGACCCTCTACGCTGACAAGCAGAAGATCACATCACACGCGTGTTACTTTGAAGAACCACACCAAAGCAGGCAGACAAAACTGTCTTACTATTGCCTCAAGAGGCCGGGTATGAAACAGAGTCCGTGGGGTGTACAACTCGGAGGATTTTGATTGGTCTGAGAGGTGTTCGCAAACTGGAATCTGGACAACAGTCTCCCCATCACAACTTTCCTGTCGCACACACGTCAAAAGAAGTAGAGGATTATGGGGGGAAAAATAAAAAATGTCCAAACAATGCACAAAAAGGCCACAAACACAGGTAACATAAATACAGCTATAAATACAATGTGAAAAACAAAACCTCAGAGGAATTATGAATGCCTTGCATCATTGTGGCTGGCTGGCCATGCTGGGAGTTGATCAGGTAGTGAATAGTGAAAGCAAAACAGAGAACATTGTAAAATAACATACAAACATATATTTCCAGCTGTAGTAAATAAAATCCATACATTAATTTTAATTAATATTCCTAGGGAATTATTTACGATGATTTTGTTAAAGAGTCAGCTCATTTTAAACTAATGTGTGCTTCTCTTCTGGAAGCTAGGGATATTCCTGAATTTGCTGGGACACACCCCGTTTGGGGGGGGGGGGGGGGGCATCAGGGCTTCTCCTGCTGGGTCTCTGGTAGGAAAGCCCTGAGTACAGACTATATTCGGTCACACCCTGACCATCAGGGCTTCTCTTGCTGGGTCTCTGGTAGGAAAGCACTGAGTACAGACTATATTCAGTCACACCCTGACCATCAGGGCTTCTCTTGCTGGGTCTCTGGTAGGAAAGCCCCGAGTACAGACTATATTCAGTCACATCCTGACCATCAGGGCTTCTCTTGCTGGGTCTCTGGTAGGAAACCCCTGAGTACAGACTATATTCAGTCACACCCTGACCATCTTCTCTTGCTGGGTCTCTGGTAGGAAAGCCCTGAGTACAGACTATATTCAGTCACATCCTGACCATCAGGGCTTCTCCTGCTGGGTCTCTGGTAGGAAATCCCTGAGTACAGACTATATTTCAGTCACATCCTGACCATCAGGGCTTCTCTTGCTGGGTCTCTGGTAGGAAACCCCTGAGTACAGACTATATTCAGTCACATCCTGACCATCAGGGCTTCTCTTGCTGGGTCTCTGGTTGGAAAGCCCTGAGTACAGACTATATTCAGTCACATCCTGACCATCAGGGCTTCTCTTGCTGGGTCTCTGGTAGGAAACCCCTGAGTACAGACTATATTCAGTCACATCCTGACCATCAGGGCTTCTCTTGCTGGGTCTCTGGTAGGAAAGCCCTGAGTACAGACTATATTCAGTCACATCCTGACTATCAGGGCTTCCCTTGCTGGGTCTCTGGTAGGAAAGCCCTGAGTACAGACTATATTCAGTCACACCCTGACCATCAGGGCTTCCCTTGCTGGGTCTCTGGTAGGAAAGCCCTGAGTACAGACTATATTCAGTCACATCCTGACCATCAGGGCTTCTCCTGCTGGGTCTCTGGTAGGAAATCCCTGAGTACAGACTATATTTCAGTCACATCCTGACCATCAGGGCTTCTCTTGCTGGGTCTCTGGTAGGAAACCCCTGAGTACAGACTATATTCAGTCACATTCTGACCATCAGGGCTTCTCTTGCTGGGTCTCTGGTTGGAAAGCCCTGAGTACAGACTATATTCAGTCACATCCTGACCATCAGGGCTTCTCTTGCTGGGTCTCTGGTAGGAAACCCCTGAGTACAGACTATATTCAGTCACATCCTGACCATCAGGGCTTCTCTTGCTGGGTCTCTGGTAGGAAAGCCCTGAGTACAGACTATATTCAGTCACATCCTGACTATCAGGGCTTCCCTTGCTGGGTCTCTGGTAGGAAAGCCCTGAGTACAGACTATATTCAGTCACACCCTGACCATCAGGGCTTCCCTTGCTGGGTCTCTGGTAGGAAATCCCTGAGTACAGACTATATTCAGTCACATCCTGACTATCAGGGCTTCTCCTGCTGGGTCTCTGGTAGGAAAGCCCTGAGTACAGACTATATTCAGTCACATCCTGACCATCAGGGCTTCCCTTGCTGGGTCTCTGGTAGGAAATCCCTGAGTACAGACTATATTCAGTCACATCCTGACCATCAGGGCTTCTCTTGCTGGGTCTCTGGTAGGAAACCCCTGTTTTCACTCACAATTGATGCAGGGGGTCTGATTTAAAGCAGACAATGGGACATCTATAAACGCAGGAGCACGATGTAGACACATGTGCCATGTTTCTGGACTTCTCTGGTGCGTTTGCAAGCCATATAATATATATATTTTTCTTTTTAAAAAACATAAAAATGTATTTCTAATGCGCAGGAATAGAATGTATCACCAGAGGTTTCTTGTTTGTCACATCATTCATTACATTATGACCACCTGCCTAATATTATGTAGTTCCCCTTTTGATGCCAAAACAGCCCTGACCCGTCGAGGCATGGACTCAAGTGAAAAGTTAGTTGTCCCTAAAATAAAAATTGGATGGTGGTGGACAGAAGAAATGGAGACAGCAGATTACCAGAATCTTTGCTGGGGTATTTTGGGTAAAACACCCGGCATGAACATAGATCCTCTGCGAGAAGTAACACTGATCATTAGACTGTTAAACATTCCACTAGAATTGGTATATAAAGGAGAGAGACAGACGATCTACCGCACTATGATTTTACCACTGCAGTTTCATTACTGGGCAGCCAGTCGTCTCTTCCTACATAAAGTCTTCATTTGTTTACCTGTTTATCCTCTTTTGGAATAACACTGTAGAGTAAGGGAGGGATGGAATTTTCAATTGCCTTTCCCACATCAATGCGAAAAGAATCACTGGCTGGAATACAGCTGAAAGAAAGGATAGAAAACATCGGTCAGCAGATCAGAACCGTTTGGCCCATCTACAAAATCCTCAGACCTTATTTGCTCATTAGCATTCTCTTATGTCCAGGATTGTCTCATGCTAATCCTGTGCACGCTTAAACTCCTTCACTGTATTAACCCTCTTCTGCTGGAAGACTGTCCCATGCATCCACCACCCTCTCAAAGTAATCCTTTCATTAAAGCCACATGGTCTTATCTTATATCTAGGATAGCCTTGTGCCTATCCCATGCATGCTTAAAGTCCTGTATTAACCTCTACCACATCTGCTGGAAGACTATTCCAGGGCTTGACAAATGTAATTAGATTTTAGGAGCCAGCAAAAAAATTTAGGAGCCAGACAATCACGCAAGCATACACGCAATTCATAAACACACACGCCTACTTTACATATACACATATATACAAACAACTCACATTCGGCTACTTTACATATACACATATATCCAAACACCTCACACACACCTACTATACATATACACAAATATACAAACACCTCACACACACCTACTATACATATACACATATATACAAACACCTCACACACACACCTACTTTACATATACACATATATACAAACAACTCACACACACCTACTTTACATATACACAAATATACAAACACCTCACACACACCTACTTTACATATACCCATATATACAAACAACTCACACACACCTACTTTACATATACACATATATACAAACACCTCACACACACCTACTTTACATATACACATATATCCAAACACCTCACACACACCTACTTTACATATACACATATATACAAACACCTCACACACACCTACTTTACATATACACATATATACAAACACCTCACACACACCTACTTTACATATACCCATATATACAAACACCTCACACACCTACTTTACATATACCCATATATACAAACACCTCACACACACCTACTTTACATATACCCATATATACAAACACCTCACACACACCTACTTTACATATACACATATATACAAACACCTCACACACACCTACTTTACATATACACATATATACCAACACCTCACACACCTACTTTACATATACACATATATCCAAACACCTCACACACCTACTTTACATATACACATATATACAAACACCTCACACACCTACTTTACATATACACATATATACAAACACCTCACACACACCTACTATACATATACACATATATACACACATATATACAAACACCCACCAACCCACCTCACACAGTCTTTTTTTGGTTTCTTAACGTGGCCCAAAGGGGGACATTAGTGTTGCAGCCGATCTGCCTGCTGAGTGCCAGGATGTCACGTGACGACACCCGGCACTCAGACACGCGTTGCGCAAGGGGGCGGAGCTTGCAGTCTGTGCGGATGGCACAGACTTTACCCCCTCGTGCTCCGTAAAAATAAAAAAATCGGATGGCAGCGGTGAGGGGACCATGAGGCTGACGGCACCCAGGCGCCAGGTCCAATTTCCTGGTCGCCATGGCGACCTGGCGCCTGGGGTTTGTCGAGCCCTGGACTATTCCATCTAAAAACTACAAAGAAATATTTTTATGGTCGTGTCCTTTGAACTTTTTTTAAAAATAATTTTTAAGAATATAAAATTTGCCGCCATGTCCCACAGAACAGTGACATTTTAATAATGTAATAAACTTATCACAGTTACTTGCTAGCACTGATCGGACTTGATTACCTGGCTGGAAGTTTGTAAATAAAACTCTGCCCGTCCTCGGTCCAGATAATAACTTTATCAGCAGATATGAAGTCCCCTCCGGTCCAAGTCAGCCCATCCTCACTGGGGACTGAACACAATAAGGAATAGTCTCCTGCATCAAACACCTGGAAACAACACACACAATATAAAAGAGAGATATCAGGATAGTGACTCCAGGGATTCATACAGAAATAGAAAACTACACCTTCATCATCACACGGAGTGATTACAAACAAATAGTGGGTATACAGTAGGCTATTTCAGTGGGGTTTTTTTTATATAAAACTATAATGGGGGGAAAAAAAAATTGCATTAACTGCGATACACCAGTTATCAGATCGCTGATGCCATAGCATGCGGGACGCTACATATATACAGCCCATATTGCTGCTCGGCTCCCCATTATAAGTGCCAGAAAATGCGTATAATGAGCGGCAATGGCTATTTAACTAGGTTAAAAATCACACTGAATAAACAGGAGAAAATCGCATGCCTCTCAAAAAAATAGCCTTACCCGCCAGTATTTAGCACACACTACCAACAGGGACCTCTGGGTAAATGTGCAGAATGAGATGCTCTGGCAGTTCTGGCAGTAAATAGGTTTTGATTCCTCTTCAAACACCGGCTCTGTGTCCTGAAAAAAAAAAAAAAAAGATGAAATAATACAAACTAAACTTTTATTATAACAAGTCTGCCATAACGCGAGTCATCATTATAGGAGGAGGACAGTGGTGAGGACAGTGGTGAGGACAGTGGTGAGGACAGTGGTGAGGACAGTGGTGAGGACAGTGGTGAGGACATCATTTAAGTGAATTCAGTGGAGAAATCCGCAATTCAGTAAGTCAATATTTGGTTCGTGTGGGGAGGGGGGGGGGGGGGGGGGGTTTGGACTGCGAAATTGTTACTCTTCCGAACTTCCCCAAACTTGTCCAGAAATCAGCAGAAATTGCTGAAGATATTATAGCTAGTAAATTGAATTTCTAAGTTAGTAAGAATATTTTTTTTTAAATAGTGTAAAAGTACTAAATCATAAATAAAAAAAACATTAAACTATATTAAAAATATTATATATATATATTTTATATTATAGTAATAGATGTAATAAACATTACAAATCAATGTTTCATTGGCTTGATAATAGTGTTAACATGCCATAATAGCATATTTATTACAAAGTTAATGATTGTAATTTTTATTAAAATATGCTATTACGGCATAGATGGTGCAATTACCGCGTCGGTGAACACATCATGTAATATAAAAATAAGCTTAATCACATTCGCCACTTAGTAACCTCAATAAAAGTTAGGTGGATGGCCACATATTCAAACATATCACAGTACCATTTCATGGCCACTTTTGACAATGGTGCAATGCCGAGCAATGTGGCCATACGCCCCGTGGACATGAAATGGTACCGTGGTACACGTGGCATGATGGCGGGAGGTTACGTTTAAAGCAACAGCTGCTGACGGTGAACAGTAACCAGTGATGTCAATCTAATTTTCGCATGACATAACCGGCATGGTTATACCACAAGAGCGGTTATTGCGACATATAAAATGATGTATGATAATATAGGCATATGTGGCCGTTCAAGAAGAAGAGGACTTCGGCCACATTAAATCGTATGAGAGACTTACTCTCGCTTTGCACGTTACCTGCATCCTGTGGACTTCCGCTGTGATTATCCAGACTTTGAGAATCCCAGTGACTGATACGGCTACAACTGTGTCTTCTGTAAAGAAAAAAATGAACTGTCTCTGGATGGATTTGGAACGCACAATTTGACTTTTTTGATCTAGTAACACTAAAACAATGACAATATCTAGCATGACTTAACAGGGAAAACATAGATTTAGTCAAATAAAAAAAGACATAAACCAGTATATAGAATAGAGGAAAAAAAAAATTATAAGGAGCAATTTTTTTTTTTGTGTGTAACAAAAATCCATTATTTCCCCCTGTACTCAAACAACACTATACAATAGAACCCAAGAAAAGTAATAAAAAAATGCTAGAAATGTTAAATATTTAAACTGAGTGCAATTTCCACTTTAAGATTTAAATAGCCACTAGCACCCTTAGTGGACGTGGCAGAGGTAAACACAGTGAAGGATTTTAAGCATGCGTGGAATAGGCACAAGGCTATCCTAGCTATAAGACTGGGAACGGGGGACTAATAAAAGTATTTAGAAAAATGGGCAGACTAGATGGGCAGAATGGTTCTTATCTGCCGACACATTCTATGTTTCTATTGTGCGGATAGAACAACATGTACTTTGTGAAGCTTGCACGCTGATCTGGGCATGATTATTCACTGCTAGTGCATTGTTTGTATACAAATCAATAGAGGCGTCCATAACTCCTAAAATTACCATATACAAAAACCGAAAGTAAATACAGAGAATCACAGTGTGTGCAGATCAGACTCAAACAGTAACATACCGGTATTACAGATTAGAAAGATTGTACAATTGTAAGTGCACACACAGTCTGTAGATCGTTACCCTGTGTTCTGTGAGATCGAATGATGCTCATTGAACTGATCCAATCTGGAGAGATCTTGGAAACCAGTGTGTAAAGGACGTCCAAGCTGCTGGCATCTACTACAAGAACTTCAGGGTAATGCCCATGGCAGAGCAGCCTTCCCTCTCGCTGGGTACCAACCGAGAACTGATAGAACTGGCAAAGCCGAACGGAGAAAGGGAAATAAATGGATTGTACTAAAAAATAATAAAAAGAAAAAAACACTTGTCCACATGCTGTCTAAAATGCCTATCATCCTCAGCCACACCCTGATTTTTGGTATGAGGAGAGCCGAAGTTACCGCACGGATATTTATTGGTGGAAAAAAGGCAGTCACATGGCGAGATTCAACTTTATTGGAAGTAACAGAACCGCAGGGGAACAGGGCACACAAATATTCTTAAAAGCATTTTTATCCTGTTCTGCGACTTTAAATAAAGCTTATTCTAATCATGTGACCGATTCCGATAGGAGGAGTTAAGCCGATATCCTCCGGTATCATTGTCACAGTGCGCAGTAGCGCTCTCCTCTTTATTGAATTCTCATTGGCAAGAATGAATGTGTACAGATTTATTGTATACATTACAGGGCTGGATCCAACTACAGTACAGAGTCCCTACAAATATAGGTACTGCGTCATGTAATGCAAAGGAAAAGAAACCGATCTCTTATCAGTTTTTTCCTCCATGCTTCCCCTCTCCTAAACATATATAAAGAGCAACAGATTTTTCCTGTTGCCGTAGCAACAGTCCTGCCCATCTCTCTAACCCCTTCTTATTGGACATCATTGAATTTAGAAGCCCCTTGTGAAATTATTTTCATTGTAAGTCTACAGGAGAACGGTTTATTGTTTGAAAGTAAAAATAAGTGAATTTCACATGTATAACATCCAGAAAATAAGTTAGGTGGAAGTGCCCCTTTAAGACCCATACCGTTAAAGACTTTTCCAGTACTAAATATTTAAAGTGTTGTGATACTAACCTGTATGCCAGTGTGAGTACACGCCAATTTGGTAAATTCTACACATCTCCCATCACTCACATCCCAAAGGCACATCTCCCTGCGGAAACAGAGACAACTGTTTAATCATCATAACTAAGCGTTAACCGACACCCCCTGAATGGTCTGTATGTTCTGTTATTTTAGCAGAGGCCACGAGATTTAAACGCCATATTATAGTCTAACTGCTATTAAAGTGCACCTCTCATGAGAACATTACATCTATACCTTGTGCTAGCCAAATTTAATTCCACCAAAGATGGCCACCCCGGACTCATCCGTCCCCAAATTTCGACATCAGTTTTGTATTTTGCATTATGTGGAGGCAGGTGGATGCTTTTTTTGGTGACCATCCTGTAGAAGGCAGCGCTAACTTCAGGTAAATAGAATTTATAATCTATACGTTTTGTAGAGATCGCACCAGCAAATATGTAGATGGGTGGTGAGTAACCTGCGGGCCTCGAGATGTTGCAGGACTACATTCCCCATACTCCTCTGCCATCCTCTTAGTGGAGAGAGCATTATGGGAGATGTAGTTCATCAGCAGCTGGAGGGCCACACCCCTGATGTAGATGAAATGGTTATACCATCCTCCATATCTCACCAGCAAATATATACATTACATTTTGTAAATGATGGATGTGTTTGCAGAATCACAAATATAAGACAAATGTGTTTTAAGGGTGTCTGTGGTGTCTCCGGTCTGTGACATCACTTGTGACTTAATATGCAAATTCCTCATTTCAAGGAATTGATGATGTCATAAATAGGAGACACCACAGTTACACACAATTAGAACAGTTTTATGCATTTGTATAGACATATAGATCTACATTCACAGTATAAACGTTGGTTAGGTGACAGAGTCCCTTTAATTCGACTTGTCTCCTATTTTTATATTGTAACCTGTTGCCCGCTTGTTATAGTCAGCCAGCCTTCCTAGAATCAGCACTTATGTTAAACAGGCTTCAGACACACAAAACAAACAGTAAGCACTTGTTGTTGCCACTGGGAGATAAATGAAATGCTGCTACCAAACTCATATACTTTGTGCCCAAACACTGATTAAACAGATTCCCTGTGCCTGGCAGAGAATGATGAGAGTGTAATACACCAAGAGACAAAAATACACCTATGGTCCACACCTTGTTTAGAGCCTGCACACAAACTAAACAAAGGGAGCAAATGGTATGGAAAATGCGGGCATTTCTGGAGAATGTTCTCAATGTCGAGAACATCCCATTGGTTTCCACAGTGATTGCCCTTTTGTAACTCTGCCATAGAACTGTTCTTTTTAAATAACCCCCAATATCTCTAGAACATTACATGTCCAAATGGGTTTGGACATGTAATTGAACTAAACAGACTTTTTATAACCTTTTGCTTCACTAAAACTTTTTGCCACTTGTCTGGAGTAAACCAGAATTATTGCTCGTCCAATCAGAGCAGCCATGGTCTATCTTGGCTTAGTGCACACACCGACGCACTCTTCCACCGCTTGGTTTTTATGACTAGACTTGAAATGTGGATGTGGTGTCTTTGGTTTATGACATCATCCCTGGCTTGATATGCAAATTAGAGATTTCCCCTCGTGCTCTGACATTTAGGGGCGGTGTCTTTTTCTGCCCCCTGGAAAGTGACGTCCAAGGCTGGGGCCTTGTTAAATAACACCCTTTGCATCAGGTTGAGTTAATCTTTTGTTGGTTGGATGTTGCCAACTTACCCACTTTCAGACGCACTCACTATGTGCTGCTTGTCACTGGATGCGCAAGCTTTCGATAAGCAGGTAATAGAGGCGGTGTGGCCAAACAGCAAGGCCCGGGGGTTGATCTAGGAGTAAATAAAATCAATAAATCTGCACAGACAAGACAGAGCACAGGAGTAGAGGTTAGTTTACACTTTTCAGACATTTACCTTGCAGGGTATCTTAGAAAAACAGATGTTGCAAATAAAACACTGAGAGCTATGTACACATGCAACTCTGGGGCAAAGATCTGAAAACAAACAAGTCAAATAAACCCGGCTGATTGCTCCATATTTACCACAAAATGGAGCATTGTCAAATAACTCACACTGTCTGCAACCAATGGGGACACTAGTAGGACTGGGACTAATGCTGGCTAATCTCTTGTAGCCCTTTGTCCCCAACTTGCTAAATGAATCCCTACAATCACGTCTAACTAAAAGGAAAGGTCAGTTAACAGGGAGCTTGCAGCAGAAATACACAGAGGACATGCTACTGTGTCCTAACATTGCCCATACATGCATCATAAGCAAGGTTTCTATCGCCTTTTAAGCCCTTTGTAGTAAATTGAGTAAAATAATAAAATATCCCCTTTTCCATCTGATCCACTCGATGTTCGCGGTTCTGTTAGAAATGATCTACACATCATTTTAGAAGCTGTATATTCAATACAGAAAACTGTTTAGGTGGCATTTATGGCATTGTGGCTTCATATGCAAATGGACTACTCTCAATGAATTTAGTATTTTGCACATGAAGCTACAAGATTTTTTACAGGAGATACCAAACACATTTAAAGGAAATGCTAAATGTGACTGTCTGAAATAAATGAATATGCCCTAATATATCATCTGTGCCATTTTTACAAAAACAAACCTATACCCAATTTTCAGTTATTTTACCATTACGCAGAAACTGCTGCACATGTAATGTCTGCCATCTTGCCTCCTGGCCTGGGTCAGATCTCTCGCTCTCGACCCAATCACCTTGCAGTCTCATTCGCAAGTCTATGTAGCTCCGCCCCCAAATGCATATAACCTCCCCATCTATTTTTTATTCCAACATTACATGCTATGTATTTTAGGAGGATCAGACTGGAAACAGTGAGCATTAGTAAAGCCCTTGCAGGAGTGCAGCTTGAAGAAAAAAAATACTCAGATGGTTTATAGAGGATGGGTACTTACTTCCAGGTCTGGTGATAGGTCCCAGAGGCAGATCTGTCCATCGTGGCATCCTGTGATGATTGTCCCCAAGTCGTCCATTACCAGTACTGTGGAGATGCAATGAGTTGGAGCTTTGCGGCCCCATAGCACTATGGGGAGGACAAGACTGTTCCCAGTCATCTTATATTTGACCCTGAGAAAGAGCAGAGAAAGTTATTAGTGGGATGCTTCATACTCCAGCACATCTGACCACACATTATTATTGTATGGTTCGGTTGATGGAAAGACCACAAAAATGAAACATGGTGTAAACTTTATTTTACTTTTGATTCTATAAACTAGATGTCTTGATCCTAGGAGTCCAAGTGCGGTCCTTCATCGATAGATTCTCTGACACTCTTAATGGGGCAGTGCTACCTAGGCTATTTTCTGTATGTGGTACATTTGTTCATCATATGTAAAATGCACTTATTTTTACTTTAAAACCATTTACAGTTCCTCTGTACTTTTACATTGGAAATAATTTCCTCCATGGCTTCCACATACAGGTATTTAAATGAAAGGGAGAGTACATCTCCTCTGCAGAAGTATTTATGCTCCCCTCTGAGAAAGGTCGCAATAGCCATTTCTGTGGAATCAACCTCTGCTTGTTTTAAATGCTTGGAATGCAGTGTGAGGTGGTTTCAGCCAGCTCTGTATGTCCTGATAGCAACAGCAGTAACTATCAAAACTTTAAGAAGATAGGATGCAGGATTACTTTTCTCCACATATTTCATATTTATTTACTCACTGTATTGAAATGCAAGCTTCCTGCCCAAAATGTGAGTGCTAGAGTTCATTGCAGGACTTGGGAAAAGAATTATCCCTGCAGATCACATTTCACAGTATTGATCTATTTATTAACAAACCACCGTCATTGTGTCACGGACTAATGGCGATTCACTTGTGGTTCTGTACAGGACAGGAAGGATATGGTGTCTATTTAACAAGATACATGTGTTCTTCCCAATGCTACAGACTGAAACCTTGCAGAGCACGTGCCTAGTTGTATTTTTGGTTCTAATATTTCAAAGGCAGTCATTAGAAAGTGATTCTTAAACACAGGAGTTCTCTGGTTCCTAAATGGAGTTGATCTTTGTAACAAGCCAGAACATGCACATCATAAATAATGACAACGAGGATGCATCCATTAAATACACCGATTAGCCATAACATTATGACCACCTGCCTAATATAGTGTGGGTCCCCTTTTGACACAAAAACAGCTTGATCCGTCGAGGCATGGACTCCACTAGACCTCTGAAGGTGTGCTGTGGTATCTGACACCAAGACAATAGCAGCAGATGCTTTAAGTCCTGTAAGTTGCTAGGTGAGGCCTCCATGGATCGGACTTGTTTGTCCAGCACATGTCACAGATGCTCGATTGGACTGAGATCTGGGGAATTTGGAGGCCAAGTCAACACCTTGAACTTGTTGTGTTACTCAAACCATTCCTGAAATATACCGTATATACTCGAGTATAAGCCGACCCGAATATAAGCCGAGGCACCTAATTTTACCACAAAGAACTGGGAAAAAATATTGACTCGAGTATAAGCCTAGGGTGGAAAATGCGGCAGCTACTGGTACATATTGCCCCCAATATGCCATTTAATATGCCAGGATATTGCCCCCAATATGCCAGGATATTGCCCCCAATATGCCAGGATATTGCCCCTTACTATGCTCGTTATGCCACCCTCCTTCCCCAGACCCCAGCACTTACCTCGTTCCTGCTCTGTCCCCCGGTGCTCTGAAGCTGCGTGGCTGTGAGGAAAGCGTTGTGAGTTTCCCTCCGGTCACGCGGTCAATAAAGTTTGTTTAAAAAAAAAAAAAAAAAAAAAACACACTTTATTGACCGCGCGGCTGGAGGGGAGCTCACAACGCTTCCCTCACAGCCACGCAGCTTCAGAGCACCGGGGGACAGAGCAGGAACGAGGTAAGTTTTAGATTTTTTTTTTTTTTTCAGCGACTGACTCGAGTATAAGCCGAGAGGGCATTTTTCAGCACAAAAATTGTGCTGAAAAACTCTGCTTATACTCGAGTATATACGGTACTTGCTTTGTGGCAGGGGACATTATCCTGCTTAAAGAGGCCAATGCCATCAGGGAATATAGTTTCCATGGCAGGGTGTACATGGTCTGCAACAATGCTTAGGTAGCACTTTAAAGGGATACTATCAATGAAAATGTTTATTCCAAGTACTGCCTAAATCACACACACAAAAATTCCAATAAAGATGTCGGACTTGTATTTTTTTTGTCCATATGTCTCTTTACCTCTTGGGGGGGGGAAAAAGCTATATCTCCTATGGCGCTAGACTTAATAGGGTTTTAACACACATTTAACAGTGCTTGGGGATGTGTAGGAGAGTGAATTTATTCAATTTATCTTCAAAGAGATCCTAGTGATAAGGCCAGATTTGAATGCCCTGTTTACAGATTGCAGGAATCACAACCATGACATTCCAGATTATTAAATTGTTCCAAAAATGATTTCACCGTAATCTAGACAGTTCCAACTCGCTTGTTTTGTGTATGTGGTACATGTCTTTAATAATTCACAGGAGCCTCTAAGCACAGTGACATCCAATAAAGATACACAGGGCTGTTGCTATAGCAGTCTGTCCATGGTACCCCAGCCTCCCCACAAGAGTTTTTTTTCATAAAAAAAAAATAAACTTTTGTTTTGTTCTAACCCTAACTTTAGGGTTAAATAAAAAACAAAAACAAATGAAAAAATAAAATGTAATAACCTGCCCATTTGTTTCCCTTCTAACCCAAGGGTTAGGGTTTGTGCAAACATTAACAGACAGTCAGGGTTAAAAAAATAAATTAAAAAAATACAAATAAATTACATAAAAATGAAAAGTTATTCCGTAGTGGACCAGTGACATGTTAGGACGGTCAGTGGTCCTCTAGTGATTATATATATATATATATATATATATATATATATATATAATTATATATATATATTTTTTTTTTTTTTTAAACGGTTAGTAAGGCCAGTACTACTGAATGAGACAGTTTCTCACTAGGTAATTCCAAGAGAAGAATGTATCTTTAATAGGGTCTACATGAAAGGTGACTGCATGCTTGTATGGGTAAATGACTGATAAAGTAAGTTACATATCTCATTTGGAAATCTGTTCCATTTAAGCTCACTACCTACTTTCATTTGTTGACTGCATTTAAGTTTTATTAGGTCGATAAAGATCTTATTTATACATGTTTTTTATTAAAGTTATTTTTTGTCTCTGGACAAGCAGATTGTAATGAGGCACACGTGGATTGGGCTACCTTGGACAAGTTGGTTTTGTTTGTTTGTTTAATTTCCACTCCCCTATGTTATACTGATTGAGTATTCTTAAAGGACAACTGTGTTAACTTGAATGGTTGCATTAAGTGTAGATAGTTTGCATATAAATGCTTTAATTAAAGAATATAAATAATGTACCTTATCGAGCGCTCTGTTTAGCTGTAAGAGGGGGCAGACATGTTGTTTAGAATCTTGGGTCAGATCAACCAAGGTGAATGAAGAACTCTCCTAAGATTCTAAATATGTCCGCTCCCTGTTATAGCTATACAGAGCAATGAAGGCTTAACAAAATGTACTGTATATTAAAACATTTATATTTAAAATGTCTACACTTGATGCAATATTTTAATTAAACATTACTTATGTTTTTGCAGCAGTTGTCCTTTAAAATGTTATCCAAAATGTTTTTCCGATTTCACCCCAAGTTTCAAATCCCCCAAGCGCACAACAGTGTATTCAGCGTCCAGCCCCCTTAAATTGTCATATAGGCTTTCCATACATGCTCGGATCCCCCCACGCCCACAAAGGGTCATACAATGACACGCGTGCAGACCTGACACGCCAGCGGCAGGTTCCCAACGATGCCTCACATCACAGTAAAAGTGATTTGCGATTCATGAGTGCTCATCTTATTGGCGAAAATGATCCGTTATCTGAAATGATCGGCTATGCTTGGCCTCTCTGGGCTTCCGTAGAAAACTTACATAGGGTAGCACTGCCTTAAAAAGATTTTTCCAACAGTTCACAACACATTTATACCTGGAAGAGTTGCACACACTCTGCTCCCTCGCGCACCGCTGGATAGGTGATGAAATCCTTTTATTGCAGAGTAAACTAATTTAAAAACGAATTACGAGATTATCTTAAAAGAAAAAAAATCTAAAATAGGAGTGTAATACCACTACTGGTATATGCTCATCTGTTATTTTGTGTGCAGATCAAATGATCTACTTCAGAGAATATTTTTATAGTTGTTTATATTTCTCTTTATGAAGCTAGAACACTCCAATCCCACATGGAGGAGTATAGAAGGATAAACAGGCTAAATCACAACCCATAACACTCAAACTAAACCGCATTTAATATTTTACTGAAAACACAGCCGTAAAATTATAAATAACCCTGCGCTTCTATTAAAAGGTTCCATGAATGATGGGATTTGGATCCATTTATACAGTATATGGGTAGGGAATTCCGATGGGCCACACGATGGACGGCCCTGGTGTAAAAACTGAGCTGCAAGTGAACCACAAAAGTGAGGGGATGTTAGCTAAGTTGGGGAATGCTGGCAACTCTGCTATTAATGCCTGACTTTGGCAGATCACTTGGCGGTTCAGTTTTAGTGACTAGCCTCAAGTTTAAAACTTATAGTACAGGAGTACAGCTGAATGACAGAATGTGTCACCCAAACTCGGCTACTTCGGCCTGTGTCACCTAAACAATGGTTACACTGTGAATGTAGAGAATGATTTTTTTTTTAAATGGTCTATATGTTGTGTTATCGGAATTGGCAGAAAATGCCTAAATTAGGAGAAAAATGTGTTTTAGATGAATCTGTGGAGTCTACTGTTTAGGACACTGCCTGCTCCTTGATATTGCAAATAATCTGCTCTTCAAAGGAAAATGGCTAATTTGCATATCAAGCCACAGGTGATGTCATAAATAGGAGACTCAACAATCATGTTTTTCTCCTAATTTACAATGTATAGATCATTTTCAATCATATTTTTATCCTCTACATGCACAGTAAAAACAAACAATGTTTAGGTGATACAGCCCCTTTAAGTTTCATGAAGAAAGCCCCCATGTCTCAGTGACATGTGAAAAACACCGTGTATGGCCTGTGATAGTTTAGGATGGTGGAATGACAGGAGCACACTGCATTATATGCCCCCAGTGACAAGGGTTAATTATTAAAGATGTACAAAGCCAGCATTGTATCTGCAGAATGGCTTGTGTGACATGCTGGCAGTACGCCATTCCCTCATCCAGTTTTGTAAACATTGTAATGAAACAAAAATATTTTGGATTTTCAATACAGCCAATTTAAAAATATTGTATTGGTACATGTTAAAAACAGCTCTGAGAGGTATGGCAGGGCTGCCGACGCGTTGAGACAGCTCCGAGCGGCATGGCGGGGCTGCCGACGCATTGTTACAGCTCCGAGCGGCATGGCGGGGCTGCCGACGCGTTGTTACAGCTCCAAGCGGCATGGCTGCCGACGCGTTGTTACAGCTCCGAGCGGCATGGCGGGGCTGCCGACGCGTTGTTACAGCTCCGAGCGGCATGGCGGGGCTGCCGACGCGTTGTTACAGCTCCAAGCGGCATGGCGGGGCTGCAGACGCGTTGTTACAGCTCCGAGCGGCATGGCGGGGCTGCCGACGCGTTGTTACAGCTCCGAGCGGTGCAACAGGGAAAGGCATGTACAGCACAAGAGTATATCAGCACATTGCATTCGTGGCTGTATCACCTTGTGGATCACCAAAGTGGCACTCTTGGTTTTTGTGGTAGTGAATGAAAGGTGTGGCTGTAGGCAGGGAATTACTGAGCCATTTTAAGTAATGTACGCACCAGATAATAGTGATTTATAGAATTAGGCAACTACAATTTTTTTTTTTAATCATATATAAAACACATACTGCAGTTTTAACACTCAGTGGTATATTTACTAAAGTACAAGTTTGGAGTTCGACACGACAGCTCATCTCAAACTCAAGAAATGGACAGTTTTGCCCCCCCCTCGTATGCCCCCATGTCGTATGCCACATGTCGTATGCCCCCCCTCGTATGCCCCCATGTCGACCTCGTAAAAGGCTACTCACTAAGCATTTTTTGTGGGTTGGAGATGAGGTGAAGGAATGGTAAATGAAGGGGGAGTGAGGTTAAACACATTATTAGCCTGGGTCCTACAGCTCTGTTCAAAAGGATTTCTTTTTATACCATAATCAATTTTCCACAGTCACAAGGTATGAATTGTGACTGTAAAATTAGTTACAGAAAAAACATGTGACTTGTCTGGATTCTTCCAAGAGGAAATTACAGCTCTGCCTAAGAATGAATACAGACTTCTCAGATTCTCGACAACAGCTCGGTGTGTGGCCATTACTAGTCACATTGCCTGCTAGTCAGTACTGGAAGAACAAGTCACACCTCTGTGGCTGCCACAACCACACTAGTGGCCACAGTACAAAAGGTGTTTGAGAACCAACGGATCAGTATATGCCCCAGGCAGCTCAGGATGGGTATATATGATATGGGTTCATGGAGAGGAAGCACAGTTTATGCTATACCAGGGCTTGATGAGTATGTAAAACAATCAAATAAAAAGTTAGCAGCAGGGATCTTAGGATTTTGTATTTGCTTAAATGTCAGTGTTTATTAACTGAAGTGGTAATGTATTCTTTGTTTGTACATAGATTTTTACTGTGGAAAAACTGCATGTTCTCAGCTTGCAAAACTTGGATTAAATTAATTTACCAAAAATGTAAATATTGCATGAATATACAGCCTCTAGCTACATAATTAAGCTCTTCTGCACGCTGAATAACCTAATAACTAATGAACAAGAATGTATTTTATATTGAAAATAATTTTTTCCTCGTAAAGCATTTCCTTAAAAAGAAAAATTGATTTAAAAACAAAAAAAAAAACGTATTTAAAAATCACAATTTGTTTTTTAAATCATCGGTTTTAATCCAACCCAATTATAACTCAAAATGTAGCAATAATAAAAAATATATTTTATGCAAAAGAGGTAGTCACCAATACACTTTAAGGCACATTAAACTTTATATTTCACCTGTGTTTCTAATATAGAAGCACAAGTGAAAGCCTCTAGCGATAGGATACACTGATATGCATTTTTGATAGTACTTGCCAGTTTATCATATAACCAACTAGTGATCCTTAACTAGGTCCCCCCCTGCTGTTCCCACGCATTCACCAGTCCGGGCGGGATGAGCCCCCGATCTGATTCGCGATGCCACATATCAGTTAATTTGTCTGTGCTCCCAATTCATTTTTGGAGTCTATGTTATGAGCAGGATGCTCACTGCAATTACTGTATCACCTGACTACAATGCAAAACAAAAAAAAGAACAAAGAACGCTGGCTTAACATATTTATCTAGACAAATTA
The DNA here is from genome assembly GCA_036172795.1 of Pelodytes ibericus. NCBI lineage: Eukaryota > Metazoa > Chordata > Amphibia > Anura > Pelodytidae > Pelodytes > Pelodytes ibericus. The sequence goes on from CM069860.1 coordinate 202,752,921, forward strand.
TCACTGCAGAAACTCATAAAATAAATACAACTGCTCTTCAGGCAGCCTCAGGTTTTACCTGCTGTTTGTGGATTTAACCTTGTCTCGATCGACTAAACCCAGGCTAGACAAATCTCAGGAGCCAGGACTCCTTAAAGCAGGGCTCGACAAACCCCAGGCGCCAGGTCGCCATGGCGACCAGGAAATTAGACCTGGCGCCTGGGTGCTGTCAGCCTCCTGGTCCCCTTGCCGCTGCCATCCGATTTTTCCGCAGCGCGAGGGGGTAAAGTCTGTGCCGATGGCCGATGGCACAGACTGCAAGCTCCGCCCCCTCGCGCAACGCGTGTCTGAGTGCCGGGTGTCGTCACGTGACATCCTGGCACTCAGCACGCCGACCAACGGAGTTAAGCTGCAGCGTGAATGTCCCCCTCCCCTGCAGTGAGGTAAAGCAGCTGGGAGGGGGACACATCAAGAAGAAACCCCCAAGAAAAGACTGTGTTAGGTGGGTGTGTGTTTGTATGTATTGTAAAGTAGGTGTGTGTGAGGTGTTTGTATATATGGGTGTGTGAGGTGTTTATATATATGTGTGTGTGAGGTTTGTATATATGTGTGTGTGAGGGGTTTGTATATATGGGTGTGTGAGGTGTTTATATATATATATATGGGTGTGTGAGGTGTTTATATATATATATGGGTGTGTGAGGTGTTTATATATATATATGGGTGTGTGAGGTGTTTGTATATATGTGTGTGTGAGGTGTTTGTATATATGTGTGTGTGAGGTGTTTGTATATATGTGTGTGTGAGGTGTTTGTATATATGTGTGTGAGGTGTTTGTATATATGTGTGTGAGGTGTTTGTATATATGTGTATATGTAAAGTATGTGTGTTTGTATATATGTGTGTGTGTGAGGTGTTTGTATATATGTGTATATGTAAAGTATGTGTGTTTGTATATATGTGTGTGTGAGGTGTTTGTATATATGTGTGTGTGAGGTGTTTGTGAATATATGTGTGTGTGAGGTGTTTGTGAATATATGTGTGTGTGAGGTGTTTGTGAATATATGTGTGTGTGAGGTGTTTGTGAATATATGTGTGTGTGAGGTGTTTGTGAATATATGTGTGTGTGAGGTGTTTGTGTATATATGTGTGTGTGAGGTGTTTGTGTATATATGTGTGTGTGAGGTGTTTGTGTATATATGTGTGTGTGAGGTGTTTGTGTATATATGTGTGTGTGAGGTGTTTGTGTATATATGTGTGTGTGAGGTGTTTGTGTATATATGTGTGTGTGAGGTGTTTGTATATATGTGTATATGTAAAGTATGTGTGTTTGTATATATGTGAAGTAGGCGTGTGTGTTTATGAATTGTGTTTATGTTTGCGTGATTGTCTGGCTCCTAAAAAAAATGTCTGGCTCCTAAAATCAAAATAAATTTGTCAAGCCCTGCCTTAAAGGGACAGTCCAGTCCCCAAACTCACTTTGGTGCAAGTTGAGGACTACTGCTTTTATAGAGCATAGGCTTTTTTTCCAGTGTGATTTGATGAAGGCATTCTGCATTAATCACATGTTATAGGGACACTCCCACCAATATTTTTATATTGGTAATTTTGGATATGTCTTTTGTTTTTCTTAATTGACTGTGTTTAATAAAATATGTAACTTAACAATAGTGACTGGGCGTCGCCATTTTGTGAAATATAGTGTTTTTGGGTACCACCCCCCAGTGACTTTACAGCACTAGTATCTCACTTTGTGGCTGGGGACACAGAATGCAGTCTATAAGTCAGAGTGGGAGCATTGAATGGGAGGGTAATGTAACTATTACATCACAAGGGGGCAGAGTTATAATCCTGTTTGATCAGGTCAATATCCTCTCTTTTATATGCAATTAATTCAATCATATTAAAAAAAAAAAAACAGTGGCCTATCATTTATATATGTGTTTTTTTTAAATGACCAGGTTATCTAGGTACATCTTACGTAAGTGGTTGTGTCCCTTTAATATTTGACTATAGCCCTCCCCCAGCGATTACTTGGCATTAGAGTTGAGCGGACACCTGGATGTTCGGGTTCGGCCGGACTTCGGAAAAAAGTCCAGGTTCAGGGTCGAACTTGACCCCGAACCCCATTGAAGTCAATGGGGACTCGAACTTTTGGCCACTAAAATGCCTCTAAAAAAGTCCTGGAAAGGGCTACAAAATGAAGTAAAATGTGGGTGAGAGTCCCCATTCCTACGAATAGGTCAATCGACCTATTCGTAGGAATGGGGACTCTATTTCTGTTTATAGAAAGCCAATAGCCATGTAATGCTATTAAAGAAGCCAGGCAGGAAATTCTACCAGCCAAGTAGAAACACATCTACAGGGACCAATACAAAAAAAGCACAACACACAAACAGTAACCGGTAGAAGTCATGGGGAGGTATTCACAAAAAGTGAGTTGGAGATGAGATGAAGGTTCCATCTCGCCAACTTAATTATCCAGTTAAATTTGTGCAGGGGCAAACTTGGGGAGCTTGCTAGGCAAACTCAACAGGCTTATCCCGGTGTTCTTACACTATGTCCGGGAAATGCAGTTCTTACCATCAGGTGAAGCGCGCATGCTCACAACCACTCGCATGAATAATTTGACAGCTGGGGAGGAAATGCCGTCTGAGATGCTGGCAGCTATACTTCCCATGATGCCTCCAGTGGGAGCGATTAGACCAGGGGGTTAGGGTTACAGTGAGGGTAAGGATTAGGGTAAACTGTTTTCCAATGTTCATGCAAGGTAAGCAAGATTCCATTTGAATACAGAAAAAGTTGGTTTTATTGGACAATTTGAACAACTCACTTAAGGAACCAAGTCAATAATTTAAAAGAAAACAAACACTAAAAACCAAACCACTAAGCCCAACAAATATAAACATACAGGTATCATCTACCCTTTTACTACAGCTGCAGCTACCAGATCTGCCCTGAAATTAGGGATTTGTGGCAGATAGGCTTGGAAACTGTAATGTATTTACTTCAGAAATAACTTCATGGCCAATTTACAAAATGCAGGGATGGCTAATCTTTGGCACTCCTCCTCTGATGACTACATTTCCCATGATGCACACAACAGCTGGAGTGCCAAAAAAAAGGTTATCCATCACTGACCTGCATGTTTTGGCTGACAGTATCAAGAACATTGTAACTCATAACAGAGATTAACCATTATTTGGCTGGCTGAGTATCATAACCCACCAGAGCCATCAATGCCCTGTACTATTTTGCTGAGACTTGTAGCTCATAACAGCTGCATCCCTGCTCTCATGACTACATTTCCCCATGATGCTCAGCCAGTCTAATACAGAAAATGCAGCTCGCATCAAGAGTCTTAAAAAGGTTAGTCATCAGTCAAGAGTATCATGTGAAATGTAGGCCCTTATTATTTGGTTGGCTGTGAGTGTCACATGAGCCAAAGCTCACGACAGATGAAGTGTCATAGTGATTAGCCATCACTACCCTGTATATCTATGAACTGTGAGACTTGTAGATCACAACAGCTGGAGTGCCAAAGGTTAACCATCACAGGTTAGGATTATTTGGCTTGCTCATGATAACTGCAGCTCACACCAGCTGAAGAGCCATAGGTTAACTACCATTGCCCTGTACCATTTGGCTGGCTGAGTACCATGAGAGCTGCAGCTCACACCAGCTGAAGAGCCATAGGTTAACCACCATTGCCCTGTACCATTTGGCTGGCTGAGTACCATGAGAGCTGCAGCTCACACCAGCTGAAGAGCCATAGGTTAACCACCATTGCCCTGTACCATTTGGCTGGCTGAGTACCATGAGAACTGCAGCTCACACCAGCTGAAGGGCCATAGGTTGACCATCATTGCCCTGTGTTATTTGGCTGGCTGTGCATCGTGAGAGTAGTAAATCAAAACAGCTGCACAGGGCAGCCATCAATTGACAAAAACCCAACACACACACACAGTATAAACACAGGGGCATGCACATCGTGTACATTTAGCAGTGACATAGATGTCGCCCCCTGCTTTCTAATCTGATATCCGTATGCTGCAGCCCGACGGTTGGGGGTGAGTCGCTTACCTCCTGTCCTTTCTTCCCCCAAACAGATGAAGCCAGCGAGACTCCTCACCGGCCCCTGTACCCCTTAATGCACCAGCTGACTGTATCTATGGCGACTGCTGTACGCTTTACGGCCGTGTGTCGCGCGGACAGACGTTCCAACATGCACTGTTCGCTTCCTGACACTGCTTGAGCAGCTGATGCGCGGAGATGTTCGAACCGATAAAGTTTTGTTTAAAAAAAATAAAAATAAACCGATGGCACGTGATGGACGTAGCGAGCGCGACTCGCAGGCGGCGGCCATCTTGAGTGTGGCGCAGGTTTAGTAGCCACACGCATGAAGGATTATCAATACACCTGCTTTCTCAACGAGAGGGGGGGGGGGGGGGTTATAAAAACCGAGTTCCAACGCTTACTACTCTCAGCCAGCAGTTATTGTAACTGTCAGATTCCTTGGCAATAGCATCCATTCCAGTCTTAATTTACTAATATCCCATACTACAGTATAGTTAGGAGTTCTCCAGCCTTTTAGTATTCATCTCCATTGAATTCCTGTCATTAAAACGCCTGTCATTAAATGCATAATCCACCAAAAGAATGAAGAATGTCAGTAGCAACTAATTTATCAAGTTCCCATGTAAGATAATATGTATAAGCAATACAGCATGCTCTGGCATAAGAAAACGTAATTGCAAACATACTAAAAAGTATTCAATAGATTGAGTCGCAATATTATTCTTTCCATCAACCGTTGTGCATAGTTACCCAACATTCACACTGATACTGAGGATATAAAGTTTTGTTTCAATTAGTCACTTCCTGTGCTGCTGGAATAGAATGCATTGTGTGGACTGTGATACACTTGCACTCAGTAGGATCGCTTAACACTGCAACAAATTGTCTGATGACATCACTAGAGAGCCAGAAAATTTCAATTAAATTATTCTAATTGGTTCCTGCAGCAAAAAAAAAAAAAAGGAAATTACTTTAATTCAAGTAGTGTGGGCAGTCCTGGTTTCTTGCAAACTGCTGTTATTGCACAATTTCATCTAGCTGTAAGTAAAGTTTTAAGCAATGAAAACATGCATCTTAAAGTAGTTTGAAAGCACATTAATATGCATTACAATTTGGGAGATGCATTTTGGGCAGCTAGCAAAGTTGGAATCAGGAAATGGAAACAGATTTGGATCCAAAAGACAAAAATTGGAAGGTATGCTGCTGCACAAGGTTTCATTTCTAATAAATACTAATGCCTTATCAATGAAGCACTGGCTATCTGATGTAGTAACGGGACCGTGTTTTAGCCCTGTATGACATGACATTGGTAATAGAGAGGCAGTAAGGCTCACAGTCTCCTTTTGGACGACGTTGCCACACAGTAACATGGCTGGGTTCGCTTCACGGGAGCGGTCACGTGGTGGTTAGGACGTCGCCGCGGTGCACTGTGGTCTGCAGTCAGGGCCCGGCGTGACGCGGCAGAAAGTGATTCCGCCGGTAGGAAGAGGAGACAGAGAAGCCCCGGCCGTGCACTGTAACTGACTGACGGAAACATGGTAGGAGTAAAGGTGATCGCAGCGGATGCGGACTTCCAGCCCGAGCTTAGCGCCGCCGGATCCAGGCTGAGTGTGGTCAAGTTCACCATGAGAGGGTGAGAAGAGTCCTGACAGCTCCATTCATATACTGTGCACCATGCGCTCATCCGGGCATCTCCCCCAATCTGCCCCCTCACCACTGACAACAGTCACAAAGGGCCAGGTTGTTAGGGGTACTAGCAGAAAGGAGGTATGGGGCAGATTGGCAGGGGCCATCAGGTCAGGTGGAGTGGGGCACAATGGCAGGGGCCATCAGGAGGAGTGGGGTAGATTGGCAGGGGCCATCAGGAGGAGTGGGGTAGATTGGCAGGGGCCATCGGGAGGAGTGGGCTAGATTGGCAGGGGCCATCAGGTCAGGTGGAGTGGGGCACAATGGCAGGGGCCATCAGGAGATGTGGGGCAGATTGCAGGGGCCATCGGGAGGAGTGGGGCAGATTGGCAGGGGCCATCGGGAGGAGTGGGGCACATTGGCAGGGGCCATCGGGAGGAGTGGGGCAGATTGGCAGGGGCCATCGGGAGGAGTGGGGCAGATTGGCAGGGGCCATCGGGAGGAGTGGGGCAGATTGGCAGGGGCCATCGGGAGGAGTGGGGCACATTGGCAGGGGCCATCGGGAGGAGTGGGGCACATTGGCAGGGGCCATCGGGAGGAGTGGGGCACATTGGCAGGGGCCATCGGGAGGAGTGGGGCACATTGGCAGGTGCCATCAAGAAGAGTGGGGCAGATTGGCAGGGGCCATCAGGAGGAGTGGGGCACATTGGCAGGGTGCATTGGAAAGAAGCACATTGGCAGGGGCCATTGGGAGGAGTTGGGGCACATTGGCAAGGGCCATCGGGAGGAATTGGGGCACATGGGCTGTGGGGCTAGTTATGGGTGTCGCTGCCTGGAGTGAACTATTTGATATACTAAACTGATCAGACAAGTGCATTTAATTGTACTATTCCTATGGGGTTGACCTGGTTGATTTCATAATAATAAAATCTAGTTCCTGGCTCTGCCTGTTTATTATTTATTTTTTTGCTGATGCCAACACCCCGGCTTGCATGACAGTCATGTATGGCGTAATCTTGGATATGGTGCTGAATCCAGCTGTCTTGGAGAATGCATTGAGAATGTGATCGCTCAGTGCTTGGGAATGGTGCATGCAGACTAACTAAAGATTTTTTTTTTTTTTTTGAATGAACGCGTTCATTTACTAAATCCGGAAGATCGGAATAGAGTCATGGGGAACGTGTTTCTCTTGGAAAAACCACTTAGGACTTAACCAAATGGCGCAGTCACCAATTGTGACATTTGAGTACAAGACTTGCAGAAAGATGTTTTCTGAATGTGTCTGCTGTCTCTAGTTTGTGACATCACCGTGCGACACCATATGCAAATTAAATGACAACTGTCACCAGAAAATTAAGCTCTGTTTAACTGAAAGATTGGACAGGTGTAGACCTATCTGAATACAACTGCTTTAATTAAACTCAGTGCTCCTCTAGCACTATCAGGGGACACACAAGGTTACATTATGGAAGATCGTACAGTACAGATCTACTTCAGGCTCATCTTTCTCCCAATCTATGGATTTGTGTGTTGATTTACTGCTAGCACGTCATTCTTTGCACCGTGACTGTAGACCCTATAGCTACATAACGCTTAGATTACTTGCCAAAAAATGGGGATCATTGCACTGTGAAGAATTGTTAATTTAATACTTTATTCCTATAATACTTACTTATTCCACAAAGCTACTCAAGGGTGCAGTAAGACAGGACAACACCATTCAATATCACAGCACGATGCAGATAAAACACATAATACAGAAGTGTTATCTGCTATGTCCTGCTGGAATAAATCCATTAGCAGATGAATACACTTCTGAGATGCACTATCGGGCATACATATCCGGTGGTATTTATTACCCCACTTTTATTAATTGATCACATACAAATTGTTTTTACTATGAATCTAGAGAATTAAAACATATTGAAAATGATCTATACATTGTTCGCCTAATTGCAAGAAAATGCCTACATTTGGAGAAAATGTGTTTTTAAGTATGTCTCCTGTTTATGACATCACCTGTGGCCTGATATGCAAATTACACATTTCCCATTGTGTCGGCAGATAAGAACCATTCGGTCCATCTAGTCTGCCCAATTATTTTTTTTGAGTACTTTTATTAGTCCCCCGTTCCCTATCTTATAGCTAGGATAGCCTTGTGTCTATCCCACGCATGCTTAAAATCCTTGACTGTGTTTACCTCTACCACTTCTGCTGGCAGGCTATTCCATACATCCACTACCCTCTCAGTAAAGTAATACTTCCTGATATTACTTTTAAATAGTTGCCTCTCTAATTTTAGACTAAGTCCTCTAGTTGTGGTAGTTTTTCTTCTTTTAAATATACTCTCTTCCTTTACTGTGTTGATTCCCTTTATGTATTTAACTTTTCCCCCGATTCCATTTTTTTAGTGTGGATTGTTCCACTTGCCCTAATATATTGCAATTATAAGACTGCGAATATTTTGTGAAAATGACTCCAGATGTGAGCAAGTGCTAATAAAAAAAAGTCAGATAACTGGTTTTATATGTTACAGGTGGAGTATCCAGAATGCTTGGGATGAGAAGTATATTGGATAAAGGATCATTTTCACTGATCAGATATATTAATCTGTATGTTATCTGTGTTTTTAGGTGTGCTCCTTGTGTGAGGATAGCGCCAGTCTTCACAACGCTCAGTAATAAGTACCCCCAAGCGCTCTTCTTGGAAGTCGATGTCCATCAGTGCCAAGTAAGTCGTTTGTCAGAATGGAGACTGCTAGACATTGGCTGAGTGTATATCATGGAAGATGTGTTTAAAGGGACCTCGTCACCCAGATATATCCAAATAATCTATACTCTATGTTAGGACAGTGGCTGAGTGTGTATCATGGAAGATGTGTTTAAAGGGACCTCGTCACTCAGATATATCCAAATAATCTATACTCTGTGTTAGGACAGTGGCTGAGTGTGTATCATGGAAGATGTGTTTAAAGGGACCTCGTCACTCAGATATATCCAAATAATCTATACTCTGTGTTGGGACAGTGGCTGAGTGTGTATCATGGAAGATGTGTTTAAAGGGACCTCGTCACCCAGATATATCCAAATAATCTATACTCTGTGTTAGGACAGTGACTGAGTGTATCATGGATGATGTGTTTAAAGGGACCCTGGCACCCAGATATATCCAAATAATCTATACTCTGTGTTAGGACAGTGGCTGAGTGTATCATGGAAGATGTGTTTAAAGGGACCTCATCACCCAGATATATCCAAATAATCTATACTCTGTGTTAGGACAGTACTGAGTGTGTATCATGGAAGATGTGTTTAAAGGGACCTCATCACCCAGATATATCCAAATAATCTATACTCTGTGTTAGGACAGTACTGAGTGTGTATCATGGAAGATGTGTTTAAAGGGACCTCGTCACCCAGATATATCCAAATAATCTATACTCTGTGTTAGGACAGTACTGAGTGTGTATCATGGAAGATGTGTTTAAAGGGACCTCGTCACCCAGATATATCCAAATAATCTATACTCTGTGTTAGGACAGTGGCTGAGTGTGTATCATGGAAGATGTGTTTAAAGGGACCTCGTCACCCAGATATATCCAAATAATCTATACTCTGTGTTAGGACAGTGACTGATTGTGTATCATGGAAGATGTGTTTAAAGGGACCTCGTCACCCAGATATATCCAAATAATCTATACTCTGTGTTAGGACAGTACTGAGTGTGTATCATGGAAGATGTGTTTAAAGGGACCTCGTCACCCAGATATATCCAAATAATCTATACTCTGTGTTAGCAAATGCACAAAGTAAGATAAAAATGTGTTTAAACTGTCTGTGGAGTGTCCTGCGAAGGCATCATAGCTACAAATTCCACTTTTCTCATTGGTGATGTCATCAACAGGAGACAGCAGAGACACAGGCAAAAATGCATTTTTTTTTTTACATTTTTGCATGTGTTTTGCATTTCTGCTAATTCAGTGCCCAGATCAATGGACCATTTTTTTTATGCTGTCAATGAAGAGACAGGGCTTCATTAAAAGATGGCTATTCACCAAAACTGAAGTGCATGCGAGAGCCACTTTTCATCTCACTGATTTACTTGTTCATTGTGCAGGGACAAACTGATGTGATTGTCTAATAGGTCTATGCACATGTAATCTCACAGATCGAACCTTACATTGTGCAGGTCAGGCTTGGTGAGCTCCTCCTGCTGTGAGTTAAATCCTTCAAACACTCACTTATTAAACAATGCATTATGCAGGGCCAACTCTGCTCTTCTTGCAGAAGGAACTCGCCAGGTTTGTCCCTACACAGTGCATCGCTCAGTCAGTATTTTAGTGACTAGACCCCTGTGTGCTCAGTAATATATCTGCATTCTTTAGAAAAAATGGGAGCATTAATTATGTAATCCGTTTATAGCCCTGGCTTAAGTGTATATTGTAGTGATATACAGGACGTGACAAATCCCAGTAGCCAGGGATCTTAAAATCCCCTTTGGCTCCTAATTTTACTAATTGTTTTACATAGAAATCTATGGAATTACTATTTACCTGGCTCCTAAATATTTTGGAGCCCTGGCTCCTGAGGTCAATGCTTGCTCTAAAACTGTTAATTTGCAATTGAAATTAGAACAATTTAGGTTTTTGTTAACTCAATCTCTGCAACCCCTTATTGGATTCGGTAATTGAACTCTGCAGAATCCCTCAGCAGTTGGTTTTTATCACTTTGTAACCTCAAGTCCATAATACAGTATTGCATTTCATCCCCTCTTTGATTTTTAAGATGGCATCATAAAATTATGTTTGGCAAAAATGCCAATCGTCGATGTACCCCATGATGGTATATACTTCCTATGCATGCTCTATACCATGGGTCGTCAACCTGGTCCCTACCGCCCACTAGTGGGCGTTTTGGGATTCCCGGTGGGCGGTAGGGACTTTGGAGGTTAAGACCTCCTTTTGAACGAGCGAGCGCGCGCGCGTGAGCGCACACATCAAGAAACCAACGTGCGCGAGAATGAGAGTAGGATTTTCGGAAGTTAAAACCTCCTTTTGAGAGAGTGGGCGGGCGGTGCAGGCGGGCGCGAGCGCACACATCAATCAACCTCCTTTTGTGCGAGAAGGGGACGGGCGGGAGCGAGCGCACGCAAACACGTGGGAAGAGGAAGGGGAGGAGTGGAAACTGATAGCAGGGACAGGCAGAAGCAGGCAGAAACGGAGCAGAGCAGTTTCAAAAGAAAAGTTATAGACAGGAGAAAGAGAATTGTTGGCTAGTAATAATAAGTGGGCTAACTAGCTCAGCCTTACTTTTGTCGCTCAGGAAGGTAAAAGAAAGGAGATAAAAAGGAAAAGATAAAAATAACAAAAAAAGGAAGAAAAATAGAGAAAAGGGGATAAAATAAAGGAGGAGAGTAAGCCGTGTTTAGTCTGGCTCATAAATTTTTGTTATCTTATAAAATAAAAGAAAAAAATAAGTAAGGGAAGGAGAAAATAAAAAAATAGGAAAAAGAGATCCTTAATATAGTGATATACTATAAGGAAGGTAAAGAAGCAGGCAGGCAAAGGAATTTCTTTTGATGGTGACATTAATAAAAATTGGCACCTAATACAACATTGTTTTTGGTGTTAGTAATAAAAGGGAAAAGAGGAGGGAAAAAAGCACTGTGTGGAGTGCAGATCAAAACGTAAAAAAAAAAATAAAGAAATAAAAAGATAAATGTACGTACATTTTTTTTTTTTTTTAAAACACCCTCCTTTCTAAAAAATATTCCGCGCTTGCGCGAAAACTGGTGGGCGGTAAGGACATTTTTCCATCAAGAAAGATGCATTAGTGGGCGGTAGGTAAAAAAAAGGTTGACTACCACTGCTCTATACAGACTCCTGTGACATTTTTCTACATTTGAGTATTAAAATGTTTAGGGGACAGGGTCCCCCTAATTCTGTACGCTGACAACATTGACTTATACGTAGGGAAACATGAGCTAATACTATTATTTTAAGGATTAAACAATGTCTTCTGTGACTTAAGCTGCCATTTATGCTTCATAGTAAAGGTCATTTCTCTTAAATAGAATTTTTTTTCTACTTTTTTAAGGGTTTTCTTGATCTATTCTGACATATTTGCCATCTGTCCAGGATTTGCCGGTATAGTACACGAAAAAATATTTTTAGTTAAGTACCTAAATCATATCAAGAAAAAGCCAAAAATCTGTCCCGTTTTATTATTATTTTTTTCATATCTCCTCAAAACGGCAAGGAACGGATTTATTGCCATAGCAATAGCTCCACCTCTCTATACAAGCTCCTCCTTATTGGGTGTCACTGAATTTATAAGCCCCGCTGAAATTCTTTTCAGTGTGAAACTACATGAGAAGTGCATTTCACATGTTAAACACATGTACAACATATAGAAAGTAAAGTACCGGTACTATACATAAGATGGACGTAGTTTAAATACCAAAGAAAGAAATTGATCTCCTGGCATCCAGTACCGATACGGCCACGTAACTTCACCCTGGTCTCCTCTGCCACGTCCAGGGACCTGATCCACGCATGCTAGATCAAGAATAGTGTGCTCCGAAAAGCTACTCCCAGCCACCCATGTCCGAATACGTGCTCAGAACAAAATATACCCATTCAAGTAGCAAAGGGAAAAAATAATGTCATGCTAATTGGGTACAAATACATTTTTCTTGTTTTTTTGGTTTCCTCCTAGCTGCAAAATAGCAATTGTGACAGATCTGTGGACATTGTGTACAGTACATTGGATTTTGTTTCTCCCTGACTCCTATTCCTGTTCATTTAAATTTTAGGCAACAGCTGCTGCCAACAACATATCTGCAACACCCACGTTTTTATTCTTCCGAAATAAAGTAAAAATTGATCAGTACCAAGGAGCAGATGCTGCTGGTTTAGAAGAAAAAATTAAACAGCACTTAGAAAATGATCCAGGGAGCAACGAGGACGCAGATATTCCAAAAGGCTACGTACGTATTTGGTTTGTTTGTGTTTTTAGTTTTGGCTTTTCACCTTTTTTAAGCAACTTAAGTTGTTTTTTGTTTTTTTTTTTATAACTTTTATTTTATTAAATTTGTTTGTATTACATTCTTATTTATGTGTTAAACAACTTAACATCTTTAAATAAAGTCAATATTAAATACCAATATAATAAAAACAATTTATAGAAATTTAGCCGTACAAGTGTAGTAATAGTTTGTTTTTTAATTAAAGCATGCACAAACTTACAGTAAATCTCCAAAAGTATGGATCGAAGATCAAATATAGAATAGTAAATATGTGATGACCTTATTCTTCTTGAAATTCAATAATAGAATACATATAATTGACATATAACAGAAACTCAAATCAACTGTGTGTTGCAATTTCTATAACACATTTGATTTAGTAATGATTGTGATTGAAATTAGTGCAGATTTGTAATACAATTTTTATCACTATATAGCTATACGTGTGCTTGGGAGAGTGTGTGTGTGTGTATATATATATATATATATATATATATATATATATATATATATATATATATATAATATAAATAATATTCAGCAGGTGTGCTGAGTGCTCTACACTTGTTACAGTATATCAGAATATCCTACATCTCCCATGATGCCCTGTCACGTGAGCGCCACATACCCTAATCTTCATTTGTTTGAAAGCCGTAAGACGTGAACAAATATAACATACATGTTTTTATTGTCACAAAAATCTTACATGGATATTAAGAAATTACAGAAGCCCAGAGTGGCCAAGTATTTTTTAATATTTTTCTTGTTTTCGCGAAAAACATGTCATAAAAATTATTAAAAATACAAGGCCTCTCAGGGCTTTTGTAAGAAATATATATACGTAATAATTAATTAATGTGGTGTGTGTAAATTTTGAACGGTTAGTCTGCATTAGTTTAACATGGATACCAACTATTTGAGCATATTTAATGCAGTAATGAAATACATAATCATTTTTAAAGAAAATACGCAAACTTGCATTTCCTTAACAATAAATGCGATTGTTAAAAATAATTATTTATTTGTATTTGTAAATATCCGGTGAAAACAAGAGAAATATTTAAACCGAAATTTTTTTAGATATTTTAATCCGATTCCACCTTACAAATTCCTAGTCTTATCAAAATATATTTATGGCCGAAATAGACATTGCTACAATTTTTTTTTTATTTTTTTATTTTTTTTTAAATATAAATCTTTATTTAAACTCATACAAATACATAATTTCAGGCTGGTAAAGGTTACACGTTAATTACAATATAGCCTACAATTATTATTTAAATTCGGGCTGATATGTTGTCATGGCAGTATGAATTATCTCTGTCCGTGCACGCACAGCCAATCAGGGCAGGAGCTCGTCCCGCTTGTCTGATTGGGGCCTGCAGAGTACATGGGTCTCTCTCTTCTAGTTAGAGTCCCCTCTGCTGATCCCATGCAAAAACGAGGATCTCTCTCTGCAAAAACAGAGAGAGACAGTCAGTCGCTGACCAGACCTTTAAAACATGGCCTCTGCCAGTCAGCAGATGAACTTGAGTGTACTGTCCAAAGTACATGTCCGTTTATCCTCACACTAAGGACAAATCATTTTTCATTTGTGATCTTATATTAGAAGCACAAGTGAAAAATAAAATGTAGTTGTCCTTTAAATGAACCGGAAGATCCAGTACTGAGTGCATTAAATTGAATACTTGTTTGTGACTGCCACCTACCTTATAACACAGACACACTAATCATATGTTTCTGTATAACATGTATAGCTTGGAGGAAAGACGTAACAGGGGGGATATGATAGAAACATTTAAATACATAAAGGGAATCAACACAGTAAATGAGGAGAGTATATTTAAAAGAAGAAAAACTACCACAACTAGAGGACATAGTCTTAAATCAGAGGGGCAACGATTTAAAAGTAATATCAGGAAGTATTACTTTACTGAGAGGGTAGTGGATATATGGAATAGCCTTCCAGCAGAAGTAGTAGAGGTACACACAGTCAAGGATTTTAAGCATGCGTGGGATAGACACAAGGCTAACCTAGCTATAAGACCGGGAACAGGGGACTAATAAAAGTACTCAAAAAAAATTGGGCAGACTAGATGGGCCGAATGGTTCTTATCTGCCGACACATTCTGTGTTTCTATAAATCTAAAAAATAGTGAATCGGCGCAGTATCCATGTCATGGGATAAGTCTGACCATTCATATCCTGTTAACGTGTCTTGTTTCCTCTTGCCTGCAGATGGATTTAATGCCTTTTGTGAGCAAAGCGGGCTGTGAATGTCTCAATGAAAGTGACGACAATGGGTTTGAAAACTGCTTACGGAAAGATCCTACATACCTGGAATCTGACTGCGACGAACAGGTGACGCTCTTCTCTGTACTGACTGGAAAAACCAATGAATGGCTTGAGAATTCCAAAGCTGTAGAACCTAGTTTGTGTTTGCCAGTAACACAATCTGTTTTATCGTGTACTAAATATTGCCACCGAAACTAAATAAATGTGTAACATTTTACTATGTTAAAGCAGATACATAATCATCTCCTCGCTCATAAGTATTTCATATTGATCAGCAAAGGGCTATTTGCCTTTCTAAGAGGTGAACTGATGTTCCCTATAGACCGTAGCTAGGGTTGATGAACTGTTCTGATGCTGTAAATCTTTTAAACTACACACTGTACAACCATATTGAACATATGTTTTTTGGTAGAGCCAAGCTCAACTCTTACTGCAGTAATTGATGGATATCCATGAATTGTTTAATAGTGATATTTTTGTGGTATAGCTGGCGTTTTGAACTCCGGTTATACCCATTCTGGTTTATTTTCTTGCAGTATTAACCTGGCTATTTCTTTTAAAATCCACCTTAATTAATGTGTTGTAATGCTTGTTTTACCCAGAAATACCCATAAAATATTTATTTCCCAACAACTGGCTTATTAAAATGACAGTATTGTCCTCTTCGTAACAGTGTTAATTTTGACGACAAATTTTGATTTAGTTATAGGTTGTTTTTTTTTTTTTTTTTTACTAAAATGTAGTTTTAGTTTTCTCTAATTTTTTTATGAATTGTTTTAGTCGACTAAATCTCCAGCAGTAGGGGAGGGAACAGGTCTGAGAAGGATGTTACATAGTGTTAGGTTAACTTGCTAGGGAGATGGGAGGGAACAGGTCTGAGAAGGATTTTACATAGTGTTAAGTTAACTTGCTAGGGAGATGGGAGGGAACAGGTCTGAGAAGGATGTTACATAGTGTTAGGTTAACTTGCTAGGGAGATGGGAGGGAACAGGTCTGAGAAGGATTTTACATAGTGTTAGGTTAACTTGCTAGGGAGATGGGAGGGAACAGGTCTGAGAAGGATGTTACACAGTATTAGGTTAACTTGCTAGGGAGATGGGAGGGAACAGGTCTGAGAAGGATGTTACACAGTATTAGGTTAACTTGCTAGGGAGATGGGAGGGAACAGGTCTGAGAAGGCTGTTACATAGTGTTAGGTTAACTTGCTAGGGAGATGGGAGGGAACAGGTCTGAGAAGGATGTTACATAGTGTTAGGTTAACTTGCTAGGGAGATGGGAGGGAACAGGTCTGAGAAGGCTGTTACATAGTGTTAAGTTAGCTTGCTAGAGAGATGGGAGGGGACAGGTCTGAGAAGGCTGTTACATAGTGTTAGGTTAGCTTGTTAGGGAGATGGGAGGGAACAGGTCTGAGAAGGCTGTTACATAGTGTTAAGTTAACTGGCTAGGGAGATGGGAGGGAACAGGTCTGAGAAGGCTGTTACATAGTGTTAAGTTAACTTGCTAGGGAGATGGGAGGGGAAACACTCACGTGACGGTACGAGGGGAATCAGATGGAGGAGTACCCTCTTCCTCTGCAGTTTGCAGGGCATTGTTCCAGGGGGCGCACAGGCACAGGGAGCCTGTGTCTCAGCCAATCAGGCTGCAGATAGAGTCAGGGGACAGGGCTTTGGCAGAGATCCATGGGAACCAGAACCAGAAGTCCAAATAGGTAAATGCAATAGGCCCTCCCTAACATTTTATTCAGTTGACGAAAATTGCAATGGATCCTAGTCCTAGTTTTAGTCCTATTAACCTGGTGTTTATTTGGTTATTGTTTAGTTTTAGTCCCTGAAAACATACAGCTGACGAAAACTATGACGAAAATGTTTAGCCGACAAAATGAGCACTGCTTGGTAACATACTGCTTCCTCTCCCCCTCTACACAGCTCCTGATCACTGTAGCTTTTAACCAACCCGTTAAGTTGTACTCTATGAAGCTTCAGGGTCCAGATAATGGTAAGTCATTTTATTTTCAGTTTATTCTGCCACTTTTGGAGGTTCAAACTCCCTGATTCGTCCTGACACATTAGTAGCAATTCAGTAAAAAAAAAAAAAAAAAAAGTACTTGTTTTAATTGTATTTTAAGTTTTTCGTTTGACCTCTGTGTCTATCAAAGAAAAGCGTTAATTGATCTCTTCTAATTCAGTAATACACCGTATTTTCCAGGGCTGCCCTCATCAGTATGAACTTGTGTTTAATTCTGTCCCAGACAGATGGGATCGGGGGTTTTCTTCACTGATTTTTTGGCTTTCTTATTAGCAGCTGTCACTAGATTTTAACTTGCATTAACTCCTCTCCCGCGGTGAGCGATATTGATAAATGAAAGACCTTGCGATGCAACTCTATGTGACAGATATTAATAGTGATCAATTGGTGTACACATTCATTTTAGAAACGTTTTATCATATATATGGCACGGAGCTTGTGTGGGTCTGCCAATAATCGTCTTCCAGCTAATTCCTTGCTGAAAAGTCTGTTTTTATATATAAATATATATATTATATACATATATAAATATATGTATATACTATATATAAATGTATTGTTTTTTTATTTAACACCTCAAGAACCAGAGCGATTTTGGCATTTTTATTGTGTTAATGTAACTTTGATCCCTTTAAAGAATAAAATATGAATAATTACTTATACATAGAGAAATATGTTTTAAAAGTGTCTGTGGAGTCTCCTGTGTATGACATCACCTTCCCTTTGATAGTAATTTATTTGCATACCGTGCCACAAGTTTATCTAATCTTTACTTCTAATATAAATAATGTTTAGGTTGACAGTTGCTTTAATGTATCGACACAAATGACACTTTAAAGCAGACATGTGGATTTCTTTTTAATACCATATTTTTGTAACATAATTACAAATAATAGGAAATATACTAGCATTTTCAGAGGCATTTGTTTCCCATCTACTAGACAGAAGAAGGGAAAAAAAGGGATTTGGTTCTATGTTACGATTTTGTGTAGTATTTTTACTTGTTTTTGGCAAAAAATATTAAAGGAAGCACGAGTTTCCATGCTTTGAGCAATCCAGATTTTGCTACACAAAGACTTTAAAAAAAAATCCCTAATAGTGACAGAACGTCACCTCAATTGTATATATATTATTCAAAAGTAGACCACACAGGCATACTTGCCAACATTCCTGGATTAGTCAGGATAGTCCCTTATTTTTTTTTTTGTTCCTTGTCTCCTCAATTCCAGCTTATCCAAGTATTATTACTGCTTTGGCCTAAGAGAAATTACCTGTTCAAAGCTATATTTAAGAGTAGACAGACAGACAATTTGATCGTTAGCACTGGTCTTATATTATTTTTCCCCCTCACACACTTTATCTGGTGGCTGTCATTTTGTAACGTTGGTATGTTGTTGAACAGTTGTATTTTTGTTGTTTACAGTAATGCTCAGCATGAGTCCTTTGCATCCTAGGCCCCAGATAAACACACAGACCCAAGAGAATTAATGCTTTGTGTTTTCAGGTCAGGGTCCAAAATATGTAAAGATATTTATCAACCTTCCCCGGTCTATGGATTTCGATGAAGCGATGAGAAGTGAAGCGACCCAAGCGCTTGAATTATCCCCTGATGACGTCAAAGAGGATAGCATCGTCCAGCTGCGTTACGTTAAGTTTCAGAATGTCAACAGTGTAACGGTAAGTACAGCTTACACCTAGCTCACTCTACCGCTGAGTGAGGTGTGAGTTACACCTAGCTTACCCTACCGCTGAGTGAGGTGTGAGTTACACCTAGCTTACCCTACCGCTGAGTGAGGTGTGAGTTACACCTAGCTCACTCTACCGCTGAGTGAGCTGTGAGTTACACCTACTGCTGTGTTATGTTATGTGCAAGTTACACCTAGCTTACCCTACCGCTGAATGAGGTGTGAGTTATACCTAGCTTACCCTGCTGCTGCTTGCGTTACACCTAGCTTACCCTGCTGCTGCTTGAGTTACACCTAGCTTACCCTGCTGCTGCGTGAGTTACACCTAGCTTACCCTGCTGCTGCGTGAGTTACACCTAGCTTACCCTGCTGCTGCGTGAGTTACACCTAGCTTACCCTACCGCTGAGTGAGGTTTGAGTTATACCTAGCTTACCCTACCGCTGAGTGAGGTGTGAGTTATACCTAGCTTACCCTACCGCTAAGTGAGGTTTGAGTTATACCTAGCTTACCCTGCTGCTGCGTGAGTTACACCTAGCTTACCCTACCGCTGAGTGAGGTGTGAGTTATACCTAGCTTACCCTGTCGCTGAGTGAGGTGTGAGTTAGACCTAGCTTACCCTACTGCTGAGTGGGGTGTGAGTTACACCTAGCTTACCCTACTGCTGAGTGAGCTGTGAGTTATACCTAGCTTACCCTACCGCTGAGTGAGGTTTGAGTTATACCTAGCTTACCCTACCGCTGAGTGAGGTTTGAGTTATACCTAGCTTACCCTACCGCTGAGTGAGGTTTGAGTTATACCTAGCTTACCCTACCGCTGAGTGAGGTGTGAGTTACACCTAGCTTACCCTACCGCTGAGTGAGGTGTGAGTTAGACCTTGTTTACCCTGTTGCTGAGTGAGGTTTGATTTACACCTAGCTTACCCTGCTGCAGAGTGAAGTGTGAGTTAGATCTAGCTTACCCTGTCGCTGAGTGAGGTGTGAGTTACACCTATCTTACCCTGTCACTGAGTGCGGTGTGAGTTACACCTATCTTACCCTGTCACTGAGTGCGGTGTGAGTTACACCTAGTTTACCCTGTCGCCGAGTGAGGTGTGAGTTACACCTAGCTTACCCTGCTGCTGCTTGAGTTACACCTAGCTTACCCTGCTGCTGCGTGAGTTACACCTAGCTTACCCTGCTGCTGCGTGAGTTACACCTAGCTTACCCTGCTGCTGCGTGAGTTACACCTAGCTTACCCTGCTGCTGCGTGAGTTACACCTAGCTTACCCTACCGCTGAGTGAGGTTTGAGTTATACCTAGCTTACCCTACCGCTGAGTGAGGTGTGAGTTATACCTAGCTTACCCTACCGCTAAGTGAGGTTTGAGTTATACCTAGCTTACCCTGCTGCTGCGTGAGTTACACCTAGCTTACCCTACCGCTGAGTGAGGTGTGAGTTATACCTAGCTTACCCTGTCGCTGAGTGAGGTGTGAGTTAGACCTAGCTTACCCTACTGCTGAGTGGGGTGTGAGTTACACCTAGCTTACCCTACTGCTGAGTGAGCTGTGAGTTATACCTAGCTTACCCTACCGCTGAGTGAGGTTTGAGTTATACCTAGCTTACCCTACCGCTGAGTGAGGTTTGAGTTATACCTAGCTTACCCTACCGCTGAGTGAGGTTTGAGTTATACCTAGCTTACCCTGCTGCTGCGTGAGTTACACCTAGCTTACCCTACCGCTGAGTGAGGTTTGAGTTATACCTAGCTTACCCTACCGCTGAGTGAGGTGTGAGTTATACCTAGCTTACCCTACCGCTGAGTGAGGTTTGAGTTATACCTAGCTTACCCTGCTGCTGCGTGAGTTACACCTAGCTTACCCTGTCGCTGAGTGAGGTGTGAGTTATACCTAGCTTACCCTGTCGCTGAGTGAGGTGCGAGTTACACCTAGCTTACCCTGTCGCTGAGTGAGGTGTGAGTTATACCTAGCTTACCCTGTCGCTGAGTGAGGTGTGAGTTACACCTAGCTTACCCTACCGCTGAGTGAGGTGTGAGTTACACCTAGCTTACCCTACCGCTGAGTGAGGTGTGAGTTACACCTAGCTTACCCTACCGCTGAGTGAGGTGTGAGTTACACCTAGCTTACCCTACCGCTGAGTGAGGTGTGAGTTACACCTAGCTTACCCTACCGCTGAGTGAGGTGTGAGTTAGACCTTGTTTACCCTGTTGCTGAGTGAGGTTTGATTTACACCTAGCTTACCCTGCTGCAGAGTGAAGTGTGAGTTAGATCTAGCTTACCCTGTCGCTGAGTGAGGTGTGAGTTACACCTATCTTACCCTGTCACTGAGTGCGGTGTGAGTTACACCTATCTTACCCTGTCACTGAGTGCGGTGTGAGTTACACCTAGTTTACCCTGTCGCCGAGTGAGGTGTGAGTTACACCTAGCTCACTCTACCGCTGAGTGAGCTGTGAGTTACACCTACTGCTGTGTTATGTTATGTGCAAGTTACACCTAGCTTACCCTACCGCTGAATGAGGTGTGAGTTATACCTAGCTTACCCTGCTGCTGCTTGCGTTACACCTAGCTTACCCTGCTGCTGCTTGAGTTACACCTAGCTTACCCTGCTGCTGCGTGAGTTACACCTAGCTTACCCTGCTGCTGCGTGAGTTACACCTAGCTTACCCTGCTGCTGCGTGAGTTACACCTAGCTTACCCTACCGCTGAGTGAGGTTTGAGTTATACCTAGCTTACCCTACCGCTGAGTGAGGTGTGAGTTATACCTAGCTTACCCTACCGCTAAGTGAGGTTTGAGTTATACCTAGCTTACCCTGCTGCTGCGTGAGTTACACCTAGCTTACCCTACCGCTGAGTGAGGTGTGAGTTATACCTAGCTTACCCTGTCGCTGAGTGAGGTGTGAGTTAGACCTAGCTTACCCTACTGCTGAGTTGGGTGTGAGTTACACCTAGCTTACCCTACTGCTGAGTGAGCTGTGAGTTATACCTAGCTTACCCTACCGCTGAGTGAGGTTTGAGTTATACCTAGCTTACCCTACCGCTGAGTGAGGTTTGAGTTATACCTAGCTTACCCTACCGCTGAGTGAGGTTTGAGTTATACCTAGCTTACCCTGCTGCTGCGTGAGTTACACCTAGCTTACCCTACCGCTGAGTGAGGTTTGAGTTATACCTAGCTTACCCTACCGCTGAGTGAGGTGTGAGTTATACCTAGCTTACCCTACCGCTGAGTGAGGTTTGAGTTATACCTAGCTTACCCTGCTGCTGCGTGAGTTACACCTAGCTTACCCTGTCGCTGAGTGAGGTGTGAGTTATACCTAGCTTACCCTGTCGCTGAGTGAGGTGCGAGTTACACCTAGCTTACCCTGTCGCTGAGTGAGGTGTGAGTTATACCTAGCTTACCCTGTCGCTGAGTGAGGTGTGAGTTACACCTAGCTTACCCTACCGCTGAGTGAGGTGTGAGTTACACCTAGCTTACCCTACCGCCGAGTTAGGTGTGAGTTAGACCTTGTTTACCCTGTTGCTGAGTGAGGTTTGATTTACACCTAGCTTACCCTGCTGCAGAGTGAAGTGTGAGTTAGATCTAGCTTACCCTGTCGCTGAGTGAGGTGTGAGTTACACCTATCTTACCCTGTCACTGAGTGCGGTGTGAGTTACACCTAGTTTACCCTGTCGCCGAGTTAGGTGTGAGTTACACCTAGTTTACCCTGTCTCTGAGTGCGGTGTGAGTTACACCTAGTTTACCCTGTCTCTGAGTGCGGTGTGAGTTACACCTAGTTTACCCTGTCTCTGAGTGAGGTGTGAGTTACACCTAGTTTACCCTGTCTCTGAGTGAGGTGTGAGTTACACCTAGTTTACCCTGTCTCTGAGTGCGGTGTGAGTTACACCTAGTTTACCCTGTCTCTGAGTGAGGTGTGAGTTACACCTAGCTTACTCTGCCAGCAGAAGTGGTAGAATGACTACAGTTGAAGCAGTCACCTCTTCTTTGCTTATACTGTGAATGTAGAACATCAAAAATGATCTATACATGGTCTTGGCAGAATTGCAACACCTGCCTAAATAAAGAGAAAATGCTTAAATGTGTCTGCGTTCTCTCTTGTTCATGACATCACTTTGTGGCTTCATATGCAAATTACACCTTTCCCTTTGAAACTTTTGTTGCATATCAAAGCCTCAGTGATGTCATCAACAGGAGACGCCAGAGCATTGAAGGTTTCTCCACACTCCATGCAAGGATATTTGTCTCTTAAGCTTCCCCATCGCCCACAGTCTTTAAATAACCCACTCCAGTGAGCAGCTCACAGGTGGCAGGGCTGAAATGACATTGGTAGGACAGTTTCAATTTGTGAAATCTAGGAAATTCGTTCGGCTAATTTCTATTTGAATTAATTAAATTATGTTGTTTTATTGCTTGGCCACCTGATCCCACAAAAGTCTGTTCACAGCAGATTTATTTCCTCTCTATCCCCCAGTGTCTTCTAAGCCAGCACTTCATCATTTTTCTTTCAGCTATTTGTCCAGTCCAATCAGGGTGACGGGGAGACGACAAAGATCACATACTTCACTTTCATTGGGACCCCAGTACAAGCCACGAATATGAACGACTTCAAAAGAGTAAGTATTGGCTTCATTCACGAAAGAGAGAATTGGAGAGAAATTGACAAGGACATTTCAAACTTATGGCCGATTTAGGACAATTCTCCAATTCAGATGATTTTTTTTTATTTGATTTTTTTCGAACCCCACAACTTTTGTCCTGAAGTTTGGAAATTCCCTGCAACTTTCTCTTTTATAAGTGAAGCTCTCGGTTTAAATGGACGAAAAGAAAGTTCTGGTTCGTTAAAAAATGGCGCAATACCACTCTAGTGTAAAAACTAGTATTGCAGTATTTATACAAGAAACATTTATACAAATATATAAAATAACCTAAAAATAACTTCTCGTAGGTGATATTAACTCTGTGACTGAGCTTGGAAAAAAGGGAGAAAAAAAGCCACATAAATCCTAATACGGTGTGGTACAATATTCAAATGCTGCAATATATATCCTCTTATATTCCAGTGTTTGAATATTGTACCACACCGTATTAGGTTTTATGTGTTTTTTTTTTCTCCCTTTTTTCCAAGCTCAGTCACAGAGTTAATATCACCTACGAGAAGTTCTTTTTAGGTTATTTTATTTGATATCTTTGTATAAATGTTTCTTGCGCACACCCTTTATTTCTATTCTAAGCTCTCGGTTAACTAGCAGTCTATGGCTTCTGCGTACAGACATGGTGTACCGAGATTCTCTGTAGGATGCATCTCTCATATGTAGCTCGCTAAGCGTAAGTATCTGATCACATTGGCTTAAAGTCCAATATAACATTGTTTTTTCAGATATTTTTTTGTAATGCTAATAAGAACATGAAGGGTCCTATTCACTAAAAAGGTCGTCTCGCTGAGTTACCCGTACTTTGTGCCGGGAGAAACCTGGCGAGTTCCTCCCGCTAGATTTAATATTGTGATAGCGATGTAACTGTGCATTATCTAAGGCCAGCCTAGCTCTTCTAGCAGTAGACGCTCACCCAGACTGGCCCTGCACAGTGTATAGTTGAGTCCATGAGATGAAATGGTCGTCTCAACTCTTCTTTAGCACAAAGATGCTAATATATAATTTTAAAGACCATGAGGCCATCTATACATTGTGTTTTTTCAAATTAAGAGCAGGAAATTATGTTCAACAAATAAATGTAATATAACAAGATTGCAGTTTGGGTAGTGTGGTCCACACAGCTTGGCTGCCAAAGTATTTGTATCATTTGAAATGGGGCCCAGATTTCTGCACTGGGGCCCCCACCGCCTGGTTTCCCCTCAAGCTCTCTCTATTCCAGTGGCCTGCATATTCTTCCAGCACATGAAGGGTGGCTTCTGGAACTTTAAAGGGACTCTATCACCTAACTATTGTTTTTACTTTGAAAGTAGAGAATTAAAAAAAAAGTATATTCATTGTGTTAGCAGAACTGCAAGTAAATATTTACATTAGATGAAATAAATCACTGGTGGCTTTCAATGCAAATGAACTGCTTTGCAATGAGAAATAAGTGATTTGCATATCAAGTCACAGGTGATGTCATAACTAGAGTTGAGCGGACACCTGGATGTTCTGGTTCGGCGGGTCGAACTTGACCCCGAAACCCATTGAAGTCAATG
Source organism: Pelodytes ibericus (assembly GCA_036172795.1). Classification (NCBI taxonomy): domain Eukaryota; kingdom Metazoa; phylum Chordata; class Amphibia; order Anura; family Pelodytidae; genus Pelodytes; species Pelodytes ibericus. Next base: position 202,777,811 of record CM069860.1, read on the forward strand.
GGGACCCGAACTTTTGTCCACTAAAATGCCTCTAAAAAAGTCCTGGAAAGGGATAGAGGGCTGCAAAATGAAGTAAAATGTGGGTAGGAGTGTCCCCATTCAATTGACCTATTCTTATGAATGGGGACTCTATTTCGGTTTATAGAATAGCAATAGCATTACATGTATTCCATAAACCGAAAGTCTATAAACAGAATGACATTCGGTTTATAGACTTCCGTTTTATAAAATACATGTAATGCTATTGCTATTCTATAAACCGAAAGTCTATAAACCGGTTGTCGTTTGGTTTATAGACTTTCGGTTTATGGAATACATGTAATACTATTGGCTATCTATAAACCGAAATAGAGTCCCCATTCATAAGAAATTCTTATGAATGGGGACTCTATTTCTGTTTATAGATAGCCAATAGCATTACATACAATCTAATCGCCGAACTCCAACACGAACATACAGTGAAATGTCCGTGTTCGGGTCCAGGGTCCAAAAACCGTAAAGTTCGGTACGAACCCGAACAGTGCGGTTCGGGTTCGTTCAACACTAGTCATAACCTGGAGGCAGCAGACACATTTTTTTCTCCTAATTTAGACATTTATTTGCAATTCTGTTAATACAATGTATAGAACATTTTTTTTTTAATCTTTACATTTACGTCTGAAATGTTCAGGGGCAGAGTCCATTCTAAGCTTTATGTGCAGAGCATTTGTTTGTTTAGAAAGTGTTTTACCAGGAAGAATACATTGAGATTTCTCTCGTTTTCAAGTATGTCCTGGGGACCCCAGTCCAGAATGGAGTTACACATTTAACAGTAGATTAAAAATACATACGTACATATCTTTAAACAAGTTGGAAGGAGAACATACAGGGTAAATCATTATTGAGACAAAAAAAGGAACATGTACAGTATACAAAGGAGTTTGTAAACTAATAAAAGAGACAATCTGTTTTGAGGATTTGGGAGACACAATTTTTTTTTAGGGATTTTAGGTTAGATTATGATTTGGCAGAAACAGGAAGGCTATTCCACATATGAGGAGCTCTGAAAGAGAACGCACCTCGACCTGCTAGAAAAGCCAATCCTAGGATATAGCTTTGACGCAAGCTTGTCAATATGGAGACCAAAAGATAAGTTTGGGACTAGCCACATGCCAAGATACTTATATGAATTTACCTGGGTCAGGTTATAACTGGATTTGGTCTTGATGTTTATTTGAGGATTGTTTAATTTAAGTAGTTTAGCATTTATCCCAAACAACATAGCAGAGTGGATTCAGCAACTTCTCCCTGCTGAGAGAAGGATTTTAGACTATATACAGGACTGCTGGTTCCGTAGCAGCACTTCTGACAATTACTTTTCTATGTATTGTTTGATGACAGACAGAGTTAATAAATATATATAAGTACAGATCTGTTTCTTTTCTCTCTGTCGTCTTATGTAGCAGCAATCCCATAATGAGAGGCTTTTAACACCAACACTTTCTGTGGCTGTTTTGGATTGTTTATGTTGACTATCTTCCTTCTCTGCTCATTCAGGTTGTAGGGAAAAAAGGAGAAAGCCACTGACCACGTGCACACCACTGGAAGGCCACGCAAAGGCACTGGATCTCCATCCTCCAGGACAAGTTCTTTAACCTAGAAAGTTAATGTTTCATTCAAATTACCAATAAATCATTGCTTTTTGTTAAATTGAGTTTCATAACGGTGATTTTACTTGGATCTGGCTATATGTATTTGTAAATAAACATAACTTCTTTTGCCAATATAGTTTGGTGTGAGTCTCTCCAAATGTACCCGATTGGCGATAGCAGTGGTCTTCTGAAGCCCGATCTACTGCAAGATGTAAAGGGGGAAGGTCTTAAAGGACAGCTGTAGCAAAAAATTAAGTTCTGCTTAACTGAAAGATTGCATCAAGTGTAGGGATTTTATATAGAAATGCTTTAATGAAATACAAATAAAGTATCTTATTGAGCCATCAGCAATCCATATAGCTCTACCAGGAGGCAGACATTTTGTTTAGAATCTTTGGTCAGATCTTTGTTCATCTGAACCAAGGTGAGTGAAGATCTGACACAAGATTCTAAACAACATGTCTGCCCCCTGAGAGAACTATATGGAGTAATGAAGGCTTAATAAGGCACTTTAATTTGTATTCTTTCATTAAAAAAATTATTTATAAATCATCTACACTTGATTCAATCTTTCAAGTAAACATAAGGTCAATTTTTGCTACATTGTCCTTTAAAGGGGCAGTTCCACCTAGCTTATTTTCTGTATATTGTCAGGGCCAGACTGGCCCACCAGGATACCGGGAAAAATCCCGGGAGGCCACCTGCCTTGGGGCTGTTTGCTGCCATTTCAAGGAATTTGGCGGCAGCTGCCGCCAATAAGAAATTAAGTGGTGGTGGCCGGAGCTTTAAGAGATTCGGCGGGCATCGTAGCCTTAATAAATTCGGCGCCAGTCGCAGCCACTTTAAAAAGTCAGCAGCAGCTTTAGCATCAATGCCGAATGTCCCTTTCCTGGAAGGGGGAGCGATCTTGAGGCAGCAGTGTTCCTGGGGGAAATGGTAAGAAAAGAGTACGCGCGCACACAAAAAAAAGGAGGGGGACAGACGGCACAGGTAAAAAAGGAGACATACAAATATGGTGGGAAATGAAAACACACAGACAGACATGGGCAGTGCCACTCCTGAGATCAGACTCTGGATGCCCTGCGGGGCAAGTCCTCTGAGTGCACTCAGCGTGCTGGAGTAAGTTCCGGGTGCTGGGGAATCCTTGTGAGTGCAATCTGTCTGTTTGGATAAAATTTAGGGAAAGTCCTGTGGGTGCTGGGGTAAGTGTATATATCCACCCAGTATGTACACAAGGTTATAGCTCACACACTGCCCTGATATATATGCTGGTGTAATGACGTTATGCTGTGGGGCTGGTGTAATGACGTTTTCCTGTGGGGCTGGTGTAATGACGTTATGCTGTCGGGCTGGTGTAATGACGTTTTCCTGTGGGGCTGGTGTAATGACGTTTTCCTGTGGGGCTGGTGTAATGACGTTATGCTGTCGGGCTGGTGTAATGACGTTATGCTGTGGGGCTGGTGTCATGACGTTTTCCTGTGGGGCTGGTGTAATGACGTTATGCTGTGGGGCTGGTGTAATGACGTTTTCCTATGGGGCTGGTGTAATGACGTTATGCTGTGGGGCTGGTGTAATGACGTTTTCCTGTGGGGCTGGTGTAATGACGTTATGCTGTGGGGCTGGTGTAATGACGTTATGCTGTGGGGCTGGTGTAATGACGTTATGCTGTGGGGCTGGTGTAATGACGTTATGCTGTCGGGCTGGTGTAATGAGGTTTGCTGTGGGGCTGGTGTAATGACGTTATTCTGTCGGGCTGGTGTAATGACGTTATGCTGTCGGGCTGGTGTAATGAGGTTTGCTGTGGGGCTGGTGTAATGACGTTATTCTGTCGGGCTGGTGTAATGACGTTATGCTGTGGGGCTGGTGTAATGAGGTTATGCTGTGGGGCTGGTGTAATGACGTTATTCTGTCGGGCTGGTGTAATGACGTTATGCTGTGGGGCTGGTGTAATGACGTTATGCTGTGGGGCTGGTGTAATGACGTTTTCCTGTGGGGCTGGTGTAATGACGTTATGCTGTGGGGCTGGTGTAATGAGGTTATGCTGTGGGGCTGGTGTAATGACGTTATGCTGTGGGGCTGGTGTAATGACGTTATGCTGTGGGGCTGGTGTAATGACGTTTTCCTGTGGGGCTGGTGTAATGACGTTATGCTGTGGGGCTGTTGTAATGACGTTATGCTGTGGGGCTGGTGTAATGACGTTATGCTGTGGGGCTGGTGTAATGACGTTATGCTGTGGGGCTGTGTAATGACGTTATGCTGTGGGGCTGGTGTATATTGTACACATGTTTAAATCCATTTATTTTTACGTTAAAACCACATACAGTTATTTTGTAGTTTCACATTGAAAATCATTTCATGGCGGCCTCAGTATATCCAATTATTAGTGCTTTGTGAAATAGAATAGCTATAACAAAAGCAACAAAACCGATTTTAGGAGAAGGAAAGACCCAAGAAAATAAATAAGACCTCTGTTCCTTCTTATTTCCTTTACGTGGGACAGCACTTACCTAAGCACAAATTGCCGAGGACACTAGGTGGCACTGCCCATTTACAGTACCCTCTTCTCTTCTTTTTTTGGCCACTCTAATTCTAATTGTAACACTACCATTATATTTTTTCCAATGCCAACTATCACTTTAGTTCCACCCACTTTGCTGAAAGAAGCAGTGGTAAAATCAGATTGCGTGGCAAATTACTGGACCGTCTTCAGTCTTCTTCTTCCAGGACCTTCAGTGGAAACTATAAAGGTGTCCAAAGCTGAAATGCAGGTCAAGTCTCCTCAACCCCAACTGCAGGCATACGTTTTGGCCTTCAGTGTAGCACTGCTGATAGTGTAGAGAGTGAGGCTCATCTGGACAATATGTAATGCTAAGGTCTTCTCTGTACTGGTGCTGGTAGAGTAGAGTCAAGCGCACATAGCATAACGTAAGTGTGTAACTGCGCTACCACACTACATTACTGAAAATAAAGAGCAGAAGTAAAATATACTAGGGTGGTTATTCTTGCATTTTATCACTGAGAGGGGATGGCGGGGGACCCCCCCCCCCCCCTCTGTTCACGTTTTTTCTGAAGCGGAGATTATTGTGAGCGCTTTGCCAGTGAGCACCATCCCTATTTGTAGGTCTTTTTAATTTGAGTTTGTCTCATACACCTGTTTTATTCTCGATATGAGCTATGTAAGGTCCTGGCCAGATGTGACCCTTGTGAGCTGTGTACAGGACTATGTGCCTGTACCACAGGAAGGGTCAATGAAAGATGCAGAGTAGACTTACTATGCATTTTAGGGTCTGAATCACTTTTATGCGCAGAATATGCTTATGTGCATGTCCCCTCTGTTGTGGTGTAACATATATGGGTTGCTTCAATACTCGCCAATAGACAGCCCCCGAAATGGTTCCTACAAATTGATTCAGGGCACATCGAAACCCTAATGTAGCCCCCCATTCGGGTTTCGTTGTGCCCCTTCAGGGTTTTTTTTTTTTTTTTTTATGTTTTTTTTTTTTCTATTATATCCTCCAATTAATCAGGAGAAATGGAATGGGCGTGTTTCACCTATGTTACCTGATTCGGAGAGCGTTTGGAGGTGGTTGCTGCTTATTGGATAGCTAAAAAAAACTATGCTTTTCATTGCTAATATACCCCGATCTGCACGTCTCCAATGCTTCGCTTTCCGAATCATCCAAACAGCTGATTTGGACCGGGATTCAGGGATATGGCGTGGCTGCATTTCAGAGATTTGTGAAATACAGCTAAAATGCCATACACTGAGTTAACCCTTCAGTGCTGGCACTACCATATAAGGAAAATAAGGTGTCACCTATGGCACTATCCTGTAGAGCAGGTTTTAATATCCGTTGCACAGTCAGTGGCAAAACTGCCAACAAGGTTTGGGGTGGAATTCACCTGTCTATACCCTGAATATAGAGATTAAAAATCGCCTATACATTGTTTTATCAAATTTGCAAGGAAATGCATAAATAAGATACATATGTGCCTGTAATGTCTCATACTTTTTCATCCCATTGAAAAATAGTTAAATTACGGATCAAGCCACAGGTGATGTGATAAGTAGGAGGCACAAGAGACACATTCAAAATGTATTTTCCTCTTTTTTGGGGGACGGGAGGGGGGGGTTTGATGAGATATTCTCTGGCGGGTAAGTATAAAACCCACATTACTCTCCGCCACAAGAGCTGCTGGAGGTATCGTCAGGCTGCTGCCCTATATTTAAAGTATTAAAGGAATTAATTCCAATGCAATTTTGGTTTCACACGGACCCTCCTTTACCTGACTTGCTAGACAATATTTTGGGCTTCAACAAAAGTAAGCACAAGCCGGCTCCACTCCCATTAATCAGTGCTGAAGACGGGTGCTCCACACGCGGATTAGACGTACGTGTATACAGCAGGAAAAAAGTGTGCGCTCTGGTGCAACAATTTGTAATTTCCGAAAAGTGCTTTAATGATGAAACAAACAGTTGGAACTCCACGAACACAACAAGCCAAAAAGGGAAGGACCTTACGCGTTTCGCGTGATAAACAAGCTTAATCATAGGTCTTGGGCTTGAGTCATAAAATAGAATTCCAATTGAATTGAGATGGGAATTGCAATTCTCTCTTTATGGAGTAGACATTTTGCTTTTTTTTTTTTTTTTGCTCTCTCTCGTTTATTTTCTGGGACCCCAACGCTGCATGAAGATTGACCTATAACACGTAATGGTATACGGCAGACTCCATTTCGTGTGAGCAGACATACGTGTATTCGTTTCAGAGCTATATTTGTTATTTTTACATCTATGCCAATCCACAGCGTAGAAAAGAAGCCAAATTAAACAATATTTCTTTATAACATGTTGTCTTTGTTTGCCATCTTATCACAAATCCACTTTTTTTTTTATTTTGTAATTACATTTGGTGACTTTTCATAGTTTAGGCTGAAAAGCTACAAAATTAGTCAAAATTCCAACTGGTCAATCTGTCGTGAAGCGGGTGACAAGGTCTTTAAGGGGGAAAAGCAGCATATTGTTTTCTGTCCACTAGATGTCAATAGAAGCACAGTCAATTTTATATAAATAGAATAGCATTACAATTTACCAGTGATATTAAAAGTATTATAATATCTCATGCAATGAAGTGATTCCCCACCCCCCCCTCACATGTGTACCTCTCTTTATGTGTATTAAATCATTTTCTGATAACAGGATTAATCAGTAACAGAATGCATTGCATATATATATATATATATATATATATATAAATACTCGGCATAGGTAAAATATGTTCAAAGGAGCATTAAACATTGTTTAATCCTTGCTACCTTGAAGGAAACAAGGGTTAAACAATACATGTCCCGGTAGAATTAAATAATCCGACATGTATCTTAATAGATATACGCAGGTTTACTAACTGCTGTGTCTCACATGCGAGACACAGCACTTCCTGGTTGTCGCGTGCTACACAGCCAATCAGAGCGGGGGGTCGCCCCGCTCTGACATCCGAAAGCAAGGGTCTCTCACCGGTAGTGCAGAGATACCCTCGTTTTGCATATGGAATCAGCAGGGGGGAACTAGTTAATGCCCCCCCCCCCCCCCGGGTTATCCCATGCAAAAATTAGGGTCTCTCTCTGTGCTAGCAGAGAGAGCCAGTCGCCGACCAGACGGCTGCCTGCCTCCTATGGAATCATGGCACCTGCCGGTCAGAGGATATACTGGCGGGTACTATCAAAAGTACAAGTCAGTGCATCCTCATACTAGGGACAACTAACTCTTCACTTGTAGAACAAACTTGGGGGAAAAAAAAGTTTAGTGTCCCTTTAACATCTATTTTCCATAAAGCGAATGAAAAAATGTAAAGCGAAAAGAAATATATTAGCTTTTGACCTTAAATGGTAATTGGAGTTGCCCTTTTTCTATAAAAGTGGACATTCTGGATTCACTGGTAAGTAAATGAAAATGTTAATTAAATTGGGAGTTTGATATCCTGTCATTGGTTCATTATTTCACACTGAATGATAACTTCTGTCAGAAGCTGCTTCTGACAATAGGATCCATTTAATAATAAAATATCCCAGATAAACATAAAAACTGTGAAACATAAATTGCAATAATCCGCAGGGCAACTGAATTATAACATTAAACTGTACAGGTCAAGACATTGTGTAAGGTTAATGCCTGGTTTTATTAAGATTAGTACAAGTATTTTGAATAATTACAATAAATGCATGGATTTTTCAGTGGGATTATTCTTTTTACATAAAAAAGCACATCTCCTAGAGGTTTATCTTTCATGCAAATTTAAATGAAGTCTAAAACTCCTATGATTCTCAGTCAGCAAAACAACAGCCAGCAGAGGTTTGTTACAAATATTATACTAATTATTCATAAAATATATTTAAAAACAACACCAGGTAATAGGTTTTTTTTCTTTTCTTTTTCTTTCCAGTAAGTTCTTCACAGGCGGGTTTTAACAATAATACAATTCCAAAATGGCCACCTCCACACTGAAAACATTTCTTCACATGATAATTACAGCTACATTCACTAGATCCTATCTAGAAGAAAATATTAATTTATCATGATCTTTTAATTAGGTTGAACCAGATAAGATGAAGGCAATTCTTGTAAAAAATACACACTAGCAGTGATTATGATGTAGCTTGCCAGTTTTCCATACCCACATGCTGTTAAAGAGATATTTTGGATATTTGAGTGGATTTGGAACTGGCAGAACTATGAGAGTACAGGTTGGCTATTTTAAGGAATTATGCTATATCAGTGTTATTGGTTTTGAAAACAGAGGTTTCGCCAGACCAAGTACCAGCTGTAATATGGAGAGTAAATCTGGGATTGGTTGGGGAGTATCTTCTCAAGAAGTGACAGTTGGCTCTTGTGCTGACAGTATGATAGCCATCACAAGGAGTTTTTTTGCTGCAAGCCTTGTTTTTTGCTGTGGGGGAGGAGCTTGGGCGGTTGAGTGCCAGTGCTACTACACATGTGCACAATCCTGCGCATGTGCAGTATGCACTCCCTGGTGCCTCGGACGCTGGAGAATGTGGTCCTGAATCACACCTTTCTCGCCGAGCTCTACCTCTATCCTGAACAGTGTAACTGAGCTTGGACCCGGAGGGACATCTCTCCAACATTAGCACTGTCCCGTTTAAAGCAGGTCAATTGGAGAGCATACAGCCTCTCTGCTGTTCATGGCATCACCGTGCGGCCCCATATGCAAATTACCTATTTGACAATGAAGTGGGTAATTTGCATAGGATGCTGCAAAGTGATGTCACAAAAGGGTGACAGCACAGACACCTTTAAAACACATTTTCTTCCTAATGTACTCGTATACTTGCATGAGTCCGGATCAGGGTTTTCCTTAGACACACATCCCGGCATGGGGAGATCTCGGATAGTACATAGTACATTTCATTATTAAATAACATCATTTGCTAAGTGTGGTCATGGCTTTAATTTTGACTGTGTGCTTCGAGCACACATATAAATATTCATATACTGCCATCTGTTTTCTCACTTTTCTATTAATTATGAGTGGGAAGATGTCTCCATCCACACTTCTGGCTTCTCCCCTGTTGGATCTCCAACTCGAAAATGGTTTAATTTCACCTGTGACCGTTCAATACTTCTGTCGTGGGCAACATTAACCATTGCGGCGCCGGAAGGCAAATCAGCCATTAATTGCATTGTTTTTCCTTTTATTAAACCTGTAAAATTACCCACGGCTTACTTAAAAATGTCACAATGCCATTTTCCCAGTAACGCACTTTATAAATACATTTAAAAGGGCCTTACCAATACAAAAATGCATCACCATGCACATCGCTACAAGGGTTACCATTTTAATCCATGTTCATAGTTGCCAACAGTCGCGGATTTGACGGAAAACAGTCACGTTTTTTTTTGTGTTCCTGTCCTCTAAAATTCTGGGATTTGCCAATGCTGGCAATCTGCTTAAAGTATAATTACGAAAGAGAGAATTGCAAGTGAGATGGGAAATTCAAGCTTAAGGCCAAAGTAGCCGAGTTGGAAAAATTCTCGAAATTCAGCTGCATTGGCCTAAAGTTCAAAATTCCCTTCTTAATTCCCGGCAATCCTCTCTTCATTGAGTAGACTCTTGAGTATGTTTTTCAGACATACATAACTTACACGTGCAAGAAGTATGCTTCCGACACCTAATATGGTACTGGGAAACTGGAACTCATTCTCGCGGGATTACACAGATATTATGCGACCTTGTGTGACCTTGACCCTGATGGCTGCAGCCCCGCCATGTCTTATCTGTTTGTAAAAACCCACAACTTGCAAACTCACATCGTTCTTTGTCTTATGTCCATTTTAAAGAGACTGAAGGACATGCATGAATCTGTAATGCCTCTTCAAAGACCGGCTGTTGTGTTATGAAGGCCTCATTTTTTTTGCCTGCATAATGATTTTCCATTTTGCCCCCCCCCCCCCCCCCCACCAGTCCAGTTTTAAAAATTCCGAGCATACAGCTGTACACATGGAATAGCGTATCATTGGCTCTTCCCTAACTGAAAATTTTGGTGACATCATGCTCGTGCATGCGCACTTCTCAAATGATGAAATCATATACTTTGGGCATCCTCGTATGGAATCCATCGGATTGGCTACCAACAAGTGCTGGGGATGTCTACTTCAAGAAATGGGAGTACCCATCCCTTGGGGAAATTCTGTAAAATCTAATTATTGCAAAGCAAAAAACAAACAACTTATATTGAAGTTCTTAACAATTTTTTTAAGTATTTTAATATGCAATGCCCTGTTCATATACAGTTGGTACTGTATAAAAAAAAAGTTTTTAATTTATCTTTTTATTTATTATTATTATTTGAATTGCTTGTGTTAATTTACACATTTGGTTAAAAATTTATATAATTTAGGAAAATATATGATATAATCCGTAATAATCATAACCGAGAAAAATGTATTAATCATAACTGAGGTGGGGGCGCTCAGCTGCTTTTTCGAGGCTCATTTCCTCCCAGTTGAAGGCTCTTTCTTAGTGTCAAGGGAGCAGAGACCCGCATCTGTCCTTGCAGCCCCATACTACCGCATGCCGAGCAGCGATACGGCTTCATACCCCATGGTCCACATTGGTCCAATGTGACTGATACCCGAGACCAGGAAAGAAGGAATAGAACCAATACAGGAAATAGGGATATAGGGTGCTTCAGTTAACCCCTTGGTGTCATTCCTTTAATGCCATTGTCTGTGCCTAAACACCTGTGTCAGAGCCAGTGGGCTTTGACATGGGCGGCAAATGATCGCTGTGATTCAGAGGTCGTATGCCCCAGAAGAGTAATCCCCTGGACCATGGGGTAGGGTCACATGACTTGTGGTTCTGTGTTCCCTGGCAGTCAGTGGCTCACAGTTTCAACTAAGCAGGGCCGGCCTTAGGGGTGTGCGACCTGTGCAATCGCACAGGGAGCAACACCCCAGGGGGCGCCCGCCCGACTAACAAAAAAAAAGGTTTGCCGGTGGAGGGGGCGGAGCTCACCAGTGAGAGGTGTAGCTCCGCCCCCACCCAGCTTCACGGGGAGCCGCGGGCAGCATGAGAATGTGCTGGGGAGTGCTCCCCACACACAGTGATTATGCAGGGTATTGGATTTCCGAACAGGAAGGGGGAGAGAAGAGAACAGAGAAGGGGGGAGTAAAGAAAACAGAGAGGGAGAGAGAGAACAGATATGGGGAGGAGGGGGAGAGAGAGAACAGATATGGGGAAGAGGGGGGAGAGAGAGAACAGATATGGGGAGGAGGGGGAGAGAGAGAACAGATATGGGGAGAAGGGAGAGAGAGAACAGATATGGGGGGAGGGGGAGAGAGAACAGATATGTGGGGAGGGGGAGAGAGAACAGATATGGGGAGAAGGGAGAGAGAGAACAGATATGGGGGGAGGGGGAGAGAGAACAGATATGGGAAAAGAGGGGGCGAGACAGACATAGCAAGGAACAAACATGGGAAGGGAGAGACATATACATGGAGGGAGAGGAAAGAGACGGGGGGCGCCACGGGGGAGGTCCGCACAGGGCACGGAACACTTAAGGCCGGCCCTGAAACTAAGGGGTGGGTTCTGTTGCACCCCTCCTCATCACCAATTGTCACTGGTGGGGACAGGTTGCCTTTGCCGCCCATCCTCCCCCTTTTTCTCTGTTTGTGGCTGTTTCTGTTGTTTTGCAGTTATTGTCACAGCATGATGGAGTTTGACCAGCGCTTGGAGAAGTCAAGTTGACATTCTGCCTATGATGCTTGGGGAGATAAACTCTGGCGGGGAGCCCTTCCCCATACCAACAGTGTCTTGTCTCTGTATTGGGGGGTATGGTTCTGGGTAAGGTTTTATGGCATAGGCCCTGAGCAGTCATTCTCCATACATGCTCCTAGAAGTCTTCCTCGTTTTGAGTAAAAGTTTTCTTCTGTGAGCCAGCAGGTACAAGAGCACCTGCTAGTTACAGAACAAGAAGTTATATATATGTCCGCATGGCAGCGGTGTAGTGCCTAGGGTGGCACTTACCTTGTCTTCCTGGGGGGGGCGGCAATAATATAAAATCACTTGCCGGCAGAGACTACCTCACCAGAGCTCTGCCTGCCACTAGAGACCAGGGAACAGTGCTGCCCAGGCCCATGTAATGGGGTTATTGAGGCATATAATGGGGGTGATGAGGCATGTGATGTGGCAGGCAATGGGTGTGCAATGGGGCATGTCCTAGGGGGATGGGACATGTATTGGGTGTACAATCCAAATGATGAATGCACTCAAGGGGCTTAGGCAAAAGAATACTGTTGATTTTATAATTCAGAATAACTTGCATAAGTATCATATATCCTCTTGGCAGAACATGTTAATTTATTTATTATTACATGCAACTCACAACACAAAACGTGTTTAAAAATACACCCTTGTGTCAAACCAATAAAAATATTCATATTTATTGGTGACAGTGGGGTCTATTTAATAAAATCCGAGTGAGGTGAGATCCAAACTAGGACAGACTCGCCCCCTCCCCTGATTCCTCGCCTCGACCTCACACAATGGTATTCACTAACTATTTTTGCAAGGTCGAGATGAGGAGAGATGAGGTCAAACTCGACCTCCGAGAATAAGTCACTCTCGACCTAAGAGACGAGTGATTCGCATTAGGAGGTTGACGTGACATTTTTTTCAATATGGACTCTGATCCCCCTTTTTCCTGAAAAATAACTCATTTTTTTAGGCGAACAGATCATCGGCTCACCATTACCAACTCTACAGAGACCCCACACGCGAGGATAAAAATCCATCAAGATTTAGTGTTCCTCGGTAATAAAAGAAAGTATGTAAATGCACAAACGGTTAAAAGAAGTCATCTTTAATAACACAAATGCTTAAAATATTTTATTTTTTTACATTTGGTCCTAAAAGGACCAGAAGAATACCAGCGTCTGTTATTTCAGCCGGACTTCCAGAGAACTGCAGAGCTGTTATATGAGAGGGCATTAGAAGCCTAGTTATGTAGCCATCATCAGCTGTGTGTATCAAAAGGCTAACGCTGGAATCGCATCATCCTCATTACTGCTCTGTACACTTTTGCTGTACACTGATGCTTGCCATAAGTCAATGCAGCTTAATGACATGTTCTCTGTGGCATGGGGGAGTCACACAGGGTTATCAAGTGTCAAAATCCTTAAGTGGAAAGGTGATCCTAACTAGGGTCAAATATATAAGTTAAAAAGGGGAAATATGCAGTTATGCAGGCATTTATACTGCTGGAATAACATGTTTTAGTAATTCACAGGAAACACAAAGATATAGATATTTAAATATAAACATTTTATTGAATATTGACATTTTTAAAAGCTGGAGAAGATCTCCCATGTCTTGTTTTTGTTGACTCCCTTGTGTTAGGGCTAGGGCTGCAGGCCGGTAAAAAATTGGCATCAGGCCAATGTTAAGTCTATGGAGACAGTACCAAGGCCGGTATTTTTTTGAAGAAAAGGTGGCAACCCTAGTTAGGGCACAATTCATTATTACCTTTAACCTCTCTGTGGTTTCCTTAGCAGTCAACACTTATTTTACAATAATTTCTTTTCCATTGGGATTTGTTACAGCTTCTTACAAATGTGTGTTTTCAGATGACAAGCAGGGTAACAGAAACATATCACTCTACACCCTCTCCATCTATTATGGCCCTCTGTGCAGGCAGACAATAGGACTGAAAAAGGCACAGACTGAGAAGAACAATACGCTTTGATATGACTGTCTGTTTACTGGATCACCTAGTGGCTGCACATGCATATGACACATTCTCATTGAGCATGCATAGTTAATTTGCATATCAAGCCACAGGGTGATGTCATAAACCGGAGACACAACAGACCAGAGCCGGACTCAGAATAAAAACCAGCCCAGGATCATTTATTTACCAGCATCTTTATTTTATTGACCAGAAAATGGGAAAACATATATTTTTAAAGTACATTTGAAAAATACACTTTATAGGTAAGAAACATCAAATCAGACACGTCCTATGAATTTTTTTTGACAACCCAGACCACCGTTGACACAGAAATTTTAGAGAAAGGAACATGTGTTTGATTTTTCTTTTCTTTTTTGCTGGCGCAGAGTTTTTAGTAATCTTTTTTTTAATAAAACATTTTTTTGTTGGGAGGGGGATTGCCTGTTTCCCTGGGTTGAAGATGAGACACTAGGGCATTGTTGATCATCAGGATACATTTAATTCCGATATTATTTGATTTACAGGGCTCCCCTTGTAGCTTGCGGGTGCAATTGTGTAAATATAATATAAATGAGAGGTTTTGGTTATTTGAATTGGCCAAAGCATAATTAAGCTCACCCGCCATGTCCAGGCACACTCTCAATAGGGTGAGGACCTAACCTCACCTCGTATCTAGTGGGCACACAAAGCAGTGTATAGTGCTAACAAAATATATTTAATGTGTTGGAAGAGGTGCAATTAAACCTCCTCCCAATTAACCCTATAACAGCAAGCTGCAACCAGACAATGAGGAGCCAACAACCTCAAATATGTGCAAGCAGGGAAAAGAGAAATGTCGGTGCGCTAATCTTGTCGCTGGTTCAAATAATATGTGTAAATGAATCCTAACAAACAGGTGTGAACATAATAGAATACAGTGTAATTGTCTATATATATGAAAAACAAAAACTATATATAATATAAATTAGAGGTTTCGGCCAAAGCATTATTAAAGGAACATTGCACCTCGTTTACATTGTACCTTGTAAAAAAACATGTCCTGATAGTTTGAATTAAACCCTGACGTGTACCTTAATAGATACGCGCTGGTTTACCGTCGGCTGTGTCTCACACCTGAGACACAGTACTTCCTGGTTGTCGCGTGCTGGCATTGTTATATTATATATATATTATTTATTAGAAGCACAAGTGAAATATAACGTTTAGTGTTCCTTTTAGCTCACCCATCACGCCAAGGCACACTCTCAGTAGGGTGGGAAGTGGATTTTGTATACATTGTATAACCAATGACACTGTATTTGCAGCATGTTCACACCTGTTTGATCATTTCATACATGCAGTGTCGTCACTAGGGGTGGGCTACTAGGGCTATACCCCTGAATCCCCGCTACAAAGCCCCGAATGGAGACTCTGGGGCTAAAGTATACTCCAGGGCTGTTGTAAATTTTGTTTCTCACCCGCGCACGCTCACTGCACCTGCTATGTATTCAGCAGACCGGCACCTGCTCTATTTGCATGCAGCCCCCGAGTAACAGGGAGCCGCACCCTGTAATCTCTCCCTCCCCTGTGCTTCACCCATACAGCAGGCCCTGCCTTCTCCAGCACAGACCTGCTTATTGGGTACCACCCCCACTAGAAGAGCATCCAATCAGAGGAAGGGGGCGGGGACATCCCCGAATCCAGAGACCAGCAGCAGCTTCCAGGATCAGATGTCATACAGACACAGGGCAGGGTACAGAATATATTGAGGGGTAGAGTAGAATATAAAATATTAGAGGAAAAAAAATAATTCATGATGTGGGCCACATCTCCCATAATGCCCAGCATACATCAAGGGAATGTTTAGCTGGCTGAGCATTAGGGGAACTGTAGTTCACAAGTAACACCTAAATTTTTACTCTATTGTTGATTTAATTTCCCATCATGCTTATGTGGAAGTTTAGCTGGCTGAGCATCATGGGAACTGTAGTTCACATGTAACTTCTATGTTTTTTTTTAAATCTAGTGTGGATTTAATTTCCCATCATGCTAAGCCAGCATAATGGGGATGTTTAGCTAGCTAACCATCATGGGAACTGTAACTCCCACATTTTTATCTAGAGTAGCTGCATTTCCCATTATGCTCAGCCAACATCATGTGGATGTTTAGCTGGTTGAGTACTGTAGTTTACAGGTAACACCTACATTTTACTCTAGTCTTGATTTAATTTCCCATCATGCTAAAGCAGCTTCATGGGAATGTTTAGCTGGCTGTGCATCATGGGATGTAATTCCTACATGCTTATCAAGTATTAGCTACATTTTCCGTTATGCTTAGTCAACATCATGGGGCTGTTAAGCTGGCTGAGCATCATGGGATCTGTAGTTGATAACTGCAAAATTTTTTATCCAGTGTAAACTGCATCTCCCATTATGCCAATCCAGCATCATGGGAGCAGTACCTAGCTGAGCCTCATGGGAACTATAGTTAAAGGGACTGAGTCGTCTAAACATTGCCTATACTGCCAATGTAGAGAATAAAAAAAAATGAGGTAGAGAGAGACAGTGTGTGTGTGTGGGAGAGAGAGACGGTGTGTGTGTGTGAGAGAGAGAGACGGTGTGTGTGAGAGAGAGAGACGGTGTGTGTGAGAGAGAGAGACGGTGTGTGTGTGAGAGAGAAAAAGAGAGAGAGAGACAGTGTGTGCATGTGAGAGAGAGAGACAGTGTGTGTGTGTATGAGAAAGAGAGAATGTGTGTATGAGAGAAAGAGAGAGACAATGTGTATGTGAGAGAGAGAGACTGTGTGTGAGAGCGAGAGACAGTGTGTGTGAGAGCGAGAGAGAGACAGAGTGTGTGTGTCAGAGAGGCAGAGTGCGTGAGAGAGAGAGTGTGTGTGTGAGAAAGAGAGAGATAGTGAAACAATGTGAGAGAGAGATAGTGAGACAGTGTGCGTGTTAGAGAGAGAGTGAAACAGTGTGTGAGAGAGAGTGAGACAGTGTTTGAGAAAGAGAGTGAGACAGTGTGTGAGAAAGAGAGTGAGAGTGAGAAAGAGAGAGAGACAGTGTGTGAGAGTGAGAGTAAGACAGTGTGTGAGAGTGAGACAGTGTGTGAGAGTGAGAGTGAGAAAGAGAGTGAGACAGTGTGTGAGAGTGAGACAGCGTGAGTGAAAGAGAGAGAGAGAGACAGTGTGTGAGAGTGAGAGTGCGTGAGAAAGAGATAGAGAGACAGTGTGAGAGAAAGAGAGTGAGACAGTGTGTGAGACTGTGTGAGAAAGAGAGAGAGACAGTGTGAGAGAGAGAGTGAGACAGTGTGTGAGAAATAGAGTAAGACAGTGTGTGAGAGAGAGTGAGACAGTTTGTGAGAGAGAGAGAGAGAGAGAGAGAGAGAGAGAGAGTAAAACATTGTGTGAGAAAGCGAGAGAGAGAGAGTGAGACAGTGTTTGATGGAGACCTAGCAACGTCCCTGTATACATGTATTTGCTTGGATTCTGCTAAGACGATATACTGGCCATTTTTTATTCTCTAAATTCGCAGTAGAAACAATGTTTAGGTGATATAGTCCCTTCCAAGAAGAAAGGGTTCTTTTTAATGTTTAGTGGTTTAGAGCTTTGTAGAAGAGAGAAGGAGCAAGATGGAATTGTACAAGCTGTATGCAAATAAAATGTGGAACACTGCACGTTTTAATTAGCTAGGTTGTTATAGATGTTCAGGAGACATTTCTATGGATGAAGGACTCAATTACAGGACAGTCGCCTGTAAACAAGGATTTCCCTGTGTTCAGATTTCAGTTTTCACTGGAGTTTCTGTCTCTCTCTCTCTCACGCTTCCCAGTGCACCTGTCATGCTGAGATGGTATGGGAGTCATTATAAATAATACAATTCCAACCTTACATTGGGCATGCAAGTGTATGGCTAACATGTTATTACGTGACAAAGACTACAGACCAGCAGAGAAAACACTAACTAAATAAAAACAAAACAAAAAATAGTCAAGAAAATAATAAATAATAAAAAAAAACGACTTATTTAATTTCTTTACATTATTTGGGTTGTTTATTTAAATATTTATTTTTCGGAGTAGGCGAGGTGTATTTAGTTATTGCTCTCTCCACTCCCCTAAATAGATCCCTAAAAACTAAATATAAAAACAAATGAAATGATTAAATTATTACATTTAAAAAAACATTTTTTTACATTTTTGTTTTAATTTCTACATTTTTGTTTATTTTTTACATTTTTGTTTTATTTTTTACATTTTTGTTTATTGAATGACAAGCAATAAACAATTATTTTTTTTGGCTACAGCGTGTACTGGTTTTTGTTATGACAAACACTGTAGTCGGCCATTTAAAAAAAAATGAAATTAATAGTAAATTCGTATTCAAGGTGGTTGCACCTTAACAGGTAGAGTAGGTATGTTTTGATTTTAGATGCATATACAGAAGTATTTAATGGTATGTAAGGTAACTAAACTGTATCTGAATTCTTCTGGAGAACTGCAGGACTAAAGTGAGAATAAACTCGACCTAAGCGATACAGTGAGATGTCTGTGCTCCAGCAATGCCTAGAAGGCCATCCCACAATGCAATGCTTCATTGCTTTGTGGGAGCATGTGCTAAGCACTATGGGAAATGCACAAACAGGAGGTAACATTGATATGATATCTCGACACTTGCTGGTGATTTCAGTACGTGGTCTGTAGCGACCTTGTCATTCAAACTTTTTGTGAACCTGTGTTCCAGGTGGATGAACGCCATCGGGAATAAGCAACGGCAGAGATATTTTCAGCTATAACGACCCGAGGCACTCAATATGCTGTGAATTGCAACTCCCATGATGCTAAGTCAAACGAAAGGCTGCAAATTCCTCACACACACCTGTCAGAATGCAAGCGCACAACGGTTTATTCAGTATCCAGCCCCCTTAAGCTGTGATATAGCCTTTCCATGCATGCTCAGGTTCCCCCATGCCCACAAGGGTAATACAATGTCACGTGTGCAGGCCTGACACGCCAACAGCAGGTTCCCGACCAGAGCCATTATTAATGCAGGGCAAATGGGGTCAGCTTCCCCAGGCCCAGTCATTCCTGGGGTGGGGACCAAAACAGCTGCCCCATGGTCCCGCAACCGTCAATGTGAGCCCACTGCCAGCGACATGTGTCCATCTCACATATACGAGACACTGCACAATAAGTGCAATAAGTGAGAATTTTATTCACACGCAGGCGACATTTCAGCCATCACTGTTCTTTTTCAAGCCTGTTTTTCAAGAGGCTTGAGTGAGTGGGTCTCTTATATTTCTTTTGTTATACTGATGGACAAACTCTCAGTGGCATATTAATGGGCAAACTGGCTGTGGCATATTAATGGACCAACTGGCTGTGGCATATTAATGGGCAAAATATGGCATAACAATGAGCAAACTAGCTTTGGCATATTAATGGGCAAACAATGACATATTTTCATTGTCAATGTAACAGTGACATATAAATAGGCAAACTGGCTGTAGCATATTAATGTGCAAAATTGCTGTGGTACATTAATAGGCAAACTAGCTGTAGCATATTAATGGACAAACTGGATGTGAGGAAACTATGGGCAAATTGGCTGTGGTATATTAATGACCAAACTGTGGCATATTAATAGGCAAAGTGGCTGTGGCGTATTATTGGGCAGACGATGGCATATTTTAATTGGCAAACTAACAGTGGCATATTAATGGCCTAATTGGCTGTGGGATATTAATGGACAAACTGGCTACTGCATATTAATGGGCAAATTGTGGCATATTTTAATGGGCATAATGGCTGTGGCATATTAATGGGAAAACTGGCATATTTTAATGGGCAAACTAACAGTGGTACATTTTAATGGGCAAACTGTGGTATATTTTCCATGGGGCCCAAGAAAACTCTTGCCCAGGGGTCAATCAATATTAAAGACGGCCCTGATTTATTTGCTCTATACAGTATTTGCATTGACACTCCTATATTCCATGAGTGCTGAGAGGCTTTAATATATCTTACTGGGGAAAATGATACGCTATCCAAAATACTTCTGGTCCCAAGAATTTTGGATAAGGGATACTCAACACGTAGGTCTAAGGTTTGGTTATTTTTCCATTACTTTTCATACTCTATTAAATGCAATAAAAAAAAGAAAGAAATGATTCTTCCGCTCGCAAACACTGGTAATCGTTAATATCATTTATTTTTATTACATTTGTTAAGTAGAAGTTAACTCAACAGTATTTGAAACATGTATATTTAAATGTATCAGGCGAGGATGTCAGAACGATATCACTTTTATGATAATATTATTGAGAGGTCTGCAGCTGTTTGCAATGCATGCAAGAACTGCCAGTCCTGGGAGATTGTGAAATGGCAGGAACTGCCTCTAACTATTGTAATCTACAAGATTATCCCATTAATCATATTTGTCACTGGAAGTACCTCAGTTCATAATATAAGTGTTCCATGTCCCTGGGTACATCAGATGCAAAAAAGACTCTAATTGAAAACAATGAAGTGACAAAATCAGAATACTCTCAAGTACTTAGAGTTGGGACTTCTGTGTGGAATGAATAAAGAGTCAGCACTTGTAAAAATTAATTTAAAATCACTGTTTTTTTTATGTACAGACATTTTCATTTTTTAAAAAAAAATTGAATAATTTTTTGTTGCAGTTATTTGGGGACTCCTGTAAGTGGAGAAAATCCATTGCTCATCACTCGGGTGTTTTACCACTTATATTACAGCAGTTTTACTTGCATTTTTGGAAGAAGCTGTTTCTCCCACCTTTTGGGAAAGGCATAGATCTTATATAGAGACAAACAGGAGAGTTGAGCATCGACTCCGACCTTCCTTGGGAAAATCAGAGCTCCGAGTTTCGGACCCAATCGGATCACTGCAAGTGACCAAAGTGATCTTAAATCGGCACGAAAATAGGCCAATGTTCCAATTTTTCGTTTCAACATTTTAGAAGCTGAACTCCTCCGAAATTTGGCTGCCAAGATGGTAGCCTCGATCCTCTGATATGCCACTGAATATGTTCACAATCACAGCTGATTCCACGCCGACATGTACCCACACCGAAAGAAGCTGAAATGTACCAAAACAAAGTGGTAGACTGGCAATGAGGAGGACTTTGGCTAATTCTGAGGCCATTTTGAGAGGACTTTGGTGATTACAAATATAGCCAAAAGTCCTGTCATAGAAGAAAATGAAATGAAAGTGCGGTCCTTTAAGAGTAATTTGTCCTACCATCCTGAACCGAATGGGACCTAAAGCCGACACGAAAACTGAAGATTTTTTACCCATATTGGATAGCCAAACTGTGTATTTCCCTTCACTTTAGCTTTATTACCCCGATCTGGCACGAGTTCAGGCCAGAACAGGAATACTGAGTAAACCCTTTACTGGTTTTCTTTGAAATTTTTTTTATTTACCTGCTGTGTAAAAACGACAGGGTATCAATTTAAATAGGGCCAATAATTGTCTATACAACTGGGGTATATGTCCAAACATTCCCATACACATAACTGTAACAAAGTAACAAAATGAAAAAAAAAAAAAGGATACAGTCGCAGTTTATTAGGTATAGCATCGTCTGTGTCTTTGTTGGGTTGTGATGGCGGTCAGAATTTCGGGACCAGTGCACATAGCGCAAACTCCGTAGACTTGTCAGGATTTAATGTTATACATACGCAGACACAGGAAGAGAGTCATTAGTAGGTACTATACCTATACACACTCCCTTTATACCTAACTCCCATTGTGCCCGCTAATTTACTAACCAGTGTATAGATTTTGTTTAGCAAGTTTTTATACCCTGTAGCTATACTGCAGCATACAATGTTGGCAAGTCCTAGCAATGTTTGGCAATATTACTCTTTTGGGTGGTGGATATATGATCATGTACTCATGTCTGCTTCCATGGTGGACAAATCAGCTGCCATGTTGGTGGAGTCGGTTGGTAGACACATTCGCATACCTCCCATGCGTCCCTATTTAGAAAGGACAGTCCCTATATTGCACCCACATCCCCGTCTCCCTCTTTCCTCCTCTATTGTCCCCTCTATTTGGGAAGCTCAGAAATTGTGGTTTGTACAACTGTATCACAGAGCTCTGCAGCAATAACACTCACAGTAAAGTGACTGCGGTAACTGTGTCATTACAGTGAGGGAAAAAGTATTTGATCCCCTGCTGATTCTGAACGTTTGTATTTATAACTTTTTTTGACCTGCGTTTTTCTGGATTTTTTTGTTGTTGTTATTCTGTCTCTCACTGTTAAAATACTACCTACCATTAAAATTATAGACCGATAATTTCTTTGTCAGTGAGCAAACGTTCAATATCAGCGGAGGATCCAATACCTTTTTCCCTCACTGTATATTAATTACATTAGTTGGCATTAATCAATGATTTCATTCTTGTTCTAAATGAGAAATTAAAATAATAAAAATAAAATAATAAAAAAATAAAACAATTCAACTCACCTGCTACTCACTAGAAATGATATATATAATGTTATAATTATATTATATTAATATATATTTATATATATATTATTTGGAAACCATGTTTTGTCTTCCATTTCTTCTTCTTGAACAAAAATATCCATAAAATATTTCTAACAACATCTCTATGCACGAATTCCTGCTGCAGTTTTTTTTTTTCCCCCAAAAAAGGTATGTAATGAATAATGGATTCTATCCCGATAAAGAACAGACAAAAGCCTTATTATCCTTCTATATTTAATTAAAATGTTGGGAGGCTTACAAAAGCAGTCCTCTCCATGTAAGGGACTTTCAATAAAATGGGGAAATGTTAAAATGTGCATGACTTTTCATAGTGTTGGTAATGAATAGCATAGTTTATGCATCAATAACATCAAATGATATTTCTCTAGTGACAATTTTTTTTTTACCCCAGGTATTAAAGTAGAAACTGCACTCATTAGACAGAGGCTTTACAGTACAGTCCTACAATTCATTTTTCATTGATTTAAATTTCCAACATCAATCCTTTCCATGCTTTTATTTTTTACATTATTTTTGGTGGATTTGCGAGAATTATTGAAAGTTCTTTTCTAATTTGTGTACAGAGCATTATGAGCGAAGGTCATATCTCACCTACGTTGTACAAACTTCTATAAATTAATCTATACCGGATATAAATACACATCTGAAACTACATTATGCTCAGAATGTAGCGGTATAACAGAATTTGTACTGTAGTTATAAAGAATACTTTTTTTTTGAAGAATGATGTATTTTTAGTGCTCATGTAAAAAAAAAAACTTTAAATAAAAGCTGTATATGCTTTTTATAATGTTATACATGTATATATATATATATATATATATATATATATATATATATATATATATACACCGGTGTATATATATATATATATATATATATATATGTTTTTTTTTTTTGTTTTTTTTGATTTTTTTTTTATAATGTCATTTATTTTATCATCTATTAAGCTACAGTGTATTCAATTTCTCTTGTTATGTGTCAGGTTCATTGAAATAAATTAACATAAATGCATTCAAATAATTCTTACAAAGTCCTTACTGAAAAATCAATGTGCTGGGAGTTATATACATATCCTTACCTCCCCTGAGCTTGGGAGTCCGAGAAGAAGTTACCGTGCATGCGCACAATGCTGACTCCCAGCCCCGGAGAATGAGTTAAAGACCACAGAACTTCGGATCTGAATCCCACTGTTCCACTGAGCTCTACTCGGGCTATTTACAAAAAAAAAAGGGAGTTGAGTAGCAGGTGAGTTGAAATAAGTTTCAGGTGAGTTAAAGCGAGTATCAGGTGAGTTAAAGTGAGTATCAGGTGAGTTAAAGTGAGTATCAGGTGAGTTAAAGTGAGTAGCAGGTGAGTTAAAGTTAGTATCAGGTGAGTTAAAGTTAGTAGCAGGTGAGTTAAAGTTAGTAGCAGGTGAGCTGAAGTGAGTAGCAGATGAGCTGAAGTGAGTAGCAGGTGAGCTGAAGTGAGTAGCAGATGAGCTGAAGTGAGAAGCAGGTGTGTTAAAGTCAGTATCAGGTGAGCTGAAGTGAGTATCAGGTGAGTTGAAGTGAAAAGCAGGTGAGTTGAGGTGAGTAACAGGTAAGTTGACGTAAGTAACAGGTGTGTTTAAGTGAGTAAGAAATATTCCTCTAACCTCAACTCACCTCCTACTCACTTTAACAACATTTGCAATTTGGTACGTGTCAAAGTAACATCCACATGAATGGCAGAACCCAATGTTTCCCAGCAGAACATTGCCCAAAGCATCACACTGCCTCCGTCGGTTTGCCACCTGTCATAATGTTATAGCTGTTCGGCGTATGGAATATAACATTCTGAAAAATAGAATGTTTTTTTTCTAATTAGTCTTAGAAAAAACACGCATATAAAATATAACAGTATAACAGAACATGTGCAAGAGAAACTATTGTATTTTAGTAAAATTCACTATAAAACATACTAGAATCTTGAGAACATTTTGTGACTATCCCCCCCCCAAAAAAAAAATGGAGAGGAAAAAAAAACCTACAACTATAAAATTTAATAGAATATGCGTACAATAGCAATTATTACATTTTATTCATTAGTCAAGTCGTTTGCAGTTTTAATGGCCGTCCATAAAATCATTCTGCTTAACGTCCGGAATGGTATGAGAAGCTCGCTGGTGCTCCCATTGCTGCACAGTGACCTATATAACAGATTACGGCAGCTTTTGTCTCCTTAAATAACTGGCCGCTAGAGAAATTTAGGAGTGAGAGAGCAGAAGTCATTTTGGCCTCCCTCCAATAAACCACTGATGTGTAACTAATACTGTATTATTAACACGGGAGGAAATTTCCAACTTTCAGTATCTTGATGATACGTACACAATCAAATCGCTTGGTGACTCTATTCTAACCTTTCTACCATGTATTTTACTCACCATGAGACCTCTCTTTTCACATTAAAGTCACAGATAATAAAACAGACAGATTATAAGTGTGTCATTCATTAGAGATTTCTAAGACTTTTTATTTTTTAAAGGATGTCTTTTTTTTTTTAACCTCAAAAGAAAAAAAACCTCCAAATATTAAGAAAAAACCCTCTCTTTCCACATTAAAGTCACAGATAATAAAACAGACAGATTGTGTGTCATTCATTAGAGAATTCTAAGACAATTTTTTAAAATTTTTTTTAAGGATGTCTTTTTCTTTTTTTACTTCAAAAGAAAAAAAAAAAACCTCCCGATATAAAAAAAACACTCAGAACTTTGTTCTTTTAGCAGAAAAACTTTTATATTTTATTTTCTCAGAAGCATTTTTGTGTGTTTTTAAAATTGTATTTTGTCAAAATGAAAATTTGGTCATAGGACTACGGTTCGAATAGTAAGTATAATAAATAAAAAGTATAAAATAAAGTATTATATATATATTTTAAATATGGATGAGGAATGATCTTGTGCTTTTTTTCTTTGGAGCAAAGATACAATATTATTTAAAGGGTCATAATGTAGCGATCAGCAGGAATGATTCTGATTGGTTTCCACGGTGACTGCTTCTACAATGTAAATTTACACATAGCCCAGGTTAAGCATGTTACTTTGTAAACTGATAAATAAAAGGGGCAGTATCTGTTAACATGAAAACAAAAAACATGCAAAAGAAAAAATAATAATAGTGCAACACTTTGACTACAAGTAAATTGTTACTACCACACTGTTAATGTAAAAATAACAAATAACAATAGAATGTGGAGCCAATGACGAGATTAAACTATAACTTAAAAGAAGTGGACTGAGCTAAAACATATTTTAAAAAAAATGTATTTCTTCTAAATACCACACTCACAGAGACAGTTTCTAGACTAGAATTGGTATAACAAGTTAACATTTTTTCAGCTCTTGTCCAACACTACATGGTCTCCCCCAACAAGTTCAAACTCTTCCTCTTTGTCATGCCCTTATAGCCCAAATGCCGCTCCTCATGGATCCAAGATGGTGGGTGACGAGGGTATTCTGCTATCCAAGCCACTATCCAAAATGGTGGGTGCAATGTTTATCAGCCCCGCCTCCTGGGAAATAGAGCGCCTCCCCCAAACACCCACCAGTTAAGAGACTCCCCTCGGCTCTTTCCTCGGTCGTGCGGTGTCGTCTGGGGAATGTGGCTTCCATTATGGGACCAATAAGAGCATAGACATTTCCACGAAGTCACTGTGGCAATGTACAAACAAACGCATTTAAGGATTCTCCTCCTGACCTCCGCCTGTTTAACTCAACTTGAACCTGTGCTGCCCTTCCTGAACTTTGCTACCCACCCTAACTATGATCCTGTGCTGCCTGTCCCAAAGTTTGCTTCCCTTCAGACCAAGATTCCTTGGTCCCTTGTTCACAGATTCACAATCCCAGTTACTGTTCTCACCTTCAGTTTTTGGGCTTGGTCTTTCTGTTTGTACATCGGCATAACACTCTCTTTGTTTGCTTTGCTTGCTATTAAATTAGCAGTTGGATTAGGCCGGTCAGTGCAAAGTTTATTTTCTATGTGGTATCAGTTCACCAGCATTGTTTGTCTTGCAATGTTCCTCATTTTCTTTGCTCTACAAAAGAGGGTTAGTGATGGACACTTTGGAAGACATTCTCAAGTATTCCCTGTGTGCATTTGTATGCACAAAATCCCTCTACAATGTACAGGTTGAACACTACCAAATACATTACATTTAGTTTGTAGTGTCCCTTTAAACAGATTTTAAAAATTAGAGTTTATTTTTCCGGTAAAGCAATTTTAAAATTTATTAACAAGTAGAGTTAAAATGATACTATTTATTGGCTGAGCATTTGATTGGAAGCTTTCAAGACGAACTTGCTAGGTGCCTTGCTCAGGCAGTAACGACGGCTAAAACACCGTTCACATCTTTAAAAGGTAAAAATAAACACAAGGGTGATTAAGAATTTGTACAACCGGTCTTATAAAAATCTAGCCGATAAATTCAGTTCAGTCAGAACATTTTTCATTAGTCCACTCCCTGGTTAAAGGAACTATAAAACTATTTTTTGACACATGCCAGATCCACAAAGGTGTCAAATGTTTGTAGCTTGAAACAAGTGCATTGCGGTTATCCAGTGTTTGTAAAAAAATTATTAATTTGTAAGATTATACCGGGAAATAAATTCCCCATCTCTATTAACCCCTTCGCTACCTTATGACGAGTTAAGAGCCGCAGCATTAGAGACCTTATGATGAGTTAACTCGTCATGCAGTCTAGCCGGCGGTGCGCTCCGTGTGCACCGCTAGCTAGTCTGCAACGGGTCCAGGGCTAAGCCTCGCACCCGAGGCAAAGCTCCTGGACCCGATCGGTGGATTTCCGGACATGTGATCGCGGTGATCGAGTGATCACCGCGATACCATGCAAATTAGATGCAAAGTCAATGTGTTCACACACTGACTTTGCCTCTAATTCACTCTCTGTGCTTCACATTCTTATAGTGAAGCACAGAGAGTGACCTGCAAGTAAAAATAAATAAATAACATACACAGAGGTAAAAAAAAAAAAAAAAAAACTTTCATTGCTGATCACAGTTTTTAACTGTGATCAGTTTCTTTTCACTTTATGGCTCTTTTTTAATACATTTTTAAGGTAATTTTAATTTATTTATTTAATAAAATGTAACCCCTGCATGCCTGTTGCATGATTTTTACGGATCTGACATCGCACTCTTCAGAGTTTTTTTTCTGTCTTTTTTGTTTAGGGCGGTTTGGGAACCAATATTTTTATTTTTTATTAGTTAGTTAATTAGGGGGGATAAGTGGGTTAGTGTTGCACTAGTTGTGTAGCTTATTATTGGGAAAATAATGGGGAAAAACTTTTTTTTCCTCAAAAATTTCCTCTTTTATATGTATTTTTTAATACTAAAATGTAAATCATTTTTATGTATAGGGTATCAAAAGAACTCTAACTCTAAGAGCTCTAACTGTCCTTTAAAAAACAACATATAACTTGTATGGGTGCGTTAAATGAGTGAGAGGAAAATTATGTTTCAAAAACCTTGTACTAAAAATTGAAAAACGCTCTGGTCCTTGGCCCAGGAAAATCCCTGGTCCTTAAAGGGTTAAGGCCAGTGATTTAGTTATTAAACAAGCATATCAGTTTGACCTCTCATATTTCTCGCACCCATCAGTATCAGGATCTTCACACCATGGATACTGTGTCCTGGATGACAGAAATGCTCTCCGACAGATGTATTTTTTTTTTCTGATTGATAGTATATCTGTGGGGGTAAAAAACATTTGTGTAATGTTTGACCTGTTTGTAACGGACCGTCACACCCAGCAAGTCTTTCCTGGACCCTTGCTCTTTGTACCCAAATAGACAGGACATCTAGCAGTTAGGTAAAGCAAGATTGAACTACTTTATTTGACAAACAACACAGACTTATAAAAGACATACACATGACATCACAGACATTAGTATACAATAGGGGGGGATGGAACTAAACATAGTTCAACTAACTGGGGCTAGGAAAACATTAGACATTCAGACTGCAAACCAAATTACCATACAGTGAGTAGACACACAGTAAGAAACATAATGTACACAACATAATCAGTTTACCAGTTAATCCAGTTAAAACAGAACAATGGATGTTGGAGTAAACTATTGGAGTCACTGTCACATTATAAACCTTCAGAGTGGTCTACTCACAGAATTAAACATTACACATAACCAATATACTAACAGAATATAACTAACTAACAATATTAACGTATAGTGCTATGGCACATCCCTTACCCAGGTAGTCCGTTCATTTGTGAGTTGGTTCGGTAAATTCAATCTACCGAACACCCAGGCAGAAAGGCACGAACAAGCCTTTCTGCAGGGGAAAATACAAGCCTTTACCATGGGGCCATAGTCCAGAGGCAGCAGGTGAGCAACCAGGCTTCTCCAGAACATAGTGGCGAGGTTGGTTCCGCCACACTGTTATTCCCACGTAGATTGCTGTTGGACAATTCACACGTGTGATTAGTTACACCACATTGGATGATTTGAATGTAAAACAGAAAATGTGAGCTTTGTATTGGTACTTTATCTGTGCTGTAGACGTGTGCACAGGTCTCACATCTCGTACGTTGGCATGGAGAAGTACCAGTTATCGTTTCTCTGTGTAGTGTGCTCTCCACCATCAATTGTTTCAGTACATTTTGATTTAAGTTCATTAATGACTGAAGAAGGGAACAACTTGGTCTTGAAAGTTGGCCATCAAACTCTCGGTTAGCCAATACATGGTATGATTCTAAAATAGGTTACTGAAAGGATAATAACCGGAATAAATTCTGCCGACACAATGTATAGATCCTTTTATGTTCTCTGCATTCCCAGTGTAAGCAATGCTGAGGTTGACACAGTGTCTTCAAAGGACAACTGTAGCAAAAACTGAACTTATGTTTAATTAAAAGATTGTATCATATGTAAACAATTTGTAAAAAAAACAACAACAAATCTTTAATGAAAGAATACAAATTAAGTGCTTTATTCCATCTTCTTTACTTCATATTGTTCTCTCAGGGGGCAGACATCTTGTTTAGAATCTTGGGTCAGATGAACCAAGATCTGACCAAAGATTCTAAACAACATGTCTGCCTACTGGTAGAGCTATACGGAGTAAAGATGGCTCAATAAGGTACTTTATTAATCCTTCTTTACACCATATAGTTCTCTCAGGGGGCAGACATGTTGTTTAGAATCTTGGGTCAGATCTTCACTCACCTTGGTTCAGATGAACCAAGATCTGACCAAAGATTCTAAACAAAATGTCTGCCACCTGGTAGAGCTATATGGAATAAAGATGGCTCAATGAGATACTTTATTTGTATTCTTTCTTGAAAGAATTTGTATATAAAATGCCTACACTGGATGCAATCCTTGAATTAAACACAAATTATGTCATTAGCAAAATTCCCATGTTTTACACAAGAGCCCACAATATATTTAGTCACCTAACAAGTTTGCCTCCTAATACTACCATGGAATTTTAAAGGAGTTATTATCTTTGGCAGTGGAATAGTGTCTTGGCTCGTGAAAGAAAACTTGTAACAATGATACGAGCTCCCATATTCGCTCAAACACCATGTTACCTTGCATACATGAGAATCTGGCAGCAGGCAGTGCTTTCATCCCATCCATGCCTTTCATAACATCTGCTTGGGTGCGCTAGCATCTACTGGAATGCATTTACAAGGTGCAGAGAACTCCAAGAACACCAGTAACTTGGCAACAGAATGAAAAAGAATAAAGTTATTACCGGAGTCCTTTGAAGGACTGTAATCTGGGGCTTGCTTGTCACACTTTACACAGTAACAGATCATAGGCTGCCATAAAACACTATTCCGTCGCTTTTAAATCTGGATATTCTGTCAAAACATAATGTGTATCTTACAAAATAACAGAACACTCACTCAAGGTTATCCTTTACAACTCTATAAACCAGGAATTGCTGAGATAATAAATATTTACAGAACACCCAAAAAAGGTGAATTTGTAGATATCTGTATCAGACTAGTAAAATATTACTAGGTGTAATAACATAGTGAAGCATGTGTTTTTTTTAAAGTACTTTTTTTTTTCTGTCTATTACTAGGAGACGCCTTAACACAACTATTTTTTGTATAAGGGGATTTGGTAGGATTCTGTCTCAGTCAAGTGAGTGTGATGGGAGAAACCTCCGTGCTGCCTGTTCGGCTCCCCGTGCAGTGTGACACGGAAGTGCCGACAGTCACGTGACGGGCGCGCTGATGTCATACGCGCTCCCGGTCACGTGACCTGTCGGGAAAGCCGAACAGGCAGCATGGAGGGACCATGCTGCCTGCCACTAGCCACTAGGGAAAGGTAAGTGCTGATGGGAGTCAGAGTGTGTGTGATGGGAGACAGTGTGTGTGACTGAGTGTGATGGGAGTCAGAGTGTGTGTGATGTGAGACAGTGTGTGTGACTGAGTGTGATGGGAGTCAGAGTGTGTGTGATGTGAGACAGTGTGTGTGACTGAGTGTGATGGGAGTCAGAGTGTGTGTGATGGGAGACAGTGTGTGTGATGGGAGTCAGAGTGTGTGTGATGGGAGTCAGAGTGTGTGTGATGGGAGACAGTGTGTGTGATGGGAGACAGTGTGTGTGACTGAGTGTGATGGGAGTCAGAGTGTGTGTGATGGGAGACAGTGTGTGTGACTGAGTGCAGGGCCGATCCTAGGGTCACGGGCGCCTGGGTGCAGGTTTTCCTTTGGCGCCCAAGGGTGGGCGTGGCTATATTATGAACTCCTCCCCTTTAGACATTTCTGTTCCAGACATGCCCATTTCAATATTGGGGAGAGAGGGAGGGAGAAAAACTTTATTTTAATGTAAAGGACCAACGTTTATTTTAAATAAAGATATATATTTTGCAATAATACTGTGTAGTGGTTTTATTTATTTCTATGATGCTCAGCCAGCAACATGGGAGACTTTTTGCTGACTAGCAGAATGAGTTTTAACTACCGTTCCCATGATTCCCAACTAGCCAAAGTCTCTCATTAGTCTGGCTGAGCATCATTGCAAAAGAAGTACACAAGGAGTGATAAATAATATTCCACCAAGTCAGTCACTCACGTGTCTCTCTCTCTCCCCATACCCTCATGTCTGTCTGTCTCTCCCCATACCCTCATGTCTGTCTGTCTCTCCCCGTACCCTCATGTCTGTCTGTCTCTCCCCGTACCCTCATGTCTGTCTGTCTCTCCCCGTACCCTCATGTCTGTCTGTCTCTCCCCGTACCCTCATGTCTGTCTCTCTCTCCCCATTCCCTCATGTCTGTCTCTCTCTCCACTCATGCTCCATGTCTCTCTCTCCACTCATGCTCCATGTCTGTCTCTCTCTCTCCACTCATACCCCATGTCTGTCTCTCTCTCTCCACTCATACCCCATGTCTGTCTCTCTCTCTCCACTCATACCCCATGTCTGTCTCTCTCTCTCTCCACTCATACCCCATGTCTGTCTCTCTCTCTCCACTCATACCCCATGTCTGTCTCTCTCTCTCCACTCATACCCCATGTCTGTCTCTCTCTCTCCCCATACCCTCATGTCTGTCTGTCTCTCCCCATACCCTCATGTCTGTCTGTCTCTCCCCATACCCTCATGTCTCTCTCTCTCTCTCCATTCATGCTCCATGTCTGTCTGTCTCTCTCCACTCATACCCCATGTCTGTCTGTCTCTCTCCACTCATTCCCCATGTCTGTCTGTCTCTCTCCACTCATTCCCCATGTCTGTCTGTCTCTCGCCACTCATACCCCATGTCTGTCTCTCTCTCGCCACTTATACCCCATGTCTGTCTCTCTCTCGCCACTCATACCCCATGTCTGTCTCTCTCTCGCCACTCATACCCCATGTCTGTCTCTCTCTCGCCACTCATACCCCATGTCTATCTCTCTCTCGCCACTCATACCCCATGTCTATCTCTCTCTCGCCACTCATACCCCATGTCTGTCTCTCTCTCTACTCATACCTCATGTCTGTCTCTCTCTCTACTCATACCTCATGTCTGTCTCTCCCCTCATCCCTTATATCTTTTTCCATCTCTATCTTTCTGTTCCCCATGCTGGTCTCTTGTACACACAGTCATACATAAAACACACACAGTCACACAAACACAGTTACACACTTAGTCACCCTCACAGACATACATTTACACGGACACCCTTATACACACTGTCACACATACATAAATACACACACAGCCACCTTTACACACTGACACAGGATACACTTGCACAGACACTCATGTACACACACAGTAACACACACATAGTTATACACATTGACACACACATACACACTTATACACATTTACATACACTTCCACAAACACTTTCTTTTTTATTTTAACCCCCACCCCAAACTGTTATTACCTCCTCCTCCTTGTTAATCCAAGCACAGCACAACGGGGGAAAGCTTCGCCCCCGTCGCGTTCTGTGATTGGCTGCAGGGAGGAGGACGTTCTCTATGGTGTCTTGGCAGATACTCTAGAGAACGTCCTCCTCCCTGAAGCAGCCAATCACAGAACGTGGCGGGGGCGGAGCTTGCACCCGTCGCGCTGTGCTTGCTTTAACAAGGAGGAGGACGGCAGGGAGAGAGCTCCCTGCTACAGCGCCTCTCCTCCTGTGCGCCTGGGCGCGGTGCACCCCGTGCACCCGCCCAGGATCGGCCCTGACTGAGTGTGATGGGAGTCAGAGTGTGTGTGATGGGAGTAGGAGTGTGTGTGATGGGAGACAGTGTGTGTGATGGGAGACAGTGTGTGTGACTGAGTGTGATGGGAGTCAGAGTGTGTGTGATGGGAGACAGTGTGTGTGACTGAGTGTGATGGGAGTCAGAGTGTGTGTGATGGGAGACAGTGTGTGTGACTGAGTGTGATGGGAGTCAGAGTGTGTGTGATGGGAGACAGTGTGTGTGTGTGATGGGAGACAGTGTGTGTGACTGAGTGTGATGGGAGTAGGAGTGTGTAACTGAGTGTGATGGGAGTAGGAGTGTGTGTGTGATGGAAGTATGAGCTTGATGTGAGTCTGAATGTTATGTGTGATGTGGGGTCATGAAATGGAGGTGATGGGGCATGTCTTAGGTGTGTAACGTGGGTGTGCAGCTTGGGTAGGGGGGTGACAGGATTTTGTCTGCCTAGGGCAGCACAAAATCAAGATACACCACTGAGTGTAGTGTCCGTTTACATTTTCATTCTTACTTCCACCGTGTCCAATTTTGGAAAAAAAAGTCTTCCATAGCCCTCATTAATCCAGCTTCCTTTCTTCCACTCCTTCAATTACACCCCATATCTGACTAGTGAGAGTCCCCCATTCGTCTTCTTTACAGAAGTCTTGTGATTGGTTCAAATGAGCTGGAGTCAGCGAGAGAGAATCAGAATGCATGTGGTCATTAGACCATGTGCACATAAGTGCTGCGGGGTGAGGAAGGGGTTAATTTGCGCTTGCGCTGTGGAAGAAGTTATGGGGATTGTGTAGGTAGTTGATTGGTGGTTCAGAGTGTCCGCGGCCTTTTCTAGCAAAAAAAAATAAAAATACTTGCGGGGTGTATTTATTTATAATTTATGTTAATGTTTTGTAAGTACCAATTAACCCCTGCAGCACTTATGACAGGGAGGATCCTGTAAAAATCTGCTGGAAACTCTAAATGTTCATAATATTAAACTGTCATTTGCAATATGTACAAATCAAACTTCTTATTACCATTTAACATTTTCATCCCTGTTTATTTTTTGTCCAGACCCTTATATTGTATTTTTTTGCTTTTTCATGTTTTTTATATATCTTTAAAGGGAGTTCGTCACCTAAATATAATTTTTACTGTGAATGTATATAAAAAAAAAAGCATATCAAAAATGAGTTATTCCTTGTGTTAGCAGAATTAAAAGCAATTGTCTAATTAACAAACTTTAAATGTGTCTATGTTGTCTCCTGTTTATGACATCATCTTGTGGCTTGATATGCAAATGAACTACTCTTGTTGGCATACAAGCACCAAGCAACAAGGTGATGTCACTGATTGGCCAGTGCAGCATGTGACCCAGCCTCTATATATAAGCTGGAGTCACATACACGCACATCACATGAGCTCTTCTTAGTGTAGGGAGAGGATGCTGCAGCTGTGAGGGACAGATTTAAAAAAATTCTGGTGTTGAATCTGCAAACTACAGCGATTATTCAAACTACAGCGATTATTCAAATTACAGTGATTGTTTTAGTGGGTGCTATATTACATATTTGTACCCTGCCCTGAGCCCAGTGCCACAGAGAGTGCAGTGCACTTGCAACTGCATGTGTCCCAGGCACATGACTTTAATCCTGTTCTGTTAGCTCAGTGGACAACATCTAGGCATTTGTAAATACTGCAATTTGTTGGTGTTAAATATTACATTTGCGTCCTGCACTTCATATCTGAGAGTCAAATAGAACCATCAAATACTGTGCTTACAGCGCACTTTGAAAAATGATAATAGTTTTGGGTGGTAAATAGTACATTTGCGTTTTGCAGTGCACTTCATATCTGAGAGTCAAATAGAACAGTCCAATACTGTGCTTACAGCGCACTTTGAAAAATTCTAATTTTTTTGGGTTCTAAATAGTACATTTGCGTCTTGGTGTGCACTTCATATCTGAGAGTCAAATAGAACAGTCCAATACTGTGCTTACAGCGCACTTTGAAAAATTCTAATTGTTTTGGGTGCTAAATAGTACATTTGCGTCTTGCGGTGCACTTCATATCGGAGAGTCAAATATTACAGTCTAATACTGTTCAGACAAGATCACGACAAGCTCACGTTTATTAAGATGAACCAGGCATGGATCCCACCAGACTTCTCTGTACCTTGTGCAGAATAGACATTTATACCGGCCTCACCCAGTCATTGTTATACTCAAGTGCACTTATTCTTTATTTTCTGTTGTTATATGTCCCAATATTTGGGGGGCTACTCCAATTTAAAAAACCAAAACCAAATAAAAAACAGTGTTGGCTTCCTCCTCCTCCTCCTTCAGCGCCGCTTCCACCTACACCGCCACAGTCACCGCCTCCTCAACCTATGGGTCACTTAGTATAAACTGAAAGAGAATACCCTGCACTCCAACCCTCTCTCAAATAGATAATTCTGTTCATCCTCCTGGCAGCCATGCTTTAGATTTAGATTTATGTTCTTCCAAAGCTAAAATCAAAGATTCCATCTAGTGCTATTTTATGGCTCAGCTGTATTTGTAATTTGTATGTATTTTATGTTATTTGAAGTTATTTCCCTATCCATATTTGTTTGCAGGGCACTTGCCCTACTCTTACCCACATTTTACTTCATTTTGCAGCCCTCTAGCCCTTTCCAGGACTTTTTTAGAGGCATTTTAGTGGCCAAAAGTTTGTGTCCCCATTGACTTCAATGGGGTTCACGTTCAGGGTCAAGTTCGGGGTCAAGTTCGAGCACGGACCCGGACATTTTCCAACCTAAACTACTATGTAACTAT
This sequence comes from Pelodytes ibericus, assembly GCA_036172795.1. Classification (NCBI taxonomy): domain Eukaryota; kingdom Metazoa; phylum Chordata; class Amphibia; order Anura; family Pelodytidae; genus Pelodytes; species Pelodytes ibericus. The sequence goes on from CM069860.1 coordinate 202,813,689, forward strand.
ATGTAGTTAGGACATTCACGCAGGTGTGAAGACTGAACACTGGAACCTGGTAACTCCATAGGACTCAAGATTATTTGTACACTTCTGCTCTCTCCCTTGTACATTGTTTCACACTGGTCTCCACAGGAGGTGGACAAATTCCTGGCAATGCCAGACTTAAAAACAGCAGTTAAGCTGACACATAGGCTTTGCAAAAAACATAATACATCTAAAGCAAGATTTAAAAGGACACTACCACTTACATAAGATGTAACTAGATTACCTGTGCATTTAAAACAAACACATATATAAGACATGTGCCACTGTTTTTTTTCTTCTATGTTTGAATTTATTGCAAATAAAAGTGCAAATAAAATGAGGTGTTTATCTATATATATTTTTTTTTTAATTTTTTTTTTAATCAAACCATCCCGGACCTGTGGGTGCTGTAACATTCTGAGGAGGTCACTGGGAGGCGAAACGCGTAAACAGACGGCATTTTGCAGGATTGAGATTAACAGTCTTTCTCTCTGCTTTCTGTTCATGCAATATTCTGTACATACCCAATAATGCAGTATAACACAAAGCAGTAGGTTGTAAAACAACTTCAGTGTAATAAAAACTCAAAAGATAGAACTGGCTATACAGGGAAATTAGATGTGACACTGCTAATCTGTTAAAACAAGGGAGATCCTGTGAAAGAGAACATTAAAAAAGAGGACAACGATACTATGAAAGGCCAACACATGAGGCACCTAGTTACTCTTTCTTAATGAACACTACATACGTTCTACATGTGTACACATACAGATACATACACGGACAAACATGCTATTACACAGACACACAGAATGACACACATTCAGATACACAGAATAACACTTCTACAGATACAAACACTGACAAATATACAGATACACAGAAACACACTGATACACATGCAGATACCCATACACACATACAGACAGACACACATATAGACGTACATGCAGATGCACATACACAAAATGACATTCATACAGATATAAATAGTGACACACATACACGTACATAGGGGCACACACTGACAGATGCAGACACACATCCACACACAGACACACATGCAGACAAACAGATACACATACAGACACACATGCATATAGACACACATGCAAATACACAGACACACTTAATGACAAACATTCACACAGACACACATTCTCTTACACACATACTGTAAAAAAATTTGTAGTCACCCTCCTGTTTCCTACCTTTTAGGTGCAGAAGGCTGATATCCCTGGGGTCCAGTGGTTGCCTCATGATGATGGGAGTCAGCCCCCTGGAGTGCCGGGCCCAGTCGCAGCTGCGACCCCTGCGACAACGGTAGTTTCGGCACTGGTGTATTATAACAGTGAGAGACAGAATAACAAAAAAAAAATTCCAGAAAAACACATGTCAAAAAAGTTATAAGTTATCAGCAAGGGATCAAATACATTTTTCCTTCACTGTATATATGTATATTACTGTTTTTTACAGGTTTGCACTAGACACACTATCACTATTCCCCGTGGACTGGATCGGGATTACACTGCATGAAAAAACATGACACCCAAAAATTATTTAAAACATGGGAGCCATACCCTGATATGCTGGACAATGCCACAGAAATACATTCCAACACACATCTTTCTACTGTATACAACAAGTGCAAGGAGACTCACTGATACAAATCTAAATATACATTTTACGACAGGGTGAGAATGGACGGATATCCCCAGGAAGAGATATTTCATTGATGGAAAGTGGTGCGGAAGGGGTTAATTTAGAGGTTTTAAGTTTTGAGTCTGAAAGGGTTATTATCTTGCTGATACGCTATTGTGGATGAAAACTCCAGTCACTTGTATATCGCTTCTTTCTTGATAATGGCTTTCTGGGTACCAAACTATTAGTCTACTTTGTATCTGGCCACTCTGCAGAGCTCTATCCCACTTTAAATGTGTTTATTTTGTTATGTGTTATTTGCATAATATAACATACAAATAAAAAAAAATATTGTTAAAAAAAAATAACAAAGGTGATATGTTTGGGAACACCGAATTATCTGAGCACGATGTCCGGTGGGGCTGTTCATTAGGACTTCCACCTGTCATACCTAGGATGAAAAATGTACTCCTTGGCTCTAATTTTTCTCAATTATGAATTCTCTCAGCGATTGTTTGGTCTCGTGTCATGTTGTGAATGCAAGATGTTCACGAGGCTACTTGTAGAGGAAATAGCCTCCGTTTGATGTGAGAGGCGCCTTATTACTCATGCCAGGCATCACATTTTTTTTTTAACATTAACCCTTCAGCCGCCACAGGGGCCAGCAAGCCGTTCCTCAAAGGAGACGAGCCCGAAACAGATGGGGGTTGAAGGCATGGGTTTCAAATCAATATGCATGAAGAGCTTCTATATTTGATTTGATTCTTACATTAACCCCAATTGTCCTTCTCGGTCATCAAACGGCAGAACAATGTCTGGATGACCTACAGTACAAGCGGTAAAATCTAATCTAAATACAGTACAAACACTGTTTAGATTAGATTTTTTTTGTCATTAAGTAAGCAGCAACTGGCACTTGTTGTGGGCACACATGGTAGCAGCCATTCATTTCAGATGATCATTAACACATCCTTTTGCCCTTTAAAAAAGGGAACAGTTACCGTAGCACACCTAATTGAAATCTGGATAAGATAGCACACAACGGAAGACGATCATATCGGTCGTGGGATTGGCAGTGCTTCTAAAATAAGGCATTGGCAGTATTCAGTACCGTTCAAAAGTTTGGGGTCACTTCGAAATGTCTTTGTTTTTCAGGAAAACAAACATCGAATGAGCTGCGGAATGAATAGGAAACGCAGTTAAGACATTGACAAGGTTACAAATAATGATTTATTTTGTAACGAAGGCCAGTTTTCTTGGTTCTTTAATCAGCACAACAGTTTTCTGCTGTAGACATTTAAATAGACACATTTTAATGGTACAATACAATAGTGTTTTACAATATTAGTGTCTACACTAGATTTCAAGTCTATGTTATTTTAATAGATACAATTAGCTTTTTCCCAAAACTTAATCCAAAACCTTGGGACAGCAGTGTATCTATATGTTAAAATTTGCACTTTACTGTAAGATTTATAAACGGTCCAGACTTCTTAGGGTACAACTTGATGTAACCAATTTAATAGGGCACCATTAATTGGACCTCGTTATACTTCTATAGACACCTGCCCAGAAGTGTCATTTTACACTACTGCATATATTTCAGCTATTAATTCATGCACATTAGGTAATTTTATTATTATATTGATGCTGACTGCTGGATACAGTGCCCTATCGCCCACATTGCACACTGAGGACATACCACAGCACGTGCCCCATCACCCACATTGCACACCCATGACATGCCCTATCACCCACATTGCACACCAAGGAAATGCACCATCAACTGTACTGCACACCAGGGACATGCACCATAACCTGCAGTGCACACCCAGGACTTACCCCAGCACTCCAGGACATGCTCCATCACCCACATTGCAGGCCAGGGACTTATTCTAGCACCCCAGGACAGTGAGTACTCACAGTTCTTGGTGTCTAGTGGTAAGCAGCATGGTGTCTCTGCACTGGGATTTGATAAGGGATTAAAAAGTCTACATAGTCAGCCAATTCCCCAAACAAATCATGTCCTATGACAGTACGAAAGTCTCCAGAGAGAACAAATCTTTTATGAAACAGATTTCACCAGAAGCCATAACGTACTCTCTGTAAAAGTAAGAGGGTCCTGTATTGGGTGACCCTGCACTGGATGTGCCACATTTAAACCCACATGGACCTTCCTCAGGCTGTGTGATGTAGCAAACAGTGTGTTAAAAACACAGTGCAGTAAATCTGTTTAATGACCGTCATTAATTGCTTCTTTTCTGATCTTCACACTCTTATGGTGCTATTCACTAAAAGGTGAGTAGCAAGTGAGTTGAGGTGAGTGACAGGTGAGTTGAAGTGAATAGCAGGTGAGTTGAAGTGAATAGCAGGTGAGTTGAAGTGAGTAGCAGGTGAGTTGAAGTGAGTAGCAGGTGAGCTGAAGTGAATAGCAGGTGAGTTGAAGTGAGTAGCAGGTGAGTTGAAGTGAATAGCAGGTGAGTTGAGGTGAGTGGCAGGTGAGTTGAAGTGAATAGTAGGTGAGTTGAAGTGAATAGCAGGTGAGTTGAAGTGAATAGCAGGTGAGTTGAGGTGAGGTGAACATTTCATCTCACCAATTCAGCTATACATTGTGCAGGAACAAACCTGATGAGTTCACTTAGAGGGGTGAACTAACCAGGTTTGTTCCTGCACAATATATAGCTGAATTGGTGGGTCGAAATGTTCATCTCACCTGCTATTCACTTCAACTCACCTGCTATTCACCTTAACTCACCTTTTATGTGGATATCCCCTGTAGGTGCGGCTTTCTGACGTCAGAGTGTCACAACTTGATTACATCCCAACGCTACGGCAACATCAGTTGGGAAAAAAAACTCTGTAAACACACATCACGCCATTTTCTTTTTAGTGTTGCACTATGGCTAGCGCTTTGTAAAATAATACAATATCAACAATTAATCAATTTTTACATCTGCTCTTTTGATTTCTTCTTAACTATAAACGTTGATCAGTTACTTCAAAAGTTCAGACAGTTGAGCCTTGATATTTATGCCCAACTGGCACCAAAGTCAAAAGAATCGTCTACTCTCCCAGGTAATATATGCTACCCGTGACAAACGATAACATTAAAAGCCTTGTAGTTACATTAATCAGACTGATATCAACAGGGACTAATAACACAGCACAGTTGATCTTAAACAATGGTCCAAGGCTTCCTTTTACATTACCGTTGGCAATTATTTGCGTAAATATAATAGGGCGACCGTGCATTGATAAAGATATGTAACAAGTCGTTTATCACATTAAAACAGTTTTAAAAAATATATATATATATCTGTCGATCCTTTGAATCGGGGGATAGAAAAGACAGTTTCTGTACATCAAAACGTGGAATTCTGTTTGAAAACAATTCTTAAAGATCTGTCTGACAAAATCGAGTTCTCATGATTGTCATTTGGGATATTACCGTCCCAGAGAGGGGGAGAAAGTGCTATTTGGATGGTTTTGGCTGCATGCCCAGTATTCTAAATACCAGAACTGCAGCTGTCTCTTTTGATTGCCTGACTCAAATCATAGAGGGATTTTTTTCTTATTCTTACTCTGGTTGCTTGTCCGGCAAGACCCGACAATTATTTTTCTCTTCTGAAATTGTTGCAGTTTACAAACGACAAAACTTAAAATACAGGATAAGTGCACTTGACGGATCTGTATATTATGGTTGAAGATTTGTTTTTTGTTTTTCCCCGAAAATAGTTTCGGTCAGATGCTGTTTTGCAAGACGTTGTACAAATGCAGCCACAGATGCCACAGACAGGATTGTCTAGACAACCAGATGTTAACATGTTAGCATGTACAAAGAGAAGACACAATCTTGGCCGTCGAAAAAAAATATATATTCCTTATTTAGTATGAAAAGCTGCAAGACAACAAAAACCGGGATTTTAATTACTATAATGTAAAGCATTAACATAGGGAGTAAAAGAGCCTTTGCATACAGATTTTGAGGCAAAACTAAGTAAATTGCAAAAGAAATAGCAGTGACAATAAACACTACATGATGAGGAGAGTGGTCCGGTGGTTTTTGGTATTCAAGCTCAGACACGTTATCAGAGGATGGTTTAAAATCAACTTGGTGATAGGGGTGTGATTCAAAGTAAACTCTGGTTGATGCAACAGTGCATAGAAGAAGAAAAAAATGAAAAATTATCTATTCATGGGTTAACAAAATTGCAAGCAAAGGCATAGATAAAGAGAAATGTATTGTAAATGTGTCCGTGGTGTTCTATGATTATCTATGGCTTGATATGCTGGCTATTGTCTGGAACCTGCCTCTGCTTAGCTTCAGGTGGCACCTGCTTGTACCTGAGGCCCTAAAGACGTACACCCTTTCTTAGAACCCCATAACCCAGGGGTATACCCTGGCATAGATTCGATTTAATGTGATGCCCTGTCATAGAGTCCCTTTAATGGGATGCCCTGTCATAGAGTCCCTTTAATGGGATGCCCTGTCATAGAGTTCCTTTAATGGGATGCCTTGTCACAGTGTAACCCTGTCATAGTAAAGTCTGTTAAAGTAATGCGATGTCATAGTGTTTCAACCCTGTCATAGTAATTCTGCCTTTTCTTTGAGATTCTGGCCTGTTTTAGAATTTCTGCCCTGTTCCAGAGTTCCTGCCCTGTCCTAGAGTATGTTAAAGGGTTTCTCTATTCTTTTCCTTTGTTCCCCTGTTCTGTTGTTCCATTCCATGTTTTCCTTGTTTCATTCTGCCTCATTACTCTGTTCCTCTATATAAGTGTGCTCCACCCATTGCTTTAGTTTCCTTCCAGTTTTCATTTTGTGCATCTCTTCAGTCTACAGATATTCTGTGTTTTGTGCATTTCCGTTATTAGATTTAGTTTCTGGACTTGGTTATTAATCTAGTTTATTTATCAGTTTAGTATTAGGGACTTGCCATATTGTGGGGTACCTTGATGTTATTTGGCAAGCTAACATCTAATTGGCCTATGGGTTGAACCAAATCCCCCACCATCCCCCACCTTTAGTAATAGGCTAGTCCCTATAGTTATGTTTGTTTGTATGTTTCCTTGTATTCCTTTCCCCAACCCTGGCCTCTGTATGTACTCTTGTGGTTATGTTTGTGCCCTTCTATGTCTCTTTAGCTCTGCACTTATTTCTTATGCTTTACCCTACTTATGTCTGTCTTAGTTCTGCCTTTGTTCCTGAGTCTGTCATGTAGCCCTGCACTCATATAGCTCTGCTTCTACCTGCAGTATCCTGCTATCCTGTTCAAGCTGTGTTCCAAGTTCTGCTCCAGGATGTCTGCTGACTTCCTTTCGTTCACCCTGCCATTGACTGAATACAACTACTGCTCCTACAGGGTCTTGAACCTAGGGTTCCAAACCACCAGGGGAAGACAGGTACCCAGCATCAAGCCCAGTGTCTCCACGCCTTGCACGAGCAAAATACTGTCATATTAAGTGATCAATGCTGGCATATTGAGTGTCAAAATTCTGGCATATTGAGGGCTTAAATGCTGGCATATTGAGTGACAAATACTGGCATATTGAGTATCAAAAATCTGGCATATTGAGGGGTTAAATGCTGCAATATTGAATGGCAAAATTATGGCATATTGAGGGGTTAAATACTGGCTTATTGAGTGTCAACATTCTGGCATATTCAGTGACAAATACTGGCATATTGAGTATTAAAATTCTGGCATATTGAGGGGTTAAATGCTTCAATATTGAATGGCAAAATTCTGGCATATTGAGGGGTTAAATGCTGCAATATTGAATGTCAAAATTCTGGCATATTGAGGGGTTAAATACTGGCTTATTGAGTGTCAAAATTCTGGCATATTCAGTGACAAATACTGGCATATTGAGTATTAAAATTCTGGCATATTGAGGGGTTAAATGCTGCAATATTGAATGGCAAAATTCTGGCATATTGAGGGGTTAAATGCTGGCATATTGAGTGACAAATACTGGCATATTGAATGCCAAAATTCTGGCATATTGAGGGGTTAAATGCTGCAATATTGAATGGCAAAATTCTGGCATATTGAGGGGTTAAATACTGGCTTATTGAATGTCAAAATTCTGGCATATTGAGGGGTTAAATGCTGCAATATTGAATGGCTAAATTCTGGCATATTGAGGGGTTAAATGCTGGCTTATTGAGTGTCAACATTCTGGCATATTCAGTGACAAATACTGGCATATTGAGTATTAAAATTCTGGCATATTGAGGGGTTAAATGCTGCAATATTGAATGGCAAGATTCTGGCATATTGAGGGGTTAAATGCTGGCATATTGAGTGACAAATACTGGCATATTGAGTGTCAAAATTCTGGCATATTGAGGGATTAAATGCTGCAATATTGAATGCCAAAATTCTGGCATATTGAGGGGTTAAATGCTGGAATATTGAATGGAAAAATTCTGGCATATTGAGGGGTTAAATGCTGGCATATTGAGTGACAAATACTGGCATATTGAGTGTCAAAATTCTGGCATATTGAGGGATTAAATGCTGCAATATTGAATGCCAAAATTCTGGCATATTGAGGGGTTAAATGCTGGAATATTGAATGGAAAAATTCTGGCATATTGAGGGGTTAAATGCTGCAATATTGAATGGCAAAATTTTGGCATATTGAATGGCAAAATACTGGCATATATTAAATGGCAAAATAATACTGGCATATTATTGGGCAAATTGGCTCGGGCATATTAAATGGCAAAATAGTACTGGCATACTGAGTGACAAAATAATGGCATATGTTAAATGGCAGAATACTGTAATATTGAATGGCAAAATACTGGCATATATTAAATGGCAAAATAATACTGGCATATTATTGGGCAAATTGGCTGGGGCATATTAAATGGCAAAATAGTACTGGCATATAATTGGCAAATTGGCTGTTGCATATTAAATGGAAAAATAATACTGGCATATTATTAGGCAAATTGTCTGGCTTATTAAAGGCAAAATAATACTGGCATATTATTGGGCATATTGTGGTTTATGAATGACAAAATAATACTGGCATATTATTGGGCAAATTGGCTATGCCATATTTATTGGCAAACACTGGCATATTAATGGAACAACTGGTTTATTTTAATTGGCAAAGTGATGCTGTGGCATGGTCTGTGGGGCAAAATAACATTTACTATGAGGAAAGTGACACTGGTGCATGCCAAATCATGTAGGTGCAATATGAGTGCAAGCCAAGTGCTGTGGTGCAATATAGGTGCATGGCAAATAGTTGAATATAATATTAAAAAAATTCAAATAATTATAAATGCAACTAGTTATGGAGAGAGAGAGAGAGAGAGAGAGAGAGAGCGAGAGAGATAGAGAGATGTCTGTGTGTATAGATATGTATTGTTTTAGAATTGTACAGTTTTCCCCTCGTGGGGCTCCTGTGTGTCGCATAATTAATGGCGGTCGCATGTGTGGCATATTTATTGGGCCCCATGTGTTGCATAATTAAGGGGCTCTTTTGTGTGGCATAACTATGGGGCGCTTGTGTGTGGCATTATTAAGGGGCACCAGTGTGTTGCCATAATTAAGGGGCGCCTGTGTGTGTGGTACAATTAATTGGGCTCCAAGGTGAGGAATAAATAATGGGGCTCTGGTGTGGCATAATTTATGGGGCTCTTGTGTGTGTCATAGTTATGGGGCTCCTGTGTGTGGTATAGTTCATGGCTTCCTGTGTGTGACATAATTTGTGTGGCTCCTGTATGTGGCATATTTAATGGGCCATCTGACTGGCATTACTAAGGAATCTGTTTGGCATGGTATTGGAGGAAATCCATGGGGGTGACACCATGAGTTACCACAACGGGTGACACCAACCCTAGTGACGCCTCTGGGATAAGGAAGGGGAAACTCTCCTGTCAATAGAAATGTACATACAAGAAATTAAGGGAGCAGAATGGAATTACTGTATATTTCTTAGAGGACAGAAGAAGGTCATTTGATATTTTTTAAGTTTTCTATTTAAAAGTTTGTCTTTCTTTTGTATCATTTTATTTGTGGGGAAAAAAAGGTGATTTTTGTCAATTATTTCCACGCTGATGCCCATGTCTGGGCCGGGTACAAAATGTTTTCTGTGACAACCAGAGTATTTTTTCCTGCGATATAAATCAATTCCTAAATATGTCTACAGTGTCTACATAAATTGTGACAACACAGTTAATGATGCATCCATTATCAGTGTAATTTTACATCATTAGCACTCCCAGCATCTTTATTTCAACTGCTTTTAATTGTTTCAGTCGCTGACAAAAGTTTAAAATATTGCTCTAATTATTAATGTATTAATATTATTGCGGTACAATTGCAACTAGGTTTTAATCATTATAGTATTTCTTTCTCCCCTTGTTCTAATTTTTAAGTTTAATTTGCTTCATTAATTTCTTCTTTTTTTTTTCCATAATGAAGAGAGTCACCCTGGATACATTTTATTTGTATATTTGATATATTTTTTATATTGTATTTTAACACCTTGGTGACTGGACTTTTTGGTCTTCTCTTACCCTTGGTGAAAACGGATGTTTTAAAGAACTACTATCAACCCTTAATGAGCAATGTATCAAACAATGGAGCAAAGCTTTATACATATGCTGTGCCATGAAGACCATTCCAATAAGTCTTTTTGCCTCCATTTTTTTCCCTTCACTTGGATCGGATCTCTGACTGTCCGGCCCACGTTTCTTCCAATCATGCCTCTCAACTGTGTGTGGCCCCACCCCATCTCTCATTAAGCCAAACCACCTCTTGTGGTCTTGCGTGTGACACTGTGTGTATTGCGTAGCTTGTATACTGGTAACTGGGCTGCGGGGGAGATATTTTTGTTACCAGATCTCCCACTTCAGCCTAGATGATGTAAACAATGTATAGATTATCTATCATCCATTTTTATTCTGTGTATTTATAGAATAATTAACTGAGTTCCTTTAAAAGAATAGTCTAGTCCCCAAACTCATTTTGGTGCAAGATGAAGATGAATGCTTTTATAGTGCACAGGCTTTTATCCAGTATGATTTGATGCAGGCATTCTGCATAAATCCCATTTTTAATATTTGACTCAAGCCCTCCCCAGTGATTACTCTGCATGTTTACTGCAGGTGTGGCAGCACTGATTATATACACACTGAGGATATGAAGTTTAAAAGGATATTAGTTTCATTTAGTCACTTCCTGTCCTCCTCAAATTGAATACATTGTGTGGACTCTGAGTGACTTTGCTCTTGTACACAGTAGGATCTCTGAACAGTGCAACAGATTGTCTGATGATCTCACTAGAGAGACAGAAAATTCCATTAATTTGTATTAAATTATTCTCATTGGTTCTTGTGTAAGAAATATTGAAGTGTACATCTGTATGATTGACCTTTGGGCCTTTAATATAAAATATATATACTTAGAAAGAGAGGTGTGTAGAGGTTACAAGGGTCATGTAAATCAGGGAATGCAAGCTTAATTATGCTCACTTAGATGGGACATCTGGTGTTGGAATTCCCAGGACCAAATGTCTATGATCTAACTGTTATCTAAACAGGGCTTGTGTGAGTTAAGGTAGGATATGGGACGGATAGCAGAGTGGAACAATGGGTCTTCAGACCATCTGTCTCTTCTGCTGGTTGTAGAACAGGGTGGTGGCCTGAGGTTCTCTCTTATCTTGCTTTGATAACAATTGTCCTGTTTAGGTGTTTTGACCCACCTACTGATTAAGTGGTAAATAACTGTTTACTGACCTTAGGGAATTATTTACAACATACAGTAACCAAAGAATTGGGTATTGAGCCTTTGATCCTCCCCAACCAAACACCGGCTCCACAATTATTTGGGAGAAATGGAGGAACACTTCAAAGAGAAAATCAGTATAAAAGTAAGACCAAAAATAGGTAGAATCAGAACAGTTCTGATCTTCTATTTTGTTTTATAGATGCTATTGTGAATTGTATTGTTTTGATGCAGGTAACTAATTAAGGTATTTGTGGTGATTGCTTTAATTGATTGTTCTTTATGTTACTGTATTGATTACAAGTGTATTGATTATTTTTTTCGTTCTGTGATACACTGTAACTTGTATTTAATCACATTTCGAATGATCAGTGAGTTGATTATCTGTAAACTTAATACATTTATTATATTGCACTTGTCAATGTGTCTCATTTTGTTGCACCTTCCTCAAAGAACAGTGACCCCTGTGGGCAGGGTATCTATAATTTCTTACACTTGCATAAAAAAAAAAATAAGAAAAGGGAATGTGTTTTACTGAGCTAGTGTGGGAAGTCCTGGTTTCTTGCAAACTGCTGTAAATTCACAATTTTATCTAGCTGTAAATATTTTATATTTCAAGCAATGCAACATGTAAAACGTGTTTTTTAAAGTACCTTGAAAGCACATTGATATGCATTAAAATGTGAAAGAAGCATTTTGGGCACTAGACAGTCTCTTTAAGTACTAGAGACCATAGGACTAACTTTGTTTGCATTGCTGTCACAACCCAGGAGATGGCAGAAACTAAATGTCAAGATGGTCAAAAAGGAGAGCAGTTTGGGGTAAAAAAAAGCTGGGGTCAAACAAGAGAGAAGGTAGTCAAACAAAGCTGGGGTCAAACAGGAGACCAGGTAGTCAAACAAGGCTGGGGTGAAAGAAGAGAGCATGTAGTCAAACAAAGCTGGGGTCAAACAGGAGAGCAGGTAGTCAAACAAAGCTGGGGTCAAACAGGAGAGCATGTAGTCAAACAAAGCTGGGGTCAAACAGGAGACCAGGTAGTCAAACAAAGCTGGGGTCAAACAAGAGAGAAGGTAGTCAAACAAAGCTGGGGTCAAACAGGAGAGCAGGTAGTCAAACAAAGCTGGGGTCAAACAGGAGAGCAGGTAGTCAAACAAAGCTGGGGTCAAACAGGAGACCAGGTAGTCAAACAAAGCTGGGGTCAAACAAGAGAGAAGGTAGTCAAACAAAGCTGGGGTCAAACAGGAGACCAGGTAGTCAAACAAGGCTGGGGTGAAAGAAGAGAGCAGGTAGTCAAACAAAGCTGGGGTCAAACAGGAGAGCATGTAGTCAAACAAAGCTGGGGTCAAACAGGAGAGCAGGTAGTCAAACAAGGCTGGGGTGAAAGAAGAGAGCATGTAGTCAAACAAAGCTGGGGTCAAACAGGAGAGCAGGTAGTCAAACAAGGCTGGGGTGAAAGAAGAGAGCATGTAGTCAAACAAAGCTGGGGTCAAACAGGAGACCAGGTAGTCAAACAAGGCTGGGGTGAAAGAAGAGAGCATGTAGTCAAACAAAGCTGGGGTCAAACAGGAGACCAGGTAGTCAAACAAAGCTGGGGTCAAACAGGAGACCAGGTAGTCAAACAAAGCTGGGGTCAAACAGGAGACCAGGTAGTCAAACAAGGCTGGGGTGAAAGAAGAGAGCATGTAGTCAAACAAAGCTGGGGTCAAACAGGAGAGCAGGTAGTCAAACAAAGCTGGGGTGAAAGAAGAGAGCATGTAGTCAAACAAAGCTGGGGTCAAACAGGAGAGCAGGTAGTCAAACAAAGCTGGGGTCAAACAGGAGACCAGGTAGTCAAACAAGGCTGGGGTGAAAGAAGAGAGCATGTAGTCAAACAAAGCTGGGGTCAAACAGGAGAGCAGGTAGTCAAACAAAGCTGGGGTCAAACAAGAGTCTCTGCCCAGGAAGCCAAATACAAACAACAGAGCAGGTGAAGGCAAAAGCCCCAATTGCATCAACAAACATGTTTCTAAAGGCAATGTTGAAGATGGTTGGGTACCTAACAAGGTCAGGTGCAAAGCTGAGACTCTGGAGCAGGAATACCATACAAAAGACCCCTAGTGGCAGCAATAGGAATAGTCATAACGAAACAAAAGACAGAAAGTCAGCATTGCATTCTCTACACTACTGGCAGACAATGGGTGGATGCAATATACTTTACTCCTCAAATCAAGTTGTATTAGCTGCAGGATATCTTCTTGCATGGTGAATCAGTTAGTATAATTTGTTGCTCTGGATAAAGACACTCTATAAATTTCAGATAAATAATTAACATCAAATACTAATTTCTCCAAATGGATGGCAAGCAGACATCACACACCTTTTAAAGCAATTAGAGGGTTAAGGGGCGGGGGGTTGTTGGGAAACAAATAACTAAAACGGGTCCGACGGTGTCTATCTTTATGTATATTCCACAGCAACAATAATGCATCATTTATAGAGAATCAGAAATTAAACTGTAAGAAATGACTGATTTGCTTGCACAGACAATTAAAAAGATGAGCACTTTGCAGACACACAGGAGGGGTAAACTAGAAAGAAGCCTCAATTTAACTTACTGCACATTATCTATAGGAGTTTGAGATGACATAGAGGTGACACGTGTAGAAACCATTTAATGTTACTAGACTTGTGTTAGCTCCATCGATGCCAGAAAGCTTACATAACTTCCTCTACTAAGCAGTTCCCCAACACATCTTAAAGTACCACTCCTACTTGAAATCATCTACCCTTTTTCACGCATATTAATCCCTTTCTGACATTAGAGGTGCCTGACATGTCGTACAGTTCCGATTGTGCTATGCTTTTAGGCATACCACGATCCGGCATTAAATTACATGGCTGAGTGTCTCAGAACCGAGGCACTCCATCCATGTCAAGGAGGGCAACCACTGTGACCGGATTCGTATGGTTTTGACTACTTTGGTCGCTCCTTGCTCCACAGCAATTATGGGGCAGTAAGAGACTAATTACACAATCAGCAGTACCACTGTCCACCAAGCTTCCCCTCCCCACAAAATGGTTTCGAAATAGCAATATGCGCTACTTGTACTTATTGCCTTAACGTTACAAAAAACAGCAACAAATTTATTTTAAAGGGACACTCCCACCAAAAATTAAAAGGTTTTATATTTTTTATTCTGTATTGTTGATTTCAGATATGTCCTTTGTTTTTGTTATGTGACTGTATGTAATAAAATGTGTAACTAAACAAGTGTGACTGGGTGCTGCAAATTTGGAAAATACAATGTTTTTGGGTGGCAAACCCCCAGTGTCTTTACAGCACGAATTTCTCACTTTGGGGCTGGGGACACGGAATGCAGTCTATAAGTCAGAATTCTGATAATAGACTTGCATTGAAAGAGAGAGTAATGCAACTATTACATCACAAGGGGGCGGAGTTATGATCAGGTTATGATCAGGTCAATCTCCTCTCTTTGTGTTGGAAGAAAGGTAAAAAAGCCACCTAGTCCTGCCCACTATGATACACAGGAACCAGTAAGAGAGTGAGTGAGTATCTTATGACATCATCGTGCAGGCTTTGGCAACAATTTTGGACGATGTTGCATCATAGGAAATATTCACAAAATGGAGCCAGGAAATAAACACCTTATTTTATTTTTCCTTTTATATGCAATTCATTCAATTATATATATATATATATTCCATAAAAACTACATGAAAAGTTTAATTAAGAGACTACAGGCAAACTTTTAATCAGGCCAGAAAAAACAAACACTTATACACTGGATAGCAGGGACTCTGATTGTTGTTTGAAGCAAAAAGTTAGCTTAATGAACACAATTACTAAATAAGCACAGGATACATGAGTAATAAAAAGATCTGTATAAACTAATTCGAGGTCAAAGTTCTAAATGTCAACAACTGGTAGAAATAAAGTAGTTGTTTCTAATGTGAATGTTTGCATGTTGATTTTATTGAATAATAACTCTTGTGTAGCCAGAAGAGAAGACAGAGGTGTGGGTGACTTGGCTCTAAATAGTACACCTATGCATTATTATAACTGTCAAGGAACTTCAACTCCCATCATGCAAAGGACGCACAGAGCAATCCTCTGCATAATAGGAATTGATGAGCAACAACAGTGGAAATAACTCTTTAACCCCTTCGACGCAAGCAAAAAAAAGTCACGTTTTGTACCTGGCCATCGATCACAAGGTAGCCAGGAACACTATGGCAGGGACCCGATCAGGGGGTCTTAATAGACCCTGTAGGTCCTGCAAAAAGGTTGCGAGACCTCCGGACGTCCCGTGTGACATCACGGCTGCAAGCGTGGCTGATGTGGAGGAAGCCAAAGATTCTTTGGTGACCACGGCCTCTGAAACGATGGTCATGTGTCTAATTAGTCTGATCTGTAAGTTTGTATGATGCAGAACTCACCTCTGACAGGTCTCATTGTTGCGTGCCTGTTGTCTGTGCCATGGTGAGGGAGCATCATCATCGTCACACACGTCAGGAGCGGCAGCAGAAGCAGGGCCTGTGTCAGTGTCCACGATGGAGACGACAGCTGCACCAGTGGTCCCTGGGCTCTTGTTACCTGTCCCACAGCAGGGGATGAGGCATCAGGATCAGGAGAAGAGGCACTCAATTCTGGTGATTAGAGTTGAGCGCACACCTGGATGTTCGGGTTCGGCAGGTTCTTCATCTTATGAATGGGGACTCTATTTTGGTTTATAGAAAGCAAATAGCATTACATGTATTCCATAAGCCGAAAGTCTATAAACCGAAAGACATTTATAGACTTTTGGTTTATGGAATACATGTAATGCTATTGCTATTCTATAAACCGAAATAGAGTCCCTATTCTTATGAATGGGGACTCTATTTCGGTTTATAGAAAGCCCATAGCATTACTTACAATGTAATCGCCGCACCCCGAACTCCAACCCGAACATACAGTAAAAGGTCCGTGTTCAGGTCCGGGATCCAAAAACCGTAATGCTCAGTACCAACCCGAACAGTGCGGTTCGGGTTCGCTCAACACTACTGGTGATGCTGATAACGATGGCCCATCTATCTCCCTTGTTTATTGACTCGCCAACCGCATTACTGGTTCTGCTGGATCAGCTGGTGGTGTTACAAGTTGCAGTGGAGCGCCAACCACTTAAAACCTCTCGGTACATGGGGAGAATGAAGAAGGATTCATGAATATAGGTACATGTAACATATATGTTATACATCCAATGTCAAGCTGTATGGTGAGCAACATTCTATTTATAACACCATTTCATACATATTTTTCAATGGAAGGGGTGAATACGTATGTGGATGCTATGGAGACAAATGAGTGGCATATTCCCATATCATCTACTTATGTATGTGAGATTATGTAAATCTGTCAATTAAGTCTAACTGTTCCTAGGCCTGATAGTCACTCTGCTATAATTAACTATCATTCAAGGGTCTACTCAATAAAGACAGAATTGCAATGAATTGAGATGGGAATTTCAAATGGATTGGGACTCACAGCTTAATTTTTGAATTCAGGTGTTTCCACCAGACCCATTGCCACAGGTGTATCCAATCAAGCACCTAGCCGTGCTGTCTGCTTTTACAAAACATCTGTGGGAAAAAAAATGGGTAGTTCTGAAGAGATCGGTGAATTCGAGCGTGGTACTGTGGATGCTGCCCCCTTTACAATAAGTCAGTTTTTTGACCTTTCACCCCTGCTCGATATTCCACGGTCAACTGTAAGTGCTATTACTGGAATGTGGTATTATTGGACAGTGTAAGTGTTTAGACCACATGACATTACAGAGCAGAATCACAGAATACAGAGGGGCATGGTGTGTAAAAGTGGCCAATGCTCTGCTGATTACGTAGCTGAAGATTCCAAGCTTCCACTGGCCTTAATATCAGCACGAGAACTGTGCGGTGGGAATTTCAAGGAATGGATTTCCATGGCCAAGCAGCTTCATGTGAGCTTCACAACACCAAGTACAATGCCAAACAACAGATCGAATGGTATAGAGCATGCCACCACTGGACTCTGGGGCAGTGTAAATGTTTTTTCTGGAGTCTTCACTGTTTGGCAGTCTGATGGGCGAGTCTGGTTTTAGCGGAGAACAATTGCCACCTGACTGCCTGACTGCATTGTGCCAACTGTAAAGTTAGGTGGAGGAGGGATAATGGTATGGGGCTATATTTTGGGGCTTGGGCTAGGCACCTTACTTACACTGAATTAATTTTGCATTTTTCAGCATACCAAGACATATTGGACAATGCTATGCATAAATCTCTGTGGGAACAGTTTGGGGAAGGCTCTTTCCTATTCCACAATGACTGTACCCAGTGCACAAAGCAAGGTCCATCAAGACATGCTTGCATGAGTTTGGTGAGGAAGAACTTGACTGGCCCGCACAGACCCCTAACCTCAACCCCATCGAAAACCTTTAGGAGCCAGGCCTTCCGATGGGAACACTCTAAAATCTTGTGGAAAAGCCTTCCCAGAAGAGTATAAGTGGTAGTACCGGCAAAGGGGGAGCCAACTGCATATTAATGTCTTTAGAATGAGATGTCATAAAAGTCCCTATCATTTTAATGGTCAGGTGTTAATATTATGTACATATAGTTTAGCTGAGTTGGACAAACTCTCTCGTTCAGCTGCATTGGAGAACATTTCGAACTCGGCTACATTTTTTCACCGCCCCTAGAAAATGTGCCGCCCTAGGCATCTGCCTAGAATGCCTCAGATTCCACTGTCTATTTCACCCCCTCAGCAGGACGACTGTGCCTTCCTGTCCTGCTCCTCCCTCTAGCCCCCTCACTACCACCTCTTCTTTTCACACTTCCTCCTCTACTATCCATCCTCCAACACTCCAGTCCTCCCTCACAAAACTACTCTTCTCACCCTAATTTTAATTAATAGACACAATAGACTCTGTGTTAATATCTAAAGTTATTATGTGGTTTAATTTAAACTATTTCCTACTTCACTACTTTTTAGTACTTAGAGCAGGGGTGTCCAAGTTTGTTTTTATCAGTTGGCCACTTCACTGTAAATCTATTTGTGCATGGGCCCCATTCTTGTTTCACTGAAAGAACATGTATGTATGTATGTAAAAAAAATAATACTCAAATTAAATGCACACACATTTACATGTTCATACACAGATACACATACAAAAATACACAGTCATTCTTACACTCAAAGTTACACTTACATACACACACAGTCAAAAACACACATAGTCGCACTTACACACATACACATATTCACACACAGTCACACTTCCACACACACATACACACAGTCACACTTCCACACACACATACACACAGTCACACTTACACACACTCATACAGAGTCACACTTCCTCAAACACTGCGTCCCACTTCTCCACACATTGGGTCCACACTTCCACACACACTGGGTCACACTTCCACACACACTGGGTCCACACTTCCGCGGACACACTTCCAAACACATACACACATTTTTTCACATTTCCCAACACGTAGTCTTTGCTTCTCCTTTTTTAAGAAAACTCACACCCACATTATTTTGTTTGCAATAAAAAAATAATACTCACATTAAATGCGCACATTCACACGTGCAGACACACATCACGAAATACACAGTCACTTACACACAAAGTTAGACTTACAGTCACACACATAGTCACAATTCCACACACACACACTGAGTTACACTTCCACACACACACATAAACACACACACACACACATACACACAGTCACATCCGGTGCTCCAACAGGGTCAGAGTGAGAGGGGGCAGAGCTTTCACCCCTGTGCGAGGGGTGAAAGCTCCGACCCCTCGCTCCCTGATCCTATTGCAGCACCGGTTGTCAGTGACATCCTGGTTAGCACTTTGTTGGAGCTGCTGAGAGGTGCGACTACCACTGCCACTCTTAGGCGTGCCGCGCCTCTCTGGCTGGCGGGCCGCATGTTGGATGCCCGTGGCCTACAGGCATGTAGAATGGCATAGAACATCGTGCATTAAACACACAGCTCGTTGTGGCTCCCCGTGATGAGCTCTGTGCGGATCCCACTGCAGGGACTTGCAACGGGGTCCCCACTGGTCAGGTGGAGCCACTTGGATCATCAAATCTTAAGACTCTTAAGCAATTGTTTAGTAGATAAATCAACTGTGCAATAAAAAAATTATCAAACTATAACATGAACTATGACCTTCTAAATGTATCAGTTTTTAGTAAATAAATAAATAAAAAAAACTTTTTTTTTTTTTTTTTACAGTTGGAATTTAATAAGTGGATGCTTGAGTTTGAAACTTAATTCTGAGGAAAAGTAAATTACTTAAAAGCACCTTTCTAGACAATAAGGCGATTAAAAAGGATTATATCTCGCATGGAGATGAAGATTCAAACGTATGTCCCAAGTGATCGCTAAGACATTCTTTATCATGGCTTTTAATAAATGAGTCATATTGGTGTAAAAGGATATATTTTTTTCTTTTTTTTTTTTGAAGGATATAGGTTAAAGAATGTACAGATCATTTATAAAGAAAAATACAAAGCTAGTATTTAAGGCAAAAATTACCCTTTTTTTTGCTTCACAGTTAAATGAAAGTAAATTTCATGCAATCATAATAAGGTTAATCAATATATTATATAAGAGTCGACTTAGGTAGCTCCAATTTTCTTTGAGAAAATCATTGCTCCAAGTTTCAGACCCATTCACATCACTTTGAGTTTCATGCCGACATTTCGGAAGCCAAACTTTTTCGGAGTCTAGCTGTCAAAATGGTAGCCTTGATCTTCCCCACAGACTTTGGCTTATTTCGGGACCAACAGAGTAATGCGGAAATACCCTGAAGAAGAAGTCAACTGGAGGACCTCCGAAATGGTCCGATGTTTAATAAAATAAAAACCTGTAAAAAAATAAAATAAAGTAACAATGTTTCAACACTATGTAGTGTTTGTGTTTAGCTGTAATTTACTCTTCCTCATTTAATGTACCTACACATTATATATATTTTTTATCAGCATAAGAAGGGTTTTCTTAAGATATCCTTTTTTTCATATCCTATCATTTACTATTAAAAAAATCATAAAATGATGATGAAAAAAAACAACAAAAGCACATATTGACCTGAAAAATCTATTATACAATTACAAATGGTAAAAAAATATCCCTTCCATGTAGTTTTTAATATTTGTCCTGAGTTTACAAATACCAATGTCTACATGTTTTCTGTTTTGTTTTAGTTTTTTTTACAAGTTATAGGGCAATAATAGAAAATAGTGGGGGGGGTGTCCAGCCACCGAGGAAAATGGCCGCATAACTCGTGAGCTCCTGCTTCCTCGAGCGAATAACGGTGTACTTACCAGCTTCAACGCGCAATGGGGAGAAACAAAAAGCCCTCACCTGATGCAGCAACCCCCAGGGGCACGGACAGACCCGTCACAGCCTCCCTACGGGAATATTTTCGAACCCCGGGCCCGTTAGCGTCTCAGACGCCAGAGGAAAATGGCGCGAGATCTCCCGCCAGCTCAGCCTCAACCGACGACACAGACTCGGATATGCTGGGCGAACCTCCCCAAGACCCTGCTGCATCAGTGGAAATCCAAAAATTGTTCTCCTCGGCCCCGTGGAGGAAGGATTTCAGTATGTTGATCACTGAAATGAAGCAGACGGTGCAAGAAGCGGTCACAACTATACGGGCAGACCTGACTACGCTAGAACGCCGAGTGGCTACCCAAGAACAGAACTCGGAGGCCGCAGCACAGAAAGCTGTCCAACTCGCGGAGGTGACTAACCAACACACAGCACTTCTGGTCGACTACAGGCGACGCATTGAAGATCTAGACAACAGGGGACGAAGAAACAATATCAGAATCCGAGGGGTTCCGGAGTCCTCTGATCAGACGGACGAAAACGCCATGTCGCTCCTGCAGAAAATATTCAACTCGCTCCTGGGGCAACCGCACTCCACAAGGATACATATGGATAGGGTACTATCATGCCCACAGAGCGCTCAGGCCCAGAGGACCGCCAAACAGCCCCCCCGAGACCTCATTTGCAGGTTGGTGGAGTTTCAGGTAAAGGAATCCATCATGCGAAAGGCCAGAGAGCACAGAGAATGGGTATTTGAAGATGCCCAAGTCACTTTCTATCAGGACCTGTCAGACCTCACACTGCAGACCAGAAGAGCCCTTCGCCCACTCACCCAAGAGCTGCGGAGGAAAGGCCTACTCTATTACTGGGGCCACCCGTTCTGTTTAAATGTTCGCGCCCGAGGAGGAGTGCGTACACTACGCTATTTCAACGAACTACCAGATGTCATAGCGGATCTAGATCTTCCGACCTTAGAGATCCCGGACTGGAGCCTCACGGGCCTGTTGGGACCACCAGGCCGCAATCAACCTCCCCGCCGAATCCAACACCAATACCGGCCCCCAGCAGGCCGACAACGCCCAACCACCCACTCGACTTTGACTCCACGCTCCCCCGGTGCTCGCACACCACGAAGAGGGACCGAGAGGGAAGAATAAGTTTAATCGAGAGGGCACAGTGAGTATGACTCTACCCAACAAGTGACTGAAGGGCTACCCACCCTATATTCCAACCTGATATCAGGCGGGAAGACTCCACTCGAAACACCCCAACCTGGGCCACCCTTCTTGTGCTGCAGGCCTTTAGGCCTCACCGGAGGAGGTCGCCCTTTATCGGATTTACCTTACCACCCCAAGGTACGCCGATAACTCGTCTGCTACCAGGCCACCTCACCGCATATCACGTTACTGAAATAAGCTACAACCCTGGTGCCATAGACACCCGGCCCCGGAGTCCGTTACTCCATTTTTCCAATGATTTTGACCCAGTGATTTTGACCCATCTCATCTCGACGGGCGAACTAAGACCCCAATCAATCACCTTAGCCGTGAATGGGGCCTAGCAATTTTCCTAAGTTTTTTCCCAGATAGTTAGCCTTTTGTCTACTTTTCCAAACGCTAAACTCTCATCGACACCGAAACTCAGAACTGAGCGTTACCCGTTAACTCAGATACAGAGAGGACAATATGAAACCATCGAGAAGGCTAACTCCTGGGCCTCAGATCCCGGTCGTATGGGCACATCCACCCAAACAGTCTGTATGATCACACTAAATTGCGCAAAATATTTCATATGTATGAAGGTGGAACCACAGATAGACTTAATGATAAGTGATTGGGAGATAGAAGGGGACGAGACCCAGCTCCACACACCATGGTGCGACCATATTGGTAATGGGCCTCCTAAACCCACAGACATGTATAGATGCTGCAGGAGTAGGGAGACGAACCTCACTCCATCCCACCAATGGCTGGTAACCTAATGGGTAATCTCCATCACCCGCCAGACACCTAGCAGTCGGCCTCATACCACGAGGCCTAAACCCATTCACCAGTACATTAGTCCACACATAGAGGGATTAACTACCAGTGATTACGGAGTGCCTGATATGCAACCATAACATTTATTTCCAGCCGATGACCCGGGGGAGGGCATGTAGCCTAACCCTAATAACCGAGCCCATCCAGACGATATTTTTTTATTTGATCACCTCCACTCACTGTGCCCAGGTTCCGAAGTTTTTCTCTACTGTTATTATATTGGTATAGGGCGCCGTTGTCATCCGGTTGGTTTTCCCTGACCGGGAGGGAACGGCGTCCTCACTGTTACAAGTACACCGTACTACATGTTTCATGATTTATACTGCGGTTTAGAGCAGGGATCGCTCGGGGAAGCGGGCGAGATTCTCACAGTATTTTGTATTGTTATTGTTTACTGTACTATTTGGTTGGTAGTTTGTGACTGCCTCTATATAGGGCAGTTGGCCACAACCCCGGTTGACTACTAATCCCCCCCAGCCTAGACGATTAATCTGTTCGAATTGATCGGGCTCCCGTTCGGACAGATAGGGGACCCATCCAATTCTGAACTACCGTCCTTGGCCTTTCGAATTTAATTTTCCTTCCCACACCCCCCCTCCATATCCCACCCTCCCCCAACCACCTAAACTCACCCCCACAAGTACTAGAAATTCCTAAACGTTTTTCCCAATACCCCCCTACTCTGTCTGTTTCTTTCCCCATCTCTGTTTTGAGTTGTCCTTTATTTATTTTCTGTTATATTTGTTTATTTCCCGAGCGGGCCCACACCTGTCGGAATGTCCACCTCACCTTCCCTACCGGTGGAGCTAGTCGTAGTTACCTTAAATACCAAGGGACTCAATATCCCCGAGAAACGCTCTCATTTGTTTAGAGAGCTCAGACATCTCAGAGCATCTGTCGCGTTTCTCCAAGAAACACATTTTCGAGCAGACGCCCAACCCAAGCTTACGAACCCGGCCTATCCGTTAGGGTATTTTAGCAATAACTCCACGGCGAAATCAAAAGGCACCGCTATCTTATTTTCTAAACATGTCCCCTACACGGAAATTAACAAACGCATAGACACGAACGGTCGATTCATTTTCACAAAAGGCACCATAGCAGAGCAGGTTTACACCTTTGCCAACATCTACCTCCCCAATCAAAAACAACAAGCGACACTGGCCAAAATTCTGAAGGAACTAAACTCTTTTTCAGAAGGGATCCTAATCTTAGGGGGTGATTTTAACATAGCTTTGGAACCCAACATAGACACATCGAATGGTCTCTCCCATACCCCCCTGCACATTTCACGGAAAATCAAACAATTATTGACAAATATGCAGTTGGTAGACTGCTGGAGAGCACTACACCCGACAGTTAAAGATTTTAGTTTTTACTCTGCCCCACATGCACGTTATACACGAATTGACTATATTTTCACCCCCCACTACCACCTTCCCCTTCTTCATTCAGCAACTTACGGCCCTATTACCTGGACAGACCATGCCCCATTGACTGTTTCATTCCACAGACCCATGACACGACCTAACGAGAGGACCTGGCGGCTTAACGAAGCTATCCTATCGGACCCTGACATAGTCGCAAAAATAAACACACATCTCACACAATATTTCCAAGAAAACGAGACCCTAGATATCTCCGCACTTACGATTTGGGAGGCACATAAATGCGTAATCCGGGGCCAATTAATTAATATATGCTCAGAGCGGAAAAAAACCCAAGCAGCCAGACTCCAACAATTATACTCAGAGATAACTAGACTAGAGAATACCCACAAACAAACTCTGTCAGATACAGATTTCCAACACCTTACAACAGTCAGAAAAGACTTAGCATCTTTACTCAATGCGCAGGCACACAGAAATTTCGCCAAGTATCGGGCTGTGTTCTACGAACACGGAAACAAACCGGGGAAATATCTAGCCAGGGCACTGCGGGCTAAACGTAACCAAAATTATATAGCTAAAATACGCGACGCCTCAGGGACTCAGAGAAGACTCCCTACAGACATCGCTAAAGCGTTTGTAACATACTATACTCAATTATATAATATCACTCCAGTCAAGGACCCTGAACAATTGACAAAGTTTAAAGGAAAGATCACGGACTACTTGACAAAAAATATAAAACGTACATTACAAAAACAAGACGCAGAGCTTTTAGACCGGCCGATATCCCTCACCGAACTTGCCTATGCGATAAAAGTATCAAAAACCGGAAAATGCCCCGGCCCTGATGGCCTGCCTCTGTCCTACCATAAAAAATTCCATGAGGTACTAGGCCCCCACTTTGTTTCCTCATTCAACACTGCACTGCAAGGAGGGGAGCTCCACCCACACACTCTATCCGCAACAATAACTCTCATACCCAAGGAAGGTAGGGACCCAGAGCTTTGTAGCAATTTCAGGCCTATTTCGCTGATCAATGCGGACGTGAAATTGTTCTCAAAAATACTAGCTTTGCGTATAGGTAGGTTCCTACCAGAACTAGTTTTGTCTGATCAAACAGGTTTTGTCCCGGGGCGGGAGTCCAGGGACAGCACGATCAGGGCCATCAATCTTGTGCATTTTGCGAAAGGTTCGAATAAGCACACAGTATTTCTTTCAACCGATGCCGAAAAAAAGGCTTTTGATAGATTAGATTGGACCTTTATGCTTGAGACTCTGCGATGCATGGGGTTTGGCCCCGGAGTCATGAACTGGGTTTCGTCCCTGTACTCCCGCCCCTCGGCCAGAATAAGGATAAACGGAGCCCTTTCTACGCCGTTCCCAATCAGCAATGGGACCAGGCAGGGTTGCCCCCTGTCCCCATTGCTGTTTGTCTTGGCACTGGAACCCTTTATGGAGGCTATCCGAGGCAACACTGATATCTCGGGAATCCAACTGGGCACGAAAACTCATAAGATATTAGGATACGCCGATGATCTTTTATTTGTGCTCACGAACCCATGTATCTCTATCCCTATACTACTCCGAGAATTCCGCACATACGGTGCTGTTGCCAATTTAAAGATCAATTTTTCTAAATCCGAAATTCTAAATATTAACATGCCCCAGAAGGAAGTGAAAGCGTTATCATCTTCCCTACCATTCCGATGGTGCGGCACACGCATTAAGTATCTAGGGATATGGCTGACCAACAACACCGCAGACCTATATGCCCAAAATTTCCCACCCCTACTGACAGCTATCCAAAAAGATCTTCTCAAATGGTCCCCTTTACACATATCTTGGACAGGCAGAATAAATGCTTTAAAGATGAATGTCCTCCCTAGGATACTGTATTTATTACAAACTATACCGATTAAAATACCACGAGCTTTTTTTGCCTCTTTACGCCACATTTTTATCAAATTTACCTGGGCAAGTAAACAACCCCGCATAAAATTAGATTTGCTTACACAAAGGAAGGACAAAGGGGGATTGGGTATGCCAGACATACGTATGTACTATCATGCCTGCCATTTGCAACGTCTTCTTGACTGGACTTTTCGACAGTCAGATAAACCTTGGGTGGCAGCGGAAGGTGCACTATTAGGTCTCCCTCCACGACACCTCCCATGGATCTCACCCCTACATGCGAAACGGCTCGCTAGCACCCACCCTTTGATCTCGACATCTCTAGCGGTTTTTCACTCGCTTCATAGAACACACAAACTGACCACTTACCCATCCCCCCTCACTCCTTTCAGACATAACCCAGATTTCACGCCAGGTACACACCCCGGTCCCATTCTGGACACGACCCTGCAAGACCCCGGCAGACTAGCAGAGCTCACAACTGAAGGACGAGCAAAAGCCCTACGTGACATCATACCAAACCGACCACTGACACTGATGGACCATTTTCACTACAAACAATTCAACAGTTTTATTAACCATCTCCCGCTGTCCCACCAGCTCCACAGACCCACAACTGATTTTGAGAATTTATGCACAGGAAACGATATACCTCCACACAGCATATCCATTCTTTATAATTTACTACTCACACCAACCATGCCCACTCTTCCGAGGTTTGTTGGGAATTGGGAAAATCTTCTCCAAACCTCACTAAGCAAACCCCAATGGGAAAAGATTTTCACCCTCACACACAAATCCTCTACAGATAATAAGATGCAAGAAATGTCCTATAAACTGTTATCGGGATGGTATAGAACTCCCACTCTGCTCCATAGAATCTTTCCCGACAAATCCGATCTCTGTTGGAGGTGTGGCACGGCACAGGGGTCATTATTACACATCTGGTGGGAGTGCCCCACAATAATCCCTTTTTGGAAGCAAATTCAAGCATGTCTTCCACAATTCACCGATGACCCCCCGTGCTTCACCCCAGCTGCATACCTACTCCACCACACCAAACAACCTATACCCACATACAAGAAATCAGTTCTAAAACATTTACTGAATGCCGCTAAAGCACTAATCCCCCTACACAGGGGCCAACCCACCCCCCCGTCCTTCCAAGAATGGATCCAAACAGTAGAAAAGATACGAACAATGGAGGAACTGTCTTCCTCGGTGGACGATAAATCCGACAAATATATCAACATGTGGTTTTATTGGCTCCAATTCTTGGAACAACACAAAACTACCTCGCCCGTTCCACTCAACTGAGTGTGTGTGTCGACAGGTGTGGGCTCGCTCCAGATTTTTTCTATTAATTTCTCATGTATGTTTTCTTCGTCCCCAATCTGATCCCAAATCCCACATATGTTTAATTTCCCCACCCAAACTCTATGTTATCCCCTAATCAAATTTTTTTAGTATTTCAAAGGTTTTTCCTGATGACACAATACCATATGTTTTATGTTATGTCTGCAAAGGTCAAGATATCTTGCCCAAATGTTTATATATGAGATTCTATATTGTAAGTGAGGTATCACTCAGAACCTTGTCAAAATGTTATATATTGAATTAATTCATTGGTGGTAGTACTCGCCTGCTGCGTCAGGAGGAATCCACATTCCCCTACCCCCCCTCCCACCTTCCCTATATACTTTACTGTATCCCACCCCCCTCCCCCCCCCAACACCCATAAATATTTTCAATAAACATTGATTTACAAAAAAAAAAAAAGAAAATAGTGCTTTTTGTTTCCTAACCACTCACTCCTACTGTGACCTTTTTATCCCAACCCTAACCCTAACTCTAACCCTAAATCTAAACTTAGAACAAACAATTTTGGCTTTATGCCCCGATCTGGCTCGAGTTAGGGACAGGTCGGGGCACATCGAGTTGACCCTTACAGGGTTAAATTACTCGAGTGAAAAGAAATCTGCCAAAAAAACTTACATTTCAGGTAAGGTAGTTTATTTTTCTGGGGGTGGTTTGTAGGCCCAGCACAAGTGAATTCAACTGAATAAACGTTTAAATCCACGAATAGGAAAGAGGCAAATGGCAGCAGAATCTAAACAAGTTGCCCGTTCCTGCTTAATTTCATTAAGGATTATGTGAAAAATGTGAAATTAATCAGCCATGATTAATACTTTAATTTTAGGTTCCTGACAAATCTTTGCAAGTCACTTAACCTTTGTATTTGCCCTTCTGAGCTCATCAGAAATCTTTACCACATTTAATAGTTCTGCAATCAGCCGTTGCCCAGTAATCTTTCATTACAGTTTACTGCATCACAGCCAAAGCCTGACAAAGTATTTATTAAGTTGTCTCAGTATTTTCCCTATCATTACATCCACACAAATGAAAAAAGAACGATATGAATTCATAACCTTCCGGAATCTCCTGGCGGTGTTCCATGCCAACTGTTGTTACATCCAGACTCGTTGGTTCCATAGAAGGAACTCATAAATAAACATTTTGACAAGCTATATGCGCTAATAAGATGACCACGTAGGAGAGCCTGTTCACCCCGCTAATCCGTTTGTTTGTTTATCAGTCTACCAAACAAATCACCGTAATTGACTCTCAGAATGGTCTATGGAAAAACAAAGAAAAAACATTGGGTGGTATATTATAGATAGAAAACTATTTGGTATATGGAATTTCTTTTCTTATTCGTAAAGCATACTCTACCAGGGTAGGCACCATCAATGTTCACGGTGGACATTTTCTAGACTTTGTAAAGCACAGTGTAATGATGTTCGATTGACCTTCACAGAGATTGACATGATTAATTGTGTCCTTGGACTAAGCCCTGGTATGCGATATACAGACATAGAGTTTGCCATTTGAGGGGTGTTCAAGCTGATTTCTTTTTGGCAGTACTTCTTCCTGTCCTCTAGGACCTATAAGAGTCTATGATTTAGTGATTATATAGTTGTGTTTTAATAAGAATATTTACAACACTTAGTATGGTTCCCTAACCATTATATATATCCTTTTTTAAACACAACTAGGTAATCCCGAAATCCTGGATCGTTGGGGGTCCTTGAGGACAGGTTTAAGAGGCTCTGATTTATGGCACCACTGACTTTGCGCTTGTCATGAACTTTTCTCTGAAACAATAAACTAAACTTTCCCTTCTTACTTCCTACTTCCCACATCTGCCTAAAGAAAAAGCCTTTTTTAAAGATGCTCTGGTTTCTGAAGCCAGACTTTCAGGCAGTGATTGGTGTTCCAGTGTATGACATACTGAACACACCTCCAACTGGGAAGAGAAGCTGAGTAGGCAGAGAGAGCTGGTCCTTTTACCAGCTTGGAGGAAAGATGTAACAGGGGGGGATATGATGGAAACATTTAAATACATAAAGGGAATCAACACAGTAAAGGAAGAGAGTATATTTAAAAGAAGAAAAACTACCACAACTAGAGGACATAGTCTTAAATTAGAGGGGCAACGATTTAAAAGTAATATCAGGAAGTATTACTTTACTGAGAGGGTAGTGGATGTATGGAATAGCCTTCCAGCAGAAGTGGTAGAGGTAACGAATGGTTCTTATCTGCCAACACATTCTATGTTTCTATTCTGAGCTACATCACAGGAGAGTGCCATTAAATAGTGGCAAAGACTGAGAGGGGCCATTTTTTTTGAATGATTCACAGTAGGAGCAGTGATAAAAAGGCAGTATTAATTCAGAAGTATTCGTTTTACTGATAAAAGCTGATTCTAGGGTTTAGTCCCTCCTTAAAGAGATATTATAGGCTAATAAAAACCAATGAAAAGTCACAAAAACATTTACACTGTATCATATCTGCTTGAATATAAAACAATGTTTTATATTCAAATGCTCTGAAAAAGCTCATCTTATTTTTGAGTTTTGTCTTATAATCAGGATCCAGGTCCCCCACAGAGCTGCAGGGTACCTGAATCCTGCAAGGAGGCCGCAGGTGGATGTCTGATGGTGCCTGACACCTCCACCGGGGCTTCTAGAATGAGTCACGTGGCCTCCTGGCGAGCTGTCTCATAAGTCCAGGTCAGACCCATCAGGCCGCACAGGAGGATGTTTTTGCACATGGAACAGTGAACAGATATCCTCCAGCTACACCTCTAGACACCACGGAGTGTGATGGGGGAGAAAAATAAGTCAGGGGATGAACTGCCAATTCTAGGGGGATGTTGTGAAAGTGTAAGGGAACTTTTTTTTTTTAATTCTGGGGGCATATTGGTAAATGTATATTATATATATATTGGCATATCTGGGGATGCATTGTCAAATAAAACAAAATAAAAACAAGAAATGCATTTTTTTCAATGATTTTTTTAATTAAATATGAAAATATGTGAAAGAATATTTACCAGCAAAAACCTTTTTCCTTATATTTCAGTTTTTAATTTTTTTCCTAAATTAATATCCACAGTTTTATAATCACGATCTTGTATTTGAGCAAATGAGGCAATATCTTTTAAATACAAATCTAGGACACTTACCTACAATATTCTTAGGGAGTGTTTCTAGAAGAGGAAGGCCAACCCTGAGGAATAACACAGCGTTTTATACATAACATAATAAGGATAATTACGATAATTATTAAAATGATTTAGGTATTATGGACTCTATTTCATTATATTGCTTTGAAGAGATAACATAACAATAATTAATAAAATTACAGTAGTACAGAGATTTTTAATCTTGCTCTAGTATTTACCTTCTTCTGTTTTTATCAATAGTGTCTTACTTATTTAGTTATATATCTTTTACTTTATTTATCAAGTTACAGTGCTTGTATAATATAGAATCATTCATAAAGGCATAGAATGCTGCCATACAGTGACATCAGCAAGAGAACAGTCGAATTACCATAGGGTGATAGAGATGAGAGAATTGAGACAGTTGTGTGACAACAGATAATAAGGTTATCCAACCAGAAAAAGGTCCCAAGAGATAAACGATTGAGTCACAACCAATCAAGAAGTACAATGCAAACCAGACATAGACACTAAAGGATGTCAGCAGGATATAGCCCAGCAGAAACCCTCTGCACCTCCCCCCAACAGGCTGCACGTATCTAGTTATTTTACAAAATAATCTTCCATGCTAAGTTCCTTACAATGCCCCTGACGATATTCACATCTTTCTTCATTATAAACATAGAATGTAATATGTTAATACTGTCTATAGAACCAGGGTACAATGAGGTCTGTTTATAAAGGCCAATTGTGGGGCAGAGTTCTATAGGTAGAGCTCTCACCACCTTTCTGAGTGCACTGACGGAAAGCTTGTGCGCCCTGCGCTGACCTTTGCACCATCTCGTGAATTATTTTTAAGTGGCCCATAGGTAACGAGGGTCATTACATACTTAATTTGCATATCCTTGACCCGGAATCCCTGCAATACATGTATACATGGGAATTTGATGGGAACAATGGGTTGGCTGACTTCTCTGGATTTTTCAATATTTTCGATGATGCTCTACTGACCGTACATTATATTACAGGATTTCCTCCTGCCTTGACCCCACCAGAACAGGTTGTGTGTGTGCCCAAGAAATGATTTAAGAACCAGGTCAAGATTCTTCTTTCCAGCGTCTTCCTTCCACCCTGTATGTTCCAATATTAAATATTACATTATATTGAAGATAACCTACCATTTATATTCCAATGAGAAAAATTATACTTGATCCAAGATATACCCACTCTACTGCATAGTGTCTATGTACTATGATATTTAAAGAGGTTACAGTTGCTACCCTGTGCCGTAGAGAATGTGTTGATGTTTATGACTGTAATGTGCAATTTCTCAGTAGGGCTCCATACATCTGAAAAGTGCTCACAGTTACAATATCTGTTATTTTTGAGTGACAGTCGCTTTCGCCTTCTCTTAAAGCTTTGTTCCATAACTGTAATATAGTCCCCTACGTATCTCTGGAGGAGTTCTCCTTGATCTTCGCACTTTTGTTGTTGCCAAAGAACGTAATCGCTAACATTCCAGGATGAATCTGACCTATCGCACTCACATGATTAAAAAAAATATATATAAAAAAAAAATAATAGAAGGAAGTGTATGTCTGTAACACAGAAAACAACTCAATTTTCACTTAACCTTCTATGCTTCGTTTAAAATTCTTTTGTTATAGTAAAATAATGTAATAGTAGAAACTACAGCAATAATCAGTCAAAGATATAAGATTTACCGACACTAATAATACATACTCTACAGAATCAGTAAACAACGTAAGGTGCAGGAGGTGTCTGGTCTCACCCTGTGCCAAGCAGTGCGTGATAAATCTTATCCTTATCTGAAGGTAGCAGTTGTGCCATCACTATTATTTGGTATTAAGTATCAGAGAGGGAGTTAGATGGATCCCACTGGCAGCTAGTTCTGTTGATTGCAATAAATCCCACTGGGAAGGAAAGAAATATTGCCAGATCTTTTTAGCAACTTCCAAACCCAACGAAGGTTCCAAAAACGGCTTAATTTTCAATTTCTTCTCTTTGACTAAGAGCTTAATTTTTTTAACATTTTTTTTTTTATATTCAATCAAAATGCAAAGAAAACAAACAATTAGTACAGGAAAATCTCTTGGCTTTCATGTAAAACTAATGAATAGGATAAAGTCCAATTTGGCAGGAGTAGAAAAAAATAAAATTAGAAAAGTGGCCCACCAAAGAATGCATCCAGCTTGTGTGCGTCCTCGCTAACTTTCCCTTACAAAATACTTCCCCAGAAGCGTTAAGAAATACAGAACAATAGAGGTATGGTCCCGTGCTAATATCCTTAAAATTACAGTTCAGCTACATTGGCAGACAGCACAGATGAGAAAAGAAAAGGGAATAAACAGCATAAAAACAAAAAAAAAAAAAATGTTGAAATGAGAATTTAAAAAAATAAATAAAAATACAGAAAACAGCTAAAGGCTCCAAATCATGGAGACAATTGTTTTTGTGTAACCAGGGAATTATCATACAATATGTTTTGTTTTCTGTTTTACTAAATATATTGTTTAATAATTGTTTTGCTTTACAAATTTAACCTTGTCATGTCAAAGGCGCACTACCATGTGCCTTTGAATTGTTTGACATGTTAATATGTTTAAATGCCCATGACATGGCCAGTGGTTATCACAGAGATCATATGCCCCGGAAGTAGGCTCCCATAGGACTGCCTCGTTTCGAAGGCTGTCTTCTTCCGGGAGCAGGCGCGTGTGAGTACCTTGCTATGTCAGACACAAATATACGTCCAAATGAGGGAAGGGAATAATAAGGTAGGGGTTTCTAGAAAATATCATCCTTACAGGATATTGATATTTAGCACAGTGTTCAGTGTTCAGTTCCAGTGTCAGAGTGGGAAATTGCTGAAATCTGACCACTTGTTATATCAAACAAGGATATCCTGGTACACCCAGCACTGTATTTACTGTGAGGCAAATAAGGCAAGTGGGTAGGGCGGCACTTGCCTTGTAAAAAAATACAACACCAAAAAGCCGCCCTCTTTAAAAAAAAAAAAAAATTGTGCTTGCCGGCAGAGACGGAGGTGAGAGGAGATAGGAAGATCCCCTCTCACCTTCCCTCTGCCAGCAGGCTGCACAGGGAGCCGAACAAGCAGCACAGAGGAACCTCCATGCTGCCTGTTCGGCTCCCCATGCAGTGTGACAGGGAAGTGCTGATAGGTCAAGTGACCTGTGCTCTGACGTCATGTGACCTGTCGGCACAACCGCCGGGGAGCCAAACAGGCAGCATGGAGGACACCATGCTGCCTGCCACTACAGGGAGTGCAGAATTATTAGGCAAGTTGTATTTTTGAGGATTAATTTTATTATTGAACAACAACCATGTTCTCAATGAACCCAAAAAACTCATTAATATCAAAGCTGAATATTTTTGGAAGTAGTTTTTAGTTTGTTTTTAGTTTTAGCTATTTTAGGGGGATATCTGTGTGTGCAGGTGACTATTACTGTGCATAATTATTAGGCAACTTAACAAAAAACAAATATATACCCATTTCAATTATTTATTTTTACCAGTGAAACCAATATAACATCTCAACATTCACAAATATACATTTCTGACATTCAAAAACAAAACAAAAACAAATCAGTGACCAATATAGCCACCTTTCTTTGCAAGGACACTCACAAGCCTGCCATCCATGGATTCTGTCAGTGTTTTGATCTGTTCACCATCAACATTGCGTGCAGCAGCAACCACAGCCTCCCAGACACTGTTCAGAGAGGTGTACTGTTTTCCCTCCTTGTAAATCTCACATTTGATGATGGACCACAGGTTCTCAATGGGGTTCAGATCAGGTGAACAAGGAGGCCATGTCATTAGATTTTCTTCTTTTATACCCTTTCTTGCCAGCCACGCTGTGGAGTACTTGGACGCGTGTGATGGAGCATTGTCCTGCATGAAAATCATGTTTTTCTTGAAGGATGCAGACTTCTTCCTGTACCACTGCTTGAAGAAGGACTGGGAGTTGAGCTTGACTCCATCCTCAACCCGAAAAGGCCCCACAAGCTCATCTTTGATGATACCAGCCCAAACCAGTACTCCACCTCCACCTTGCTGGATTCTGAGTCGGACTGGAGCTCTCTGCCCTTTACCAATCCAGCCACGGGCCCATCCATCTGGCCCATCAAGACTCACTCTCATTTCATCAGTCCATAAAACCTTAGAAAAATCAGTCTTGAGATATTTCTTGGCCCAGTCTTGACGTTTCAGCTTGTGTGTCTTGTTCAGTGGTGGTCGTCTTTCAGCCTTTCTTACCTTGGCCATGTCTCTGAGTATTGCACACCTTGTGCTTTTGGGCACTCCAGTGATGTTGCAGCTCAGAAATATGGCCAAACTGGTGGCAAGTGGCATCGTGGCAGCTGCACGCTTGACTTTTCTCAGTTCATGGGCAGTTATTTTGCGCCTTGGTTTTTCCACACGCTTCTTGCGACCCTGTTGACTATTTTGAATGAAACGCTTGATTGTTCGATGATCACGCTTCAGAAGCTTTGCAATTTTAAGAGTGCTGCATCCCTCTGCAAGATATCTCACTATTTTTGACTTTTCTGAGCCTGTCAAGTCCTTCTTTTGACCCATTTTGCCAAAGGAAAGGAAGTTGCCTAATAATTATGCACACCTGATATAAGGTGTTGATGTCATTAGACCACACCCCTTCTCATTACAGAGATGCACATCACCTAATATGCTTAATTGGTAGTAGGCTTTCGAGCCTATACAGCTTGGAGTAAGACAACATGCATAAAGAGGATGATGTGGTCAAAATACTCATTTGCCTAATAATTCTGCACTCCCTGTAGACACCAGGTGAAAAAAGTAAGTGCTGAGGGCATATTAATGGGCAAATTGGCAGGGGCTTATTAATGGCAAATAATACTGGCATAATATGGGGCAAATTGGCAGGGGCATATTAAATGGCAAATTTCACTGGCATAATATTGGGCAAACTGGCAGGGGCATAATAAATGGCAAATAATACTGACATATTATTGGGCAAATTGGCAGGGGCATATTAAATGGTAAGTACTGGCATAGTATTGGGCAAATTGGCTGTGGCTTATTAATGGCAAATAATACTGGCATATTATTGGGCTAATTGGCTGGGGCATATTAATGGCAAATAATACTGTCATATTATTTGGCAAATTGGCTCGTACATATTAAATGGCAAATAATACTGGCATAATATTGGTCTACTTGGCAGGGGCATATTAAATGGCAAGTACTGGCATATTATCGGGCAAATTGGCTGTGGCTTATTAATGGCAAATAATACTGGCATATTATTTGGAAAATTGGCTGGGGCTTATTAATGGTAAATAGTACTGGCAAATTATTGGGCAAATTGGCTAGGGCATATTAATGCCAAATAATACTGGCATTATATTGGGAGAATTGGCTGGGGAATATTAATGGGAAATAATACTATGGGTCATGTCTTGGGTGTGCATCGTGGGTGGGGTGCCCAAATTTTGTCTTCCTAGGGCAGCACAAAACCAAGATACACCACTGCGGACACCCAGGCAGCAGATTCAATGTGTTACCCCCATTCCCCCAACTAACTATTGGAAGAATCAATGAGAAGGTTTGATTGACCACCAAGTAAACTTGGAGTGAGGCCAGAGATAAACTAGACTCCATGACCTGATAAGACTGAGGTGTGCTTGTGATGACAGCTAAGAGGTGTTGCACCTGTAAAGAAGCTTAAAAACTGTAGCAGATAAAAGATGGCAGGATGTGAGAGCGAAATGATGCGAAATCTAACTTGGAAATCTACTTTACTTGAGTAGGTTTCATTTTTTTTTTTTAGAATGAAATATTTTCATTTATTTACTCTTTAGTTTAGCACTCTATACATTAGATTCTGCGATTTGCTGACAATATTACATTAAATTGGCTGTATAATCTTTAGACCAGTCCACTTCCATGAGTTTTAGTGTAGACATCAAGCCAGATTGAGACCACATTGTTTTTGCCCACGCTTTGTCTATTCTGCCTAAAATTAGCCATGGTTGCCCCCTTACCCACCACAGGTGAAGATGAAAGGCCATTCTACGTATGTTTAATTGAAAGATTGCACAGGTGTAAAGATTATCATTATGATTCATTTAATTGGGATATGACAATCAAATGTAAATCGACAACTTCATACGATGCACGCCATTATAACCTGACCTTTGCCGAATCCATAGCTTGCCAACAACCCTGAAAACATACGATCCTGGATTTGTCACCCGATACGTCACTCATGAATTGAACTCCATGATATACAGTTTTTTCTTTTATACATTTGGGCCAACATTTAAATGAGAAAAGCAATAAACGATTATGACATCAAGTGACTTAAACTAAATGGAGACAGTCCTTTTTCATCTCATTCCATGTCTTGTACCGTAATGGAAAAGGTTGGATGTTATTACAAGAATAAATAGGTTTCCGGGATGATTTATTTTGGGATATAATGTACTTTTTTCTAGAGACCACTGTGTTTAATTCTTTACAAATCTAGCACTTGGAGGACAAATTCTGACTCCCAGATTCATTCAGCCGAAACGCCTTCAGAATGCAGTACATGTGGCTTTTTTTTCTTGTTGTCCAAACAGCTGTTCCTGATAGTCCTCCCTGCAGGTATCTGTTTGGGGATTAGTAATGCTTCCGTGACTGTACATCAGAAGAAGTGGATGTGTAATTACATTAAACATGCTTCATCTATTAGACTCACTTATACTGAACCACTGATACTGGCTCAACAGAACGAACTTTCTGTGCTGGCAATTTTAATAAATTATCCAAAATTACAAGGAGCCTTTGCAAAACGGCATGTTCAAGATACACCCTCCCCATTCTGCATAGGAAACAGTAGGAATAAAAAGTATTCTCCGGTCCTCAAAAGGCTGTCTAACTTTTAAACGCTATCAACGGTTTTCCAGGAAAGGTACTGATTTTCAAACATTTGTCATTAGGGGGTAGAACGTTTTTACTACTCTGCTTAAAGGGAGATCATACTTAGTTCACGAGCCATTAATTGACTGCATAGTTCAAAAATAGAGAATCCAGGATTACACATAAGCACAGAATAGTGCAAAATGCGTCAGGCCTTGCCCTGTGAAACTCGGCACGTGTGACCATTGAATAAAGGCAAATATGAAGATCCTTCAGTGAATGCAGATCCCGTATTCTTGAATATATACATCTTGTCTGCAGATGAATTGTGTCTCTGACCAGGTGGGGACTCTACGCATACAAAGTAGCAGCAGTCACAGTGAAGGAGAGGAGACCAGCTAAAGCGAGATGAAGAGAGCAGACCAAACCACAGCAATGGGGTGTATAAATAACGCTTATTTTGCTGCACTCCCATGTTTGCCAGGTTTTTTTTCTCTCTCCCTTGCTGCCAATAGGCCAGTTTTAATTTGGTGGTTCAACCCCTCTGGATTCTCATGGTAGGTTTTAAGAAACACTCAACAGTATAATTTTCCAGACATAAGTAAGATCTGTTTTTTGTTCCTTATGCCCAAACACTTTTTTTTTCTTTATGCATCGTTGGCTTAACTGGAATCCCTGAGTGTTTCTGTGAGGTAAAGATTGTTCTTAGACTGAGCAGTAATAAGTGTGATGAAGATATTTCTTCAGGTGTAAACCACTTTTGGCAGAGTATGCGTACAAAAACATGGATTACACTACTCTGATGCAAATTACTATTTTTATCAACTCTTTTCATGATTCGCTTTATAAGTTTGTATTTTTTATACCACCGTCAAACATTTTCTTATACCTTATTATATCATTTATTATATTTATTAAGTTAGTAACAAAAAAAATGTAATAGAGGGTACAATAAGCCAACAGACGTTCAAAATCCAAGATTTATAAAGCCTATAATTCAAAAGAGAGCTGTAGCAAGAAAAACTAACCTATGTCTAATTGAAAGATTTCTTTAATGGTACATGGTTTATATAAATTTTATAAATGAAAGAATACAAATAAACTGCCTTTCTGAGACCTGTTTACTCTAGCAGGGGGCAGCCATGTTGTTTAGAATCTTGGGTCGGATGCGTCAGATCTTCATTATTCTGACAAATGGTAAATGTAGATCTGACCCAACATTCTATACAACATGCCTACCCCCATGATAGATATTTGTAGATCCAAGTACATTTTTTGTATTCTTTCATTAAAGCATTTATATTTGAAACATATACACTTTCAATTAAACATAAGTTAATAAAATAAATAACGTAAGACACGAAAAAAAAAGTAAAATGATTTCATGGTAGAAAAAACGAACT
Source organism: Pelodytes ibericus (assembly GCA_036172795.1). Taxonomy (NCBI): domain Eukaryota; kingdom Metazoa; phylum Chordata; class Amphibia; order Anura; family Pelodytidae; genus Pelodytes; species Pelodytes ibericus. The sequence goes on from CM069860.1 coordinate 202,852,645, forward strand.
TATTTGTAAATTAGGACATATTGGGCAAAAGAAAATTTTCATTTGATAAACTGTTTTATAAGACAAAGTAAAAAAAATTCTAAGGCTGACACAGTAACACCTCTTTGCCTGATAAAGTGATCCAACAATTAATATCCTGCTGAAATACAGAATCATTCTTCATCAGTGACCAGATGGCAAGGGGAACGTCTATCAGTCAGAAAACCAAAAAAGGGAGGTTTTATCCTATAGTGACAGACGGCATTCACTGAGAATTACATACCATTGAACAAGTACATTCAAAAATTATCCCATTTGCTGTATCCCCCCCCCCCCAAAAAAAAATGGGAGAACCTGACGCATTTCATGTTCCAAGCACTATCTATTGTAAGTATGTGTATCAAAAAATTGCCACTCATAACCCCTTAGTGACATGACTTTTGGGCTTTTTCGTCTTTCTCATTTACTGTACCTACACATATTATATGTTGTTGTTTCGTTGGCTTGAGAAGGGCCTTATTTATATGGCATTCATCATGTCATAGAATTTTCTGTGAAAAAATAATAAAATTAAAAAAAACTTTTTCTAACTTTCACATGCAAAATCTTTTACACATCTACAAATGCAAGTAAAAAAACTGCTAAATAGATTCTATATTTGTTCTTAGTTCACCCACCCAATCCTGGGTGGGTGCACGGGTGCACTTCACCCAGGCGCTAGTGATCAGAGGGACTGTTTAAGGGAGCTCTCTGTAATAATTACCTCAAGGTCCCCTCCGCGAGGATCCGCCGCTGCTGTGGGATGAGCATAATGCAGAGGGTGCATACTTCGCCTTGTCGCGCTTTGAGACTTCCGGAGACTAGAGAGCCAGATGCCAGCTGATATCCGCAGAGACAGGAGGCAGACACTGTCTGAATGTTCCTCCTCCCTGCAAATAAAGGTAAATAAGGGAGGGGGACAAACATCTTAATTATTTACATTTTTCTGGTAAAAAATGTGCAAGGGTGTCTAAGTGTGTGTGTAAGGGTTTGTGTGTGTATGTATGTGTGTAAGTGTGACTGTGTGTCTAAAAATGTGTGTGTGTGTAAGTGTGCCTGGATCTATCACATTGCGAGCTAACCAATATGCCCTGTTGTGCTGCCGAATAGGGGTGCAATTTCTAACATCATAACCACTTACATGCTGAGACCTGCCAAAACCAAAAGCACCCAAAACATGCCTGAACTGAAATGGTACCTCTATCATCCTCATAGAGTTCTACTAGGATGATAGAGACTCTTTTTGGGAGGAACTTGGCTATTCGGAAAAACCCAAAGTCCTCCCAAAATGAAAAAAAATTAAAGCAAGTAGCCCTGATCCCCCTTATAATGATCAGGACTGCGAACTGCCAAAATGTCTCCCAGCCCCCCTAACATAGATTAGGGCCAGGTCTGCTTTCCCTGACCCCCCATATAATGAATTTTCCCCTCCAAAATGCTGGGCAAATACCCTCAAAGGTCCCCTGCCCCCCAAATTAAATAATTAAACCCTGGGGGCTGCCAAAACCCCTCAGATCCCCTTATATATATGATTGTTTCCCCATGTGGTCAGGGGGCTCCTGAAAGTGCCTCTTGCCCCCCATAAATTAAATAATTTCCCATTGGGTTATGGGGGCTGATGAAACCCCTCAGATACCCATTAAAAAAAAATTATGTGTGGATGTCCCCTCTAGTCTTTTGACTGCCAAAAGCCCCCTCACCCATCAGTATATTTAAATTAAAATAATTTCCTTACCTTCATCCTTGCCCAGGTAGGGGGGACAATCCCCCTGAACCCACCCATTGGGTGCCAGGGGTGTGTGAAAATCAGTGCCCACCACTCCGGTACCCAAAGCATGCCATGCCAATAAAATATTACCTGCTCTCATCTTCGGCCAAGGAAAAGGAGCAACCCCTCCCAAAAAAATGTGTCCACCTATGCAAATTTGTATTTTTTTTAAATTGTGGCATCAGAAAAAAATGTGCCAACCTCTTCTAAGCATCTGTGTGTTTTGACAACCAGCCAGTGGTGTAGCTGGGATTGAAGACTTCTGATTGGCTGACACAGTGTCCTGAAATAATTATCCCTAAATCTTTTCCCCCAGATGCTGATGTTAGGATTGTATCTAATGCTCTACTCTGCCCTGGGTTTTTACAGCCAAGGTCCATTATCTTGCACTTATCCACATTAAACATCATTTGTCACAGCTCTGACCCTTTTACTAGCTGATCTAAATCATTTGCCAAGTAGGAGGATAGTAAGATGAGCAGGTACAGGTAAGGAATGGAGAGTTAGGTTTATTGTTATTTATAAAATCTAATTTCACCAACTACAAAACTCTGACTACGTTAAAAATTATTTTTTTATATACTTTATTTCAAGGTTGCTACAGAAAATGTTATGTGAATTAATGTATTTATAAATCTCCCTTGTAACTCACAGTATTCAAGATAACCTGGTGAGGAGAGGACAAATTGTATGAAAATTAGACTATATTTTAGACTGTATAATTAGTCTTTATAACTAGACTTATTTGTTAAATACTATAACAAACAAGTTAACAAGGCTCTGGGTCAAATGGGCTTGTAGTCCCAATTACTCCATAGTATTAAAGTATTGCTTTTTCCACATAATAAACACAGAATAGAAAGAAAAAAAGGGAGCATTTGAAGTATTTGTGTTAGTTTTCAATGCAGGTCACAAAACAAGATATTGTTATTTTTCAAGCTGCACAGAAAACTCAATTTTTGTAGGACTGATATATTGAGACAGACATATTACACCTGGTAAGTAGTTGAACTGGGATCTGATATTAGATTTCGTCCCCACACCGTAAAACATCAGAAATTCCGGGCCACATCCATCCATCTTTTGGAATGGGCTCTGGCTTTTCTCTGGTTTGTGTGACAACAACTGTGAAGTTGATGGAAAAGTTTTGTAAGAAGTCAATGGCACTACATCACCTAGTGGTGTGACTGCACAGCAAATAATTATATATATATAGACATATAAAAATATATATGCTGCACATGTTATAAAATGTGCTTGCGCTGTCAGCTTATGGCATGAGGAGGCACATTCAGTGAATCCCACTTATCCACGGCTTCCTCACCCGCACTTTCACGCAATGTTGACGAGCGGCCTATCAGTAACACGCGATAATCTTGCTAGATAAAAACATAGAAACATAGAATGTGTCGGCAAATAAGAACCATTCGGTCCATCTAGTGTGGCCAATTTTTTTTTGAGTACTTTTATTAGTCCCCCGTTCCTGGTCTTATAGCTAGGATAGCCTTGTGTCTATCCCACGCATGCTTAAAATCCTTGACTGTGTTTACCTCTACCACTTCCACTGGAAGACTATTCCATACATCCACTACCCTCTCAGTAAAGTAATACTTCCTGATATTACTTTTAAATCGTTGCCCCTCTAATTTTAGACTATGTCCTCTAGTTGTGGTAGTTTTTCTTCTTTTAAATATACTCTCTTCCATTACTGTGTTGATTCCCTTTATGTATCTAAATGTCTCTATCATATCCCCCCTGTTACGTCTTTCCTCCAAGCTATACATGTTAGATACCTGGAACGATAATCGTCCCTTTGTACAACTTATCCATACTGCATACGCTATGTGTCCATACCGGATAGGCTAGTTTTAACTCTCAAGCTTAAGATATAACCTATAACTGCTCACCATGGTAAGTCTCCCCACATGATTCCAATGGAGGAGTTGTTAAAGTGCACTTGCAAGACATCAGAGAGATGAGGAAATGTTGGGAGTTCTGGTCCCTCTGCACAACATAACCATTTTGTCCACACGTTGTTTACAGGTTAATGTGGAATTCAGGGAGGTCATGCTGCAGGTTCATTGGAGAACCCCCCCCCCCCACCCCTTCCAGGCTTCTCCATTTGCTGACTTTTCTCTTGCTTCAAATCACTTATACAACAGTGCCAGGGGTACAGTATTGCAACCTCAATTTGTGTGTGGGTGTTGTACTTTTGCACACATGGCGGTAGCTGGCTGTTGGACATAAAAGTTAATTAGTCTTTAAAGTAGAAGTTATTCCCCGCTGGTTTAATTCCTCCCTTAGTGCTTTCAGGGCCCTTTTTTCAACCTTCATTTAAGTTATTACTATATGTATTGGTCTTAGGGATCCTCGTTACAGCTGACATAACCACATGTTCAAAAAGTTCAAGATGAGATGTTTTGAGATGTGAGGTTAATAAAACTATTTCTCGTTCTCGATTTTATAAGGTGGTCTCGTGGTCTGTCACCCACATATTACACCTTTTCTCTTATTTCGTACTGATGGGTTCCACCTTAATGATATAGGCACAGATATTGGACGTGCTGAAATGTTCATCGTACCCAACACCACCCAGCTCTAACTTCCAAACACAACAACTAAAGACATTAACTTCATGGAATCCGATATTCTGTCATGGCCGACTTTCTATATACACAAGCCCCAAGCTGGCTCTAATAGTTAGGACTGTATCAGCAGTAGATCGGGGGAGGGTCAAGTGACAACAATCATCCATCGTGTATAACCATTACAAGCCAATTTTTTTCATTTTACAGTAAATTGTATTTTGACAGAAAAATATATCCACAAAAGTGCATGACTAATGCAATTTATGTAAACCTATCATGCCTTTTGCATTTTAGCGGTACCTGTGAAGAGTTAGTTCGCTCCTACATGTGTGCTGTCCGCGGGAAAAAAAATAAACGTTTTCAAAATCATTTTCGTGAGTGTGAAATGTAAAGAATTACACATCGCAGTCTTCTATGGCAGATGTAGATAGGGTTCACAAATGAGTTTATAAATATCTTTAAATGCCAGTGAGGATCAGAACATTATATTCCGTTAGTTTAAGTTCTTTAGTGAGATAGCTCAGTTGGTAAATGTCCTGTCCAAACCTCAAGGTCACAGGTTTGAATCCCGGCACGAGGCTTGAAGAAAACCCGCGAGGGTTGAAACGTTGCCTGCGTTTGAATTAAACTCCCACTTTATTCACTGGGTCCTGTATTTTCTTTATTGCATTTCAAGATTTGGGTGACGTCTTTGCACCTCGGCACCAGGATCATTGTTGTGCGGATTCAAATCTATTTATCTTTTGAATCCCGGCACCCCGGGGGGCTGCAGGCAGCAAGAGAAAGTGGCTTGCTGCCCATGGCTCCCCGTAAAGCAGACTCTGCCCCCTGGACAAATAGAGGAGTTAGATAATCTACTAGTTGAGGAAATAACTAAAATGACAATGAAGGGAGAAGTAATCATCATGGGTGACTTTAATCTTCCTGATGTGAACTGGAAATAAAAAATAGCTACTTGCGCCAGGAGTACGCATATCCTAAACTCCCTACTTGGATTATCTCTAAAACAAGTAGTGGAGGAGCCAACTCGAAAGCAGGCCATACTAGACTTAGTGTTCACAAATGGAGACTTGTTATCAAATATTACTGTAGGTGAAAGTTTAGGATCTAGTGATCACCAGACAGTGTGGTTTAATATAAGAACAGTGATGCAGTCACACCACACAAAAACAATTAAAGAATAGGATTGTTGAACATCTAAAGTCGCTTGGATTTCAAGATCAGAGACAACATGGGTTTACTTCAGGGAGATCATGCCAAACTAATCTTATTGATTTTTTTGATTGGGTAACTAAAATAATAGATCAGGGTGGTGCAGACATTGCTTACCTAGATTTCAGTAAGGCTTTTGACACTGTCGCACATAGAAGGCTTATCAATAAACTGAAATCTTTAAGTTTGGATTTCAATATTGTTGAATGGATTAGACAATGGCTGAGTGACAGGCAACAGAGGGTTGTAGTCAGGGCCGGACTGGCCTACCGGGATACCGGGAAAAATCCCGGTAGGCCGCCTACCCTGGGGCTGTTTTAAGAATTTCGGCAGCCGCGTCCCTTTAAGACTTTCGGCTGCCGCGGCCCTTTAAGACTTTCGGCGGCCGCGGCCCTTTAAGACTTTCGGCGGCCGCGGCCCTTTAAAATTTCAGCAGCCGCTTCCCTTAAAGAAATTCGGCTTCACCCAGAGCCTGCTGAGCGGGAGAGGAAGGGGAGGGGGATTCTGCTGCCTGAGAGGAAGCTGCCGGACTGCATGGTAAGGTAAATACTACCATGGTAAGGTAGTAAGGTAAATACAGTATGGTGCTGGGGAAAGTGAGTGTAAGTATGTGAGTGAGTGGCAGAGTGTAAGTATGTGAGTGAGTGCCAGAGTGTAAGTATGTGAGTGAGTGCCAGAGTGTAAGTATGTGAGTGAGTGCCAGAGTGTAAGTATGTGAGTGAGTGCCAGAGTGTAAGTATGTGAGTGAGTGCCAGAGTGTAAGTATGTGAGTGAGTGGCAGAGTGTAAGTATGTGAGTGCAGAGTGTAAGTATGTGAGTGCAGAGTGTAAGTGAGTAAGTGCAGAGTGTAAGTATGTGAGTGGCAGAGTGTAAGTATGTGAGTGAGTGGCAGAGTGTAAGTATGTGAGTGAGTGCCAGAGTGTAAGTATGTGAGTGCAGAGTGTAAGTATGTGAGTGCAGAGTGTAAGTGAGTGAGTGGCAGAGTGTAAGTGAGTAAGTGCAGAGTGTAAGTATGTGAGTGAGTGCCAGAGTGTAAGTGAGTGAGTGGCAGAGTGTAAGGATGTGAGTGGCAGAGTGTAAGGATGTGAGTGGCAGAGTGTAAGGATGTGAGTGCAGAGTGTAAGGATGTGAGTGCAGAGTGTAAGGATGTGAGTGCAGAGTGTAAGGATGTGAGTGAGTGCCAGAGTGTAAATATGTGAGTGAGTGCCAGAGTGTAAGTATGTGAGTGAGTGGCAGAGTGTAAGTATGTGAGTGAGTGGCAGAGTGTAAGTATGTGAGTGAGTGGCAGAGTGTAACTATGTGAGTGAGTGGCAGAGTGTAAGTATGTGAGTGAGTGGCAGAGTGTAAGTATGTGAGTGAGTGGCAGAGTGTAAGTATGTGAGTGAGTGCCAGAGTGTAAGTATGTGAGTGAGTGCCAGAGTGTAAATATGTGAGTGAGTGGCAGAGTGTAAGTGAGTGAGTGGCAGAGTGTAAGTATGTGAGTGCAGAGTGTAAGTGAGTGAGTGGCAGAGTGTAAGTGAGTAAGTGCAGAGTGTAAGTATGTGAGTGAGTGGCAGAGTGTAAGGATGTGAGTGAGTGCCAGAGTGTAAGTGAGTGAGTGGCAGAGTGCAAGGATGTGAGTGAGTGCCAGAGTGTAAGTGAGTGGCAGAGTGTAAGTATGTGAGTGGCAGAGTGTAAGTATGTGAGTGAGTGGCAGAGTGTAAGTGAGTGAGTGCCAGAGTGTAAGTGAGTGAGTGCCAGAGTGTAAGGATGTGAGTGCCAGAGTGTAAGGATGTGAGTGCCAGAGTGTAACTATGTGAGTGCCAGAGTGTAACTATGTGAGTGCCAGAGTGTAACTATGTGAGTGCCAGAGTGTAAGTATGTGAGTGCCAGAGTGTAAATATGTGAGCGAGGGGGAGAGTGTGAGTGTGTGAGCGAGGGGCAGAGTGTGAGTGTGTGAGCGAGGGGCAGAGTGTGAGTGTGTGAGCGAGGGGCAGAGTGTGAGTGTGTGAGCGAGGGGCAGAGTGTGAGTGTGTGAGCGAGGGGCAGAGTGTGAGTGTGGGGCAGAGGGTAAGTGTGTGAGCGAGGGGCAGAGTGTAAGTGTGTGAGTGAGTGGAACATCTTGACCAGATGTAGCTTACATGATTTAATGTTAAGCCACACCATCGATTGCATTGCTTGCTATATTTTGTCATAATATTGCTGCGGAGTGGGAAAATAATACTGGCATATTAATGGGCAAATTGGCTGTGGCATATTAATGGGCAAATTGACTGTGGCATATTAATGGCAAAATAATACTGGCATATTAATGGCAAAATAATACTGGCATATTAATGGGCAAATTGACTGTGGCATATTAATGGCAAAATGATACTCGTATATTAGTGGCAAAATTGGTTGTTGGCATATTTTAATAGGCAAACTGGCTGTTGCATATGTTAATGACGAAGTGGCTGTTGCATGTTAATTGGTACCTGGCTTATTTTAATTGGAAAAGTGATGCTGTGGCATGTTCAGTGGGGCAAAATAACATGTACTATGGGGAAAGTGACAATGTGATTTTTTTCTGCAGGGGCAGCTCTGTATGACAAAGTGACACTGTTGTTTGTTCTGCAGGGGCAGCTCTGTATGACAAAGTGACACTGTTGTTTGTTCTGCAGGGGCAGCTCTGTGGGACAAAGTGACACTGTTGTTTGTTCTGCAGGGGCAGCTCTGTGGGACAAAGTGACACTGTTGCATGCCAAATTGTGTGGGTGCTATATGAGTGCTTGGCAAATGCTGTGGGTACTGAATAGGGTTGCCACCTGGCTGGTATTTTACCTACAGGCTGGTAAAAAAAAATTGGCTTCAGGCCAATGTAAAGTCTATGGAGACAGTACCAAGGCTGGTATTTTTCTGAAGAAAAGGTGGCAAGTTATGGGTGCTGGGATAAGTCCTATGAGTGCAATCTGCATGCTGGGGTAAGTTCTGTGAGTGCAATCTGCATGCTGGGCTAAGTCCTGTGAGTGCAGTCTGGGTGCTGGGGTAAATCAATATAGCCACCCAGTATGTACACAAGGTTATAGCTCACACAATTCCCTAATTATATAATCCCCTGCACAGGGCAACTCATATAACCTTGTGTACTGGTTGCTATGTGTTGCCCTGTGCATGGGGTATATATCAGAGCAGTACGTTAGTTATAATATTGTGTACATACTGGGGACATATTTTGCCCTGTGCAGGGGTATGTACCAGTCTTATCTATAAAATAATACACTTTTCAAATGTTTTGTAAAATGCATGGATTGTCCGACATGAACAAGAAAATAAATATGCAATTCTATGGGGCTGGAATACTATAATTTCCAGGGCTGGTTTTTATTCCCAGTCCGGCCCTGGTTGTAGTCAATGGGGTATATTCGATGCAAGGTCTTGTTACTAGTGGGGTACTTCAGGGATCTGTACTTGGACCCATTCTCTTTAATATTTTTATTAGCGATATTGCAGAAGGTCTTGTTGGCAAAGTATGTATTTTTGCTGATGAGACGAAGATTTGTAGCAGGGTTGATATTCATGGAGGGATAAGCCAAATGGCAAATGATTTATATAGACTATTTGGTGTTATGAGTGGATTTTGACCGACTGGTTTAGGTAATGGGGCAACTCTTGAGCTGACTCTTGTTGAATATAAATTTAGGTGTTCATATATTGGTGTAGCCTTGTACCTCCATCAGAGCGTGCCATCAGGGAAACAGAGAAATGCAAAAAAAAAAAACATGAAATTACATACAATAACTAAATAAAATATATATTTTTATCATTTTGGTATCGTGCTTATTTGCCAATAAACAACGCTCAGCAGAATTGATTTGTTTTCTGTTTTCTACACTTCCTTTAGCACAGTGGAACTTTTAAAGGGGCTTAACTTATGTTTATGAAAATGCGAACCTGTAATGCTAATGATAACAGCTAGGAAGAATTAGAAATGAAGTAGAAAGTAGAAATCAGACAAGGAGGGAGCCTTACACAAGATGTCGGCACAGTAGTAGAAGAAGGAGCACAGAACATACTGAAGATATACACATAGATACAGTGTTTATTCCAGAACATTAGACCAGAACAAAGTGGTTTTATTATTTTAGGGTTTAATGCCTCTTAAAAGAATTTGTATTTACAACATATACATAGAATGGAATATTAGAATTACACGTGTTCATGTTTTTGCCTACAATTATGCTTTAATTGTATTCCTTTACTTTCCAAAACATTAAAGGGACTCTATCACCTAAACATTGTTTTTCCTGTGAATGTAGAGATTAAAACATTATTGCAGAATTGCAAGCAAATGCCTAAATTAGGAGAAAAAAATATTGTAAAAGTGTCTGTGGAGTCTGCTTATGACTTCACCTGTGGATTATATTCTTCCCATTGAAAAGCGGTTCATTTGCATCCCATGCCACAGCTGATGTCAGAAACCGGAGACTCCGCAGACACGTTCAAAACATATTCTTTTTTTTTTTATTTTACGCATTTGCTTGTCATTTTGTTTAGGTGATACAATCTCTTTATGTTAAGCACCTTTTCAGGTCATATGATAATTTGTTTATAATGTATTTATTTATAACATATTTTACCAGGAAGGATACATTGTGATTTTTCTCGATTTCATGTCCTGGGTTTGAATTGAAAAGAACTGTGGCAATATTCGTATTAGGATTTTAAAAAAATAGTTTTTTTTTAAAAAAAAACAAAATTACGTAATTTTTACATTTTTTATTATCAATACATTTTTTGGGATTTACAACACAGTGTGTTCTGGGCTTGTAATTTGCGTTCAAAGTTTATTCCCTTTATCCTCAATCAGTTTTTTAAAAGGAGAGACGGTTGTTGAAGAGATCACCTTGTAATTATAAACGTTCTTTTTTTTTTTTTTTTCCCAGCGTTCCCTGCTTCCTCTCATCTTGACATGTTCACCTACCACTGCGTCCCACCTGTCACTAATCACACAAGCAGCATTATCTTCTGAACCATTAAGCATTCCACAAACGCTTTATTTATTCCACAAGCCAGGAATAAAAACCTCCAAGAATTAAGATTCAAATCAAAGTGTCCCACTTTCAACACGAGAGGGAAATAAACGCTGGGGAAAAATAGTAGTTAAATGTCAAAATAAGAGGATTTTTTTTCCTTTTTTTTTAAATTGATAATGCTGGATATCTATTTTTGAGACAGATTGTCGAAGGGTTGAGAGGGGGGCCGATCCAGTTTTTTTTTTTATTAATAGAATGCTCCAAATTGGGTTTATTTAGCAGTAAATGCTTTGAAAATACAGATTTTGTATGGGACGGATTAAACCGGAATCAATAGAACATTTAAACTAAAAGCCAACATATAATACAAACCGTTTTAAGCTAAAAGACCGCCAGTTGATTGCAGTTTCACGGAAAGGATTACATGGTTTCATTATTTGATAATGACCTGCCACTGGCTTGTACATTGTTCCCGTCAGGGCTTGCCCTGTTAACCAGCATGGACTTTGTGAAGCAGGACTTATAATGTATTTCCTTTGTGAAACCTGATTGGTGTAAAGCAGGAGGTACTTCTAATTCTGAAGGTTGTTGGCCATTGTAACGATTGTCCAGTGCTCCTGGGTAAAGTGAGAAGTAAGCCAACAAGGAACTCAGATGGTCCATTAAACGGACACTGTCAGACTTTCTAATAGATACCTAAATACATTTCATTGAATGAACATTTCTTTATATTGCACCAACAAATTACACAACGCTAGATATAGAGCACTGAGGGGGACTAAATACGAACAAGAACAGACTGAAACAAACTTACAATTGAAAGGTGTGGGGGACATAAGATACATAAGGGAGCAAAGAGTTCAAGGGAAGGTGGTGGTAGTGACAGTATTATGGATAGTTGGAGCTGGGTGGATTTGGCCAGAGATTAATTATGTGTGTTCTAGCTGGATGAGTTGTAATCTTATTATTTATAACAGTGTTTGAGGACAGTGAGAGTTAGCTGGGATTGGCTACAGGTTAATTAATGGCCATTCTAGCGGGATGAGTAGCAAGCGTACTTCAAGAGGTGGGTATTTAGGGACTTTAAAAAAAAATATTTTTATATATATCGTTTTAAAGTTTGTAAAAGGGCCCTGGACATGCCTCGATCTAAAGGTCACCCAGTCAAGTTCCCGAGGTTTTCTTTAGTCCTTTTACAGGGCACAGTGTTCAAATTTCCTGGTCTTAATTCTCGTCCCCTAGATAAATAAATAAATGCATGAATGTATACATAGAAACATACATAGATGTATAAATACAGTGCATAAAACAGTGATGGTTATTATTTTGCATCCCACCAGCTGCGGATACTCAGCAAGCTTTTGGACTAGCATTATGTGATGCTCTGATTGGCCACTCACAGAGGATGTCTTTAATATTCATTGGACCCTGGGCAAGCATTAGCTTTGGCCCCCTGCCATGCAATCACACCCTCCACCCCAATTCCCCGACCACAAAAAAACCACAAACACACTCACAATTACGTTATTTTATTGTAGTATACAAAATGTATATATTAAACAAAAACAAATATCTAAATACATGTCTGCAAAATGTATAGCTTGTTATTATGCAATTATTATGCAATAAAAGTACTCAGTGCCTATATTACAAAAGTATACACTGATACTAGAGAACACTAATATATAGTAAGCAGCCATTAACATGTGTTCTATATGATAATATGGTTATCCCCTACTGTATAATATGGGCTGTATTTTAATGTTGATTGCTGCCTACCATATGTTAGTGCTCTCTAATATCCATATATACTTTTGTAATATAGGCACTAAGAACTTTTATTGCAGTGTTGCATAATAAACAGGTATATATTTTGCAGCCCTATATACATTTTATATATACATGTGTTTCATATATCCATTTAATACACTGAAATTGTACGCTTATTGTACATATTTTCTATACCGCAATAAAAGATGATTGCATATTTATATAATATATAAAACCAACCATGTATGTATTATATAAACCATTATAGAAACCATATATATTTGCCTAGGGAGGTGTGGCTAGGCAACCACATTTCTGGAAGGTAAATGTGTGTGGTTTATATAATATTTTTGTATCTATGATTGGTTTATATAATATTTATTATACATAAAATATATACAAATATTATATAAATGTATTTGTGCAGACACTTATAAACAGAGACAGATACTTACACACACATAGTCACATTTACACACAGACAACCTGACACACACTCAGATAGACACACTTATACACACAAAGTCACACTTACACACACACTTGGACACACAGACAACCTTTCATAGTCAGACATACACAATCACAGACACACTTACACACACGTACAAAGACACAATTACAGACTTATACAGACACACTTGCACGCACACACACAACCTTACACACAGTTAAACTTACACAGTCACATAGACACTCACATAGACCCTTACACACACATAGAAAAAAGAGAATTCTTTTCTTTTTTTATGGGGAAAAAAAAGGTGATATTGTTTGCTTGGCCACCATTGGGGGGTGACGGGTGATACACCCCTGTAACGGGCCCGGCAGGTAAAAGCTGGCCAGGGACAGGGAGCTCTCTCCCTGATCCCTCCTTCTAGAGGTGTAGCTAGTGCTAGCCACACCTCTAGGAGGAGGGATCAGGGAGAGAGCTCTGGCCAGCTTCTAGCCGATCGTGACTGTCTCCATGTGAGACAATCAGGCGGGAAGCGGCGGGCCGGCCTATGCAGACACCGCCGAAACGTCCTCCTCCCTGCAAATCAAATTAACTAAGCAGTTAGGAGGACCAATAGTAAAACTTTTTTTTATTTTTATTAAAGTGTGTGTAAGTGTGTAAGTGTGTGTCTATAAGTGTGTGTGTGTCAATGTGTGTGGGTGTGTCAATGTGTGTGTATTTCTCTGTCTGTGTAATTGTGTGTATTTCTTTGTGTGTGTGTCAATGTGTGTGTTACTGTCCGTAAGTTTGACTGTGTGTCTAAGTATGAAAGGGTGTCTGTAAGTGTGTATATTTCTGTGTGTATATAAGGTTGTCTCTGTAAGTGTATGTATGTGTGTGTGCATAATGATGACTAAGTGTGTGTCTGTGTAAGTGTGTGTGTGACAGTGTGTATAAGGGTGTCTCTGTAAGTGTATGTATGTATGTATGTGTGTGTGTGTAAGTGTGACTGTGTGTATTTATGTGTGGCTGTGCATGTGTGTAGGCAAGGCTGCTTCAACTGATGTGCAAAGTGGGCACTTCCCAGGGCAAAAAAAAATTCTGCCCCTCCCCCCTGATATTTTATCATTTAATATGCGACATCCAGTGGATGCGGACCCCAGCTTTTAGTCACATATAAATTGATAAACTATCAAGGGGGGGGGGGGCTCAAGTCATGAATGGTTAAGTGATCTATAGATGCTAGAATAACAGAGCGGGGGTGGGGGGGTTAACAAAAGGGCTAAGGCAAATCTTTCTATCATCATATCAAATATAGGTAAAAGATGAATAGAAGTGCTCAATCTTTTCGAGTTTTGCAGTTACCCGGCCAATATTAAACCCTGACTCTACAACTGCTAAATTGTCAGATTTTTTTTTTTTGTGTACAAATTGACTAGCATTAGATTTTCTAATAATATGAATCTTATTAGCTTTTTTTTTTACATGGACTGAGCTTTTATCTCATGCAGAGTAGTCCTGATTTGATTTAGGAGTATAGACGAGGTTTCGATACACTTATGCTACACAAAGAGTTTATTACAAATGATGCTGGAGATTTCAGGAAGGAATTTAATCAGAATTACACTAAATTTGGAAGGCGTAGGAAGTACCGATAACATGAAAGTTAAACACATATGATGATTTTCTTGATAAAAACCCAGTATGTCTTAAAATGTCTTCACAATAAAGGTTATACTATTGCAAACTCTTGGGGTATGTGAATATAATGTAACAAAATATGATCAGGCAATTAACTTTCGGAACATGAAAACAGTCTAAGTGAGGGACAGCTGATTGGCAGCCATACGATGCGATGAATGGAACTATATTAAGGAGTCTGTCACCTGTCCATGATAGAACCTTGGTGTATCACATCGAAACTAATCCTTTTCTATTACAATAAGTAGTTTGAATCAAGGTGATGTCATGAAGACACAGGTGGTGAACACCATAGGAATGATGATCACCATAGTAGATTAACCCTATTGTGACATAGGACCTGCCAAGCAGGCCCAGGGAGAGTCTCCCTTGTCCACATAGCATGTGTCTGGCATGTCCTGTGGCGGAATGAACCTTTGTTGCTAAAATGCCTCAATCGAGCAACACTGAAATCCGTAGTAGCTCCCCAGAGAATTTGAAGGCGCCATACTGAAAAGCACAATGCCTTCAGTATGGCTCTTCCTACTGTGGAAAAGGGCTGTGGAAATGATCATTGATTGCTTCTGTCATTCTGGGGATGTTGCTTGACTGCCTCTAGAGGCAATCAGCAGCATTACATTTAAAATATGTATTAATATATATATATATATATATATTTATATAATATCTATATATATATATTGTGGCAGACTGGCTAAGTCTTGGTTCATAAATCACAAAAAAGGAGATCTTTTTTTATCCAATATGTATAGGATTTATTCAGCATGCAGACTGTATTTCAGGCATAACAAAACATGGAAGAAAATGTAAATGAAGCAAAATAAAGACTTGCAAAATACCTTTGCTTGGCTTACAGTTTAACGGTCTCTTTGACTCTCAGGCTCACAGCTTCTGTGTCTCAGACCCAGCTCTTCACAGGCCAGAGACTGAGTGCCCTCTGTAAAGGGTATCTGCCGCTCCCTAATTGTTGCTCCAAGAGCAACCTGAAACTTAACTTCCTCTAGTCAGGGAACACTGCCGCTATATATATAGGCTACGTTATCCTTAGATCTAGGGTTGGCATTAGGGTTAGGGTTAGAGTTTGGAGGGTTTAGGATTTAAAGATCACTGTAGGAGAAAATATTTTGGAAAAAGCAAAACACAACTTTAAGTTATTGCCCTATAATTTGCAAAAACAAAAAAATGAAAATCATGTGAGCATTGGCTATATCTAAACTCAGGACAAATATTAGAATCTATTCAGCAGATTTTTGTATTAGCTTTTGTGAATGTGTAATAGACAGATAGAAAATCTGTTTTTTTTTTATTATAGTAAAGTATATGATAAGATGGAAATTATCTAACAAAATAAATTATTTTGCTGATCAAAACAAAATATAATTTGTATGGGCAACAGTAAAGGAGAAAGAGGAAATTACTAAACCTAAACACTGCATGTGTTAAAGCAGCCTGTGTCACAAAGGATAAGACAAGACCAAAAAGGTGTCACCAAGGGGTTAAAGCCTCTAGATCTTATACAACTAACTCCCAAACATACATACACTGGGGTATATACTACCCCAAGCTGGTCCAAATATTGTTGTCTTGCACTAAACTATAAAGTTTCCCATTATGATAACCACACATATTATATTTATTTTAGAAAGCACCAGAAAATTCAACTATGCTTGTGCAATCTAGTAGAGTTTTTCCATCCAGCCTTCCTCTCCATACAGCCATCCTCTCCCCTTCCCTTCCCAGTACAGCCATCTCCTACTTTTTCCCATCTTCCCCATACAGCCATTACCTATCCACCCCATACAGTTATAACCCCTCCTTTACATCTTCTGCATACAGTCATCACATCTCCTTTACATCTTCTGCCTACAGTCATCACATCTCCTTGCCACCCTCTTCATACAGTCACCACCTCCCTTTCTCACCATCCCCATACAGTCATCATATCCATTATCCACCCTCTTCATACAGTCACCACCTCCCTTTCTCACCATCCCCATACAGTCATCATCTCCATTATCCACCCTCTTCATACAGTCACCACCTCCCTTTCTCACCATCCCCATACAGTCATCATATCCATTATCCACCCTCTTCATACAGTCACCACCTCCCTTTCTCACCATCCCCATACAGTCATCACATCTCCTTGCCACCCTCTTCATACAGTCACCACCTCCCTTTCTCACCATCCCCATACAGTCATCATATCCATTATCCACCCTCTTCATACAGTCACCACCTCCCTTTCTCACCATCCCCGTACAGTCATCATCTCCATTATCCACCCTCTTCATACAGTCACCACCTCCCTTTCTCACCATCCCCATACAGTCATCATATCCATTATCCACCCTCTTCATACAGTCACCACCTCCCTTTCTCACCATCCCCGTACAGTCATCATCTCCATTATCCACCCTCTTCATACAGTCACCACCTCCCTTTCTCACCATCCCCATACAGTCATCATCTCCATTATCCACCCTCACCATATAATCCATCCCTACATCAACCTTCCCAAATAACGCTCACCTACCCTTTCCCACTCTCCCCAAACATTCATCACATCCCTCCCCTTAATTGTCCCATGCAGCCATCACCTCCCCTTCCCATTATCCCGAAACAGTCATCACCTCCTATTTCCACATTCCCCATTTTGTCATCACCTCCATTGTCCAATCTCCCCTTACGGTATCACCTCCCGCTTCCACTCTTCCTATACAGCCATCTTCTTCCCTTCTTAACTTATACAGTAATCACCACCTGTTCCCTCCCACTGTCACCACAGAGGACATGCAAAATGGGGTTGGTCAAAGTGGGTGGGGTTATTACTGGGCTGACCTTCTTCTACCTCGCTTTCTTTCCCTAAATCCCTACTCTCCAGCCAGGTGTATATCCTTCCTAACAATAAATCCAGTACGACAAGCCATTCAGTCATTTATGACCCCGCTCTACATATTTTCCAGGAAGCAGCCAGCGACACATTCCCCAAATAAAATCTTTCACTGTTATATTGAACTATTAAAAGTGTAATTAGATTTTACGAGGCTGACGATTCTTACTCCTTCTAGAGACGCGGCGTATTCTGTTGGCGCACGCAATCAGCAATATGTTTTCCTTATTTACGGCGGAATGTTGTAAGTATGGTGGTTTAATAACTGCAGAAGAATTAAAAATACGTGCGGAGGAAATACTGCAGCTGTCTTGTGTTATACCATGTGAGACTCTCCCCCGTCTTTTGCCTCTTTGCTGCCCATGAGTATAGCTTGGCAACTGCTGACTGTAACATTTCCATTGTGTGCTTTATGCTAAATAGGCATATCTTAATTGCATTAGTCAAAATAATTAGCTAATATATTTTTGCATAATGACTAGGTAAGCAAATATCACCAGAGCTCAGTGGTTCTTGCATGAGTAAATTTGAAAAATTAATAGACACCCAATTTTCTAATTATCAGCTTGTATACTAAACCCAAACAATAAAATGCTATTGAACACTCCTGGGTTTGTTGAAATTGGATTTCCATTTGAAAAGTTAGACGCACCTGTGTTTGTTTTTGTCATTATATATACATTTATTTTTTATTTTTTTTTAAGGGCCTAAAAAAAATAAAAAATAATAATAATAAATAAATAAACTAAAAATAAAAAAAATCCAAACCGTTACCTTCTTGCTAATACACTTAAACTGGCTAATGCCTGCTGTGTACACAGTAGGAGGGATATTATTACACATTTTATGCCTTGGTAGCAATAATTAAACAAAATGAATAATTATATTACGACTAATAAAAAAGATAATTCCTCCATCAAAGCTTTATAGAAAAAAAAAAAAAGACTGTCCCTAATCCTTGAATACAAATTCTAATCATTTCACCTCTAAATTGTGCATTCCCCAGCACTACAATAAGAAAAAAAAATGAATACGAATACATTATTGTTTATTGTAAGAAGTTAAGTCTAGTTTAAATGGGGGTGTCTAGAATTTTAGAGCAATCCGTTTGAGATGGCTGTAGAATTATAGAGGAACTATAGGGCTGTGGAAAAAAGCTAGAGCAATATAGAGATTAGGAGGAGTTTGAAAAAGATAATAATTTAGTAAAATTATTATTGAAATTCCTGATTTGAATCACATACAAATTTGTGATATTACCGGACTATCTCGCCAACAGTATGGGCCAATCACAAAGCAACAAATTCTTGGAGACGGTAATTAGCGTTGTTGAGTTAAAATATTCATAGTCTACTGAATATCGGGTTATCGTCGTCATATGTATGTTTCATAGTGTCTCTCAAATTAAACGTCAGCTGTGGACTTTATTTAACGCCATGTGACACACATCTTATGTGCTCAATTTCTATCACATCTCGCTCTATGTAAACGTTGAGGTAGGTAGAACTATGCATCCAATTACTTCCAGTGGTGAAATGGAAAGATGTAAATGGTGATATGTCCAACAGGATATAGAAATCCAATTGTAGGGTGCCATTATCAGTTAGCTGCACCCATAGGCCCTTGAAGAGTAGTGTATACTTACTCTTGCTGAGCCACTGCCTACGGAACTCTGGTCCGTGAACTTTTGCTGCTCTTCCAAAAACCAAAAAAAGGACATCTTGCTGCCCCCTTTTTCCAAGTGTAATATTAGTTCACTGATGTCCATCTCCAACAGCAGGATAACAAAAAGGGTTATAAACCAGTGAAACTAGTTCCTTAACACTGAAAAATGTATGTACATGTTGTTTGCAACAAAAGCTAAACTACTTAAACTAAACAACTCTCAAATATACATCAAGACCAAACCCGGTTATAACCTGACCCAGGTGAATTCCTGTAGGTACCTCCGTACGTGGCTAGATCCCAATTTGTCTTTTGACAAGCTCTCATCAACGCTGTATCCTCAAACTGGCTCTCTTTATGGGAAAAAAATCTATTTGAAAATGTTATTTCCAATCTTAGACTATGGGGATGTGGTAAATGATTCCACACTGCAGACTGATCTCGGTAAACTTTGTTTGTACAATGCACCGTGCCAATTTTCCCACCAGTTTGATTATAACACGCATCACTAAGAAATGTTAAAAGACATAAACTGGCTGACGCTTGCCTCCAGGTGCACTCTCCACCTAGCTAGCTTAGTGCATAACCACTTCTCTGGAATCCCCCCCCCCCCCCCCCACCTGAGTAGCATGCTCGCTCTTACTCCGCGCTCGTCCTACAATCTCATCCTGCACCAGCCCCTTACTGTCACCAACTTGGCTTCTGCCCCCTCTGTGTTTGTCTGTGCAGTCCTCACGCTTCAGCCTGTTTCAGTTTCAAAATCGTGCAGCACCATGTTTTTGGAGCCCTATGGTCTCTAACATGGCTGCTGCACTTACAACCTTTTTCCCACACCCCTGGGCAGTCTTAATGGCACACAATGGTATAGATTCCGCTCATTTACCCTCTCTCATTGCCCGTGTTAGCATCCTTTGTGTTTTCCCGGCTTTTGAGTACTACTGTGTGTTCCTGTGTATCGACCTTTGGCTTTCCTCAGACTACTCTCATTCTCCTGCGTACCTTGTTTTGACCTTGGCCCGGCTTTATCTACTACGTTGTTCTCTCTATTCCTGACCTCGGCTTTCCAGTCCAGTCCTCCCGGCTTCATGACCCTGGCTCATCCCCTGACTTCACCAGTTTTCCTGGTGTGCCTCATCTGTGACTATTCTCTGTTCTTCTGATACTGTCCCAACTTGGGGCCTGGAGAGTGGTAGGGGTGCAGCAACCTTTTCCTTTGTGCCTGCGGCTCAACCAAAGGCAGCTCTAGTAGCTCTTACCACTCAAAGGCCCTGGTTACAGACGTGTCTGTCTCCGCAATGTCACAGTGCCAAGTATCTGCATCACAGATTCACCTTATGTCATTGCACTTACTAACTGTCAGTCACTTAAAAAAGTAAGCAGGTCGAGGTGCGTTCTCTGTCAGAGCTCCTCATATGTGGAATAGTCTCCCAGACTCCACCAAATTATCCTCTAGTCTAAAATCCATGAAAAGAGCATTTTACCGACTACTAAAAACATCTGGTATTAGCATACAAACCCCTATATATACTTTACATGTTTGTTTATTTTCTCTTTTAGTTATTTTTACATCATGAATTATTTATCCTGTATGTTCCCTCCCCAACTTTCCTATATATATATATATATATATATATATATATATATATATATATATATATATATATATATATATATATACATATGTATGCATTTTTTAATCTACTGTATTCTTCCTGGTAAAACACTTTCTAAATAAATAAAATATCTTGTGCAAGGACAAACCTGGTGAGTTTTTCCCGGCTAAGCAAACTCACCAGGTTTGTCCCTGCACAATGTATAGCTAAATTAGTGATCATCTCACCTCAACTCACCAGAAACTCACCTTTTAGTGAATATCCCACAGTAAATGGGCACCATTTTTTAAAATAGTTATTTTGTTAGTGAAAACATTATTATTATTTTTTTTTTTAAAACGAGCCCCTTTTAAGGTATGATATAGAGCAGTAAACTGGAAACAAAATACCAATAGAAAAGGTAGGAGTCACAGATTGAGCGTTAAATGGGTTCTCCGCTCCTTATCATTAGATTAACATCTTGAACCCTCATCAGATTACTATCTTGCTATCTATTTGGCTTCTGTTTGTTTTCAGAGTACCAGCTCTAATAGACTTTAATAAGGCATTTGTGCACCTGAAATCACATTTACAATGTGTGTCTATTGCATTAAAAAATATATTGTTCTTATGTGAAATTCAAATACATTTGTTAACTTCTTTTTTTATTTTATTACCTTCTCACTTGTTGTTAAATATTATGGTGAGGTCTGCAGCGCTGGAAGGAATTTTATATCTCTCTAACATGCAATTATATTTCAAGATTCTGAATTCCTAGTATTGATAAAATCATAACCGTCTCATCTGAACACAAAAAAATAATATCCCACGTTTTAAAATGATTTTGCCTGCCATCCTGCATGGTGGATATATAGTTTCTTGTGTGTAGTGTTATTGTACATTTAATAAAAATAATATGCTTAGGTGGAATGTATTTACTGGGCTAATGAGCCTCTGGTTACCATTAGGTAGGAGAGGCTTCTGACTAAATCTCCCTTTTTAAAGAGGGGTTGCAGGAATTACTTTTGTCAAGCCAAGTACTGTTTTTTTTGTTGTTTTTTTTAAAATCTTTTTGTTTTCTTGGAATAAATACAAAGGAAGATGTGACAAACAAGACTAAGACATGTAGTTGCAATATATATCTCTCCAGAACACTAAAACATATTAATTTCCATAAAGACACTAGTTCAAGTTCAATATTTACCAACGTTACCTTAGATCACAGAGATCTCACAGATATGTGACAATATTAAAGGGACACTCTAACCAAAAAATGAAAAAGGTTTTATATTTTTTATTTTGCATTATTGATTTCAGATTTTTTCTTTTTTTTTTTGATGTGAGTTATTTTATGTAAAATTGTGTGACTGGGCGCCGCCATTTTGTGAAATATAGTGTTTTTGGGTGCCACTCCCTAGTGTCTTTACAGCATTAGTATCTCACTTTGGGGCTGGGGACACAGAATGCAGTCTATAAGTCAGAATTCTGACCACAGACCTGCATTGAATGGGAGGGTAATGTAACGATTACATCACAAGGGGCGGAGTTATGATCCTGTTTGATCAGGTCAATCTCCTCTCCTTGTGTTGTAAGGCAGATATATGTAATTCTTTTAAATGCACATGTAGTCTAGCTACATCTTATGGAAGTGGTAGTGTCCCTTTAAGAGCAATTACATTGTGAACAGTAAAAGTGTGAATCCCAAAACCATTGGTAAGAGAGAAAACAAGGAATCCCTACTTATCTTTTATTGCCAATTATGGATAACAAATTACTTTCAGCAGGGAAATCCTTGGTTCCATGCCTCCCATATACTTTTATACTATTTTATAGTTGTTTTTTTGTGTGTGTTTAGAACTGTGAAATCCCTTTCCAATAATCATTGGAATTTTATTTTGTTTTTGAACTGACCAAGTAATTTCAACCTCTTATTTCTAGTTCTTTGCAATGACTATTCTAGAAGCAATTAGATAGCTAAAAATGGAAGACTGCCTAGTTTCAGATGTCAGCGTACTCTTTCAGGGAGGGGAGGGAAAATCCTTTTTATTATTTTTGATAAAAGTACAAACATTTTAAGACACATGTTACTTATCTTTTTTTTTTTACAAGACTAACACAAATGTGTGTCTCCACCTGGCAACTGCTTGCATCTCCAACATTGAGAGTTCTATGGGGAGGAAAGAGACTCATGTTAGGAAGACTTTGGCTATTGGGAAAAAAGTTCTCCCAAAATAATAAATAATATCATAAAACATTTAAAAAAAAAAAAAACTTGTGGACCATCTCTCTAAGAATCTGTCCTCAGCGGATGATGGATGCAGAATGCTATTAGAGCGGGATTCCATTTTAAAAGAAATAGGCATCTGATTGGCTGGTTTCAGATGACCAAGGTGAGGACTCAAGGGCATCACAGATCGTCGCTGGACATGAGGAACACATAATATTTTACTCACAGCGCACTCTACTGCATTACTTAGCTGGTCAAGCCATTGATCCTAGTGGTGCGTATGTATGTCAATCATCTAAGCTGGGAGGGAGGAAAAAATGGGAAACGCAAATGAGAATGCAAATACAAACCATTAGGAGAGATGACAGTGAATGTACATCTGAATGTGAAGGTCAGTGCAAATGCATATGAATAGGATGAAGTAGGTAGAGAATGAGAGGAGGGACAGCGCCTCAGAGGAGTTCCACATGATGCTGGCACTGAAGTAGAAGTGGGAGCAGAGAACATGTTGAATATTTATGCTAGCTTGTGCATTCTGGACCAGATTAATTGGGTCTTTTAATATGGCAATAATTTTTATTTCTTTAAGGTATAATCGCCTCTTTAATAAATGTATAACTTGTTTTGTTAGTGCGATGTTTCCTTTTTATATTTGATGTCATTTTTGGTTATTTTGGCAGCCCCCCCCCCCCCTTTTTTTTTTAGTTTTTATATTTGCATGTTCAGAAGAGTGCTCACTACCCCTCTTTGGTTGTGAAATAGTCATCATTTTTATATTGAAAGACAAAATGTCATTTTTATTCATTTCATCTATTTGTACATGGAACATTTCTGTCTCATGTTTATACTTCTTGGCATATCTTAACGCATAAATGTAGGCAAGACAAACCCAAGTGTTGCCTTGATGTAAGTGGTAATGTGCGAAGCTAAATTTAGAGTTTTATCTGCACTTCTGAAAAGAAATAAATTATAGATGCTTGAATACATTTTTCATAAACTTAGACACAAACATCTCCTTACTTTTTGAGCCTGCAGAATTTTTTTTAAAAATTATTTCCTTAAAGAAATAGTGTAGCATATATATATATATTTTTTCATTTCAATTACTGGATTTGTATTGGATTTTATTGAATTCATAAATACTTGTCCATTATTTTTTTAACCTTCAGGGCAAGCTTTACATTCCAAGCTCCGTTAGGCTAAGAGTAAAAGTTTATGTAGGCTGGACTTAGTTAATGTTTCTAAAATCAGATACAATTTAATAAAAGTTGCAAATGCTGCTACTAACCCATGCACATCCCTAATGTACATAGTATTAATAAAGGGATCCGACTGGCCCTTTGTAGAACAAAAACTCTAGAATCCCTATCAAAATATCATTAATCTATTTCTGATAAAGACACAGAGGCTGGATTATAAATTAAAAAGGACACAGTGTTTATTAAAACACGGCAGCCATTGTATTATATGTTTAATAAACTAACAAATGTAACCATTTTAACGCATCACCAAACGGTAGCATGAACTGGGTAACTGAATTTATTCCTTAAAATTGCTTGCATGGTAGTTTCTAGACATGTGCATTCGTTTTCGGACTAATGCATTTTCGTCCGAAAATAGCATTTTCATCCATTTGTCCGAAAAATCGAATAACGAAAATGCTAAACTAACGAAAATCGAATGAACGAATGGTTAATAAACGAAAATCATTCATCCATTCGTGCCATTGGCATTCTATAAACCGAAATAGTCGTTTTATAGAATACCAATAGCATTACATACATTCCATAAACCGACATAATGAACGTCTTTCGGTTTATGGAATGCATGTAATGCTATTGCTATTCTATAAACCGAAATAGAGTCCCCATTCATACGAATAGGTCAATTGAACCGAATGCCGTTAGGTTTATAGACTTTCGGCTTATGGAATACATGTAATTCTATTGGCTTTCTATAAACCGAAATAGAGTCCCCATTCATAAGAAATTCTTATGAATGGGGACTCTATTTCGGTTTATAGAATACCAATAGCATTACATGTATTCCATAAACCGAAAGACATTCGGTTTATAGACTTTCGGTTTATGGAATGTGTAGGTCAATTGATTCATACGAATGAATAAAACAAAACGAAAAAAATGAACGAATTTCGTCTGAAACGAATGCTGTAATGAACGAAATTAGTTTTAGACTAAATAAATAACATTTTCGTCCGAATGGACGAAAACGAAACAAAAATTTTAGTTTTGCACATGTCTAGTAGTTACTGACTTTCTATCCCATGCATGGTAACCACAATGCAAGGTAACCACAATGCAAGGTAACCACAATGCTACCATGGTCCCGATCGATGGTGAGTCCTGCACTTTGTGCCACACAAGTTAGCGGTACCTCGGACAGCAAACTCCTACACTGATGTCAGATCTCATGGACGCGCTTATAAGCTGAAAGAGAAAAAGGAGAGTGGGGAGATAGAGGGAAACAATTCCTTGTGACAATTTTTCACAGGAATTTTTTTTACGGTAAGGCCAATAAAAGTATGGAATTCACTGCCTGATGAGGTAGTGCCAGCAAATATATTAGATGTCTTTAAAAGGGGCCTGGATATTTTTTTAATGACCCAGAATATCGAGGGCTATGTATGTTACTATAGGCAGTAATATTGATTTATTCATTCAAATGTCTGTCTTAGTTAGGGTTGCCACCTTGGCCATTTTTTTACCAGCCACATATACATTTTTGTATGAGTTTTACAGTTTGTGGATACTGTCATATGTTACTAAAGTTGCCACCCAACCAGTATTTTACCTACAGGCCACTAATGTTATACCCGTGAACGCGATAGCAAAGTCGGTAATTAGATACCACTGACACATTTAAATACCTACAGTATACCTACAGATACTTTTTGCTAATTGCTAATTCTCTACATGCACAGTTTAACAAATGTTTGGGTGACAAGATCCTTTTAGCAGAACTACAAGCAAATACATAGGTTTTAAATGTACCTCATCTTTTTGGCTAAATTGCAATGGGAAAATGTGTAATTTGCAAACTAAACCCCAAGGTGATGTCATAAAGTGGAGACAGAACAGTAAAAAACATCTCTTATTCTGTCCATGTCTATAATATGTACATTTTTAATATATCTCTGACTTGTTTTCTCAAGATTTTCTCAAGATAGCAAGTTGCTTTCCGAAGAACTTGTTATCTGGAGAAAACAACTTGTTATCTGGAGAAAACAACTTGTTATCTGGAGAAAACAACTTGTTATCTGGAGAAAACAACTTGTTATCTGGAGAAAACAACTTTTCATCTGGAGAACGCAAAGGATTATCTGGAGAAAACAACGTGTGATCTGGAGAAAACAAATTGTTATCTGGAGAAAACAACTTGTTATCTAAGGAGAAAAAAAACTTGTTATCTGGAGAAAAAACTTGTTTTCTGGAGAAAACAAAGTGTTATCTAGAAAAAGCAAATGGTTATCTGAAGAAAACATATTGTTATCTTAAGAAAACAAGTCAGAAAATGTTAAACATACATGGCCTCTTTGGGCTTTCATAATATGCCTATTTTTTTTACCAAAATACATTTGTTATGATATACAGTATAATAGAATGTTCCTAATCATTAGCTATTCATGAAAAAAAATGTTATCTGATCAGATCTGATCAGATTTAGCCCGATACACTTATCCCATCAAAGTAAACAACATTAATATATTTAACAAAATAACACTGTGAACCTATCCTGTCTGTCTCATAGCTTTACTGTTAAAGTCAGACAAAAAGTAGCCAAATAACCGAACACAAGCACATTAATTCACCTAATAACTGCCCAAATCATGTTTTGTTTTGTTTTTAGCAAGCAGGTCAGTATGCTTTGTTTGCATTCTTATCTGTTTTATTGCACAGGAGATTCATTCTTTTGTGACTTTGTTTAACTCGCAGTGTATTATATTTGCAGACACTTTGCTTTCAGATAGCATATTGTTACAGGGTTTCTGGGTGACATATTGAATCATGCACACATACACACCATATACAGCACAGTGAAATGAATTTGTGTAATGTAATTCACAGTGTCAGACTTGCTATCACCAAAAAATTATAGCTTTATTACATCAATATGTTTGCTAAAATGTAATATATATTTATAGTCTGAAAGAAAGCAGCCACTCTGTGATCTCAATATTTCTCCAGCTCAGTGTTAGAAAGTATAATACAATATCAACAATTTTTTTTTTTTTTTATGAAGTTGATACCAATTGTAATTTCCCTTTATCTGTTCTTCTTTTTCATTTTAATACAATCCGGCAACAATTTCTTTTTTAAAAAAGTATCTTTTGAAAGTAAAATAAATAATGAATATGGTAGGGTCAGTGACGGACATTGCAGGTAAGGAATATATCTCCATACCATACAAAAAGAAAGGTTAAAAAAA
The DNA here is from genome assembly GCA_036172795.1 of Pelodytes ibericus. NCBI lineage: Eukaryota > Metazoa > Chordata > Amphibia > Anura > Pelodytidae > Pelodytes > Pelodytes ibericus. The sequence continues at coordinate 202,879,955 of CM069860.1, forward strand.
ATATATATAAAATATTCAATTTAAAGTGACAGTCATGTAAAATAAAAAGGTCTCGTTCTCAAATGTTGACAAGTTAACTGTAGCATCCAGGATTTACTAGCTGAGTTGGGAAGGCAGGCAAACTGGAAGATTTGATCAAATCATCTATCAACATTATTCTGATTAATACAGTTCACTTGTCCTCTGGAGTTCAGCTGACCAAATTGTAGCCTCTATTCTCCCCCATAAGATTCTATAGGGAGGATAGAGACTCATGTTGAGGAAGACTTTGGCTATTGTAACTAGAAATAATTAGAAGAAAATTTGTAAAAAATATAATAATAATAATAAATGAATGGGCACCCTGAGCTTCCCCACTAGTCCCACTTAACAATAAATGGTCCCCAGTGGCTGGCAGGCTCCCAGCTAGCCCCACTTAACAATAAATGGACCCCGGGGACTAGCGAGCCCCCCCACTAGCCTTTCTTAAAATTAAATGGCCCACAGAGGCTAATGGGTAATGATATAATAAAACTAATAAAAACGAATCATCGTGTTACTACAAAAACATTTTGTTCAACACCTAGCCCTACTATTCCGCGTCTGTTGTTCGCTGAGGATGAATGCTTAGGCTAGGGGTGCATGCTCCCCCCCCCCCCCAATTTTGCTCCCCCCCCCCCCCACCTATTACTACAAAATTTGCAGTAATAGGTGGATTCATATGTATTTTTGGATAGGTTACTGCCTTGGGCAGTCTATGATCCCACGTGGGCCCTTGATATTTTTTATCATGAAGGGCCAGGGAAATTGCATCATGCCCTTGTAGGTCAGTTATTATATATATGGAGCTAACGGGGGTGCCCACTCACCCCAGAGAACCATTTAATTTTAAGTGTAACTAGCGGGGAGCCCACTAGTCCATGCGGGTCATTTACTGCTAGATGGGGCTGCTGGTCCAATAGGCAACTTTTATTTCTGTGGGTACAGTGAGAAAGTCCTTTGGACTAGGGGGGGGCGAATATATATATATATTTATTACGTCAATCTACTGCCCGTTTGGTGTTTGAGCTTATTTAAGGTTCATTTTGGTTAAGGTTAATCCAAAATATGAATATTAACATCGATCTGGCCCATTTGATGTTGTTTATTAATGCATGTTGTAGGTATGTTTAATATGTCACCCGTCACCTAATTTTACTTTAAAAAAAAACACAATTTCCAATTCCTCTGCAGTATTACATTGAAAGTAATTTCACCGGACTCTTTGAATCTCATTCCATCCAACAAGGAGGGCTGGGAGAGAGACAGAGAGAGAGAGTCCGGACTGTTGCTCTAGCAACTGTAATAACTTGATTATACTTTATTTGCAGAAATAGACAGTGCCGCGAAAACAGAAACATGGAGCTGCTCCTTTAATAAATACCACAAGGGTTACCTAACAGGGGGGCCACCATGCTTTGTACGTTTAATTCAGTTATAAAAGTAAGTGATGGTTGATTCTTTTTGTGCCAGGTTTTTAAATAATTTTTTTTTACCATTTTTAACACCTAAAACCCGTATACGTATGATTATAATTATACATAATATTAAGGAGCCTTTTATTCTACTTAAAAATAAAGCAAGTGGTTTAAAAATTGCACTCTGACAAACCTATAAATCTTGCCTGGTTAATGAAGAGAATTCTTTAGATTGTGGGACTGCTGGACACTTATCTTACTCCATAAGATTAAATACTGTCTGCGTATAATGCATGGCTAGGCTTTTTTCCTTTTGTACACATTGCTCAAGAACACATTTTCCATTAAATAATAATCACCTTAATTAATTGACTGGTAAGTTTATCTCCCTCATCGGGTTACAGTAATTTATCAGAGGTATGTAAATCAGCTATTCCAATAGTGCAAGGGTTGGAAACATAAACACATGTACAGGCTTTTCATTTGTGGGGGGCAGCCAAAGGAGGGAGGCAGCCAAAGGGGAGGGGGGGAGGGGCAGCCAAGGAAGGAAGGGAGGGTGGGATGAGGTCTAATCCAAGAAACGGGTGCGTTGAATTGCACGAGGATATGATAAATGGTTCCTGAGCTGCCCAAAAATTGGCGACATATAACTCGATAGACATAATCTATATTTTATACAGGGATCTTCTCCCCCTGAGGTCATAAAGTGCTTTAATTACATTATATTACATTACATTACATTACCATTTATTTATATAGCGCCAACAAATTTACGGTCCAAGGAGAGTCTCGGGATATGCATGAAACAGTCAGGTCTTGCTGTGGTGCATGGTGGGAATGGATGTGGGTCCAAGGAGAGTCTCGGGGATATGTATGAAACAGTCAGGTCTTGCTGTGGTGGGAATGGATGTGGGTCCAAGGAGAGTCTCAGCGATATGTATGAAACAGTCAGGTCTTGCTGTGGTGGATGGTGGGAATGGATGTGGGTCCAAGGAGAGTCTCGGGGATATGTATGAAACAGTCAGGTCTTGCTGTGGTGGATGGTGGGAATGGATGTGGGTCCAAGGAGATTCTCGGGGATATGTATGAAACAGTCAGGCCTTGCTGTGGTGGATGGTGGGAATGGATGTGGGTCCAAGGAGAGTCTCAGGGATATGTATGAAACAGTCAGGTCTTGCTGTGGTGGATGGTGGGAATGGATGTGGGTCCAAGGAGAGTCTCAGTGATATGAATGAAACAGTCAGGTCTTGCTGTGGTGGATGGTGGGAATGGATGTGGGTCCAAGGAGAGTCTCAGGGATATGTATGAAACAGTCAGGTCTTGCTGTGGTGGATGGTGGGAATGGATGTGGGTCCAAGGAGAGTCTCAGGGATATGTATGAAACAGTCAAGTCTTGCTGTGGTGGATGGTGGGAATGGATGTGGGTTCAAGGAGAGTCTCGGGGATATGTATGAAACAGTCAGGTCTTGCTGTGGTGGATGGTGGGAATGGATGTGGGTCCAAGGAGAGTCTCAGGGATATGTATGAAACAGTCAGGTCTTGCTGCGGTGGATGGTGGGAATGGATGTGGGTCCAAGGAGAGTCTCGGGGATATGTATGAAACAGGCAGGTCTTGCTGTGGTGGATGGTGGGAATGGATGTGGGTTCAAGGAGAGTCTCGGGGATATGTATGAAACAGGCAGGTCTTGCTGTGGTGGATGGTGGGAATGGATGTGGGTTCAAGGAGAGTCTCGGGATATGTATGAAACAGTTAAGTGCTTGCTGTGGTGGATTTTGGGAATGGATGTGGGTCCAAGGAGAGTCTCGGTGATATGTATGAAACAGTCAGGTCTTGCTGTGGTGGGAATGGATGTGGGTCCAAGGAGAGTCTTGTTTATATGTATGAAACAGTCAGGTCTTGCTGTGGTGCATGGTGGGAATGGATGTTGGTCCAAGGAGAGTCTCGGGGATATGTATGAAACAGTCAGGTCTTGCTGTGGTGCATGGTGGGAATGGATGTGGGTCCAAGGAGAGTCTCGGGGATATGTATGAAACAGTCAGGTCTTGCTGTGGTGGATGGTGGGAATGGATGTGGGTCCAAGGAGAGTCTCGGGATATGTATGAAACAGTCAGGTCTTGCTGTGGTGGATGGTGGGAATGGATGTGGGTCCAAGGAGAGTCTTAGGGATATGTATGAAACAGTCAGGTCTTGCTGTGGTGGATGGTGGGAATGGATGTGGGTCCAAGGAGAGTCTCAGGGATATGTATGAAACAGTCAGGTCTTGCTGTGGTGGATGGTGGGAATGGATGTGGGTCCAAGGAGAGCCCAATGAGACTTTAATCCTTAATGAAATTGCTAGTTGATAATAAATATTATTATCCAACTTAATGTTACTCATTTTATTGACCTCACAAAGATGAAAAGGACGGAATTTTGCCTCACGCGTGCGTCTTCTCACTGATGATCGCTGAATTTAGAAGCCCCGATAAAATTATTTTCAATGTAAATTTACAGGAGAATCACAATTTAAAGAAAAAAAAAACCTGCTAAAATAGGTGCATTTTTCATAAATGAAAAACATGTACACATGTAACATGTAAACAAACGGTGGTCCCTTTAAAATTTAGACTATGCTGGAATAGTGTATTCATCTAAGGTATTTTAAAGCAATTGTTCACAGTTCTAGTTAAATGTAATTTCTTTCAGCACATTTCTGGTAATTATTTAAGTACAAATAAGAAAGTGACCTGTACCTAACAATATAGAAGAGATGTGTAACACTACTTAACTGAGAAAAATATCTCAATTCAGAATAAAACAATTGTATATGTACAATATGATTACAACCCAAAAAATTAACCAGACTGACAGCTGGGTAAAAATAAAAAAGTAATGCAAAGAATTTGGATTTGGTCTTAACGGGCCAATGTAGGCCTTTTTTTGTGCGCACAATTTTATAAATATTTGCAAATTGCTCCTTACTCATGATTTACCTACTTGTTTTTCCCACTGCAAATTGCTTTTGCCCATTAGGACAAAGTTTTCCAGCCCTCCCCAACTTAAGGGAGTTTCTAAGCACTGTGAATGATAGGGGAGGAGGGGCAAAATAGGTCACTTGTTCCCCCCTTAAAGTTCAAACAAGCCCACTGAAGGTCAACTAGACATGGTATTAAAAGCACCTGGCAGGCTGGGTAGTGCAGCAAAAAAGCCTTTATATATTTCTATACACCCCTTGCTTTCAGAGTAGAATGGCCTACTCTCTTCACATACAGCTTGCATGCTGTACACATAAGCGTGGGAGGGCTAGCAAGAAAGCAGAAGGGTACACTAAAATGTCTTTTTTTTTTAATGACAAAATGCATTCCTTGTTAATGAAAAATTGCATTTCTTGTTTTTATTCCCTTTTTCTGCACCCACATTGCACCTAAAGAGCTTAACACACCGCCATAGTGAACCCACAGAACTTGCCATGCACCTATGTGTCACCCACAGCACTTGGCTTGCACTCATATTGCACCCACACAATGTGGCATGCCACAGTGTCAATTTGCCCCACAGAACATACCACTTTGTATTTAAAATATGCAACTTTCAGTTTGCCTATTAAAATATGCCAGTGTTATTTTGCCATTAATAAGCCACAGACAATTTGCCCAAAATTATGCCAGTATTATTTTGTCATTTAATATGCCACTGCCAATTTTCCCAATAATATGCCAGTATTATGCTGCCATTAATAAGACACAGCCAATTTGCCCAATAATATGCCAGTATTATGCTGCCATTAATAAGACACAGCCAATTTGCCCAATAATATCCCAGTATTATGCTGCCATTAATAAGAAATAGCCACTATTTTTTTTTACAGTTGTCCTTTACATAATGTATTAACCCCTTGGCGACACAGGACGGACTAGGTCCGTCCTGTGTGCCGAGGCGTTAGTGACACAGGACGGACCTAGTCCGTCCTGTGTCAAAACGAGCACTGAAAGCGGAGTTTTTCCGCTTTCAGTGCTCTAAGGGCATTGTAACGATGCTTCCGTGTGGAAGCATCGTTACAATGCTAAAAAAAATGCCCGTCGGCATTTCGATCGCTCCGGAGAGCGATCGAAATGCCGGTTTTAAAGGCACAGTGCCTTTAAAACGCGGGCATTTAAAAAATGAGCATAGGAAGCGAATTTTTCGCTTCCTATGCTCAGAAAGTGTTCCTGATTGCCTCGCAAGTCGAGGCAATCAGAAACACAAAAAAAAAATGCACGATCTTGGTCACTAAGTGACCAAGATGGCGCTGCCCTTCTAAGGGCAAGAGCACAGGAGGCAGGAAGTACCTGCTTCCTGTGCTCTCTGGCTGTCACACGATTGCCTCTTCACAGAGGCAATCAGTGACTGCCAGGCACACTGACAGGCAGTGGGGATGCTCTCCTGAACATCCCCACTGACTGGTCAGATCAATATTAACTCTATATTGATCTGACCAGTTATGATCTGTCTCCCTCTCCTCACATTTTTTTTAGTGAGGGAGAGAGACAGATCAAAGTTCTAAAAGTAAGTAAAAGTTAAAAAAAACAATAAATACACAACACACAAATAATAAAACAATAAAAAAAAATTTATTAAAGCAATTCCCTGCGTTTAACCCCTTCCCTGCCACTGATCTTGCATAAGCAGTGATCGTGCACATCAGCGCATTTATTTTTGCTGTTTGTGCATTTTTTAGGGGTTAATTTTTTTGTACTGTAATTTATTACAGTACTAAAAAGGCTATTCTAAGAGTTATTAACCCCTTATTTGCCGTCGATCACTGCTTACGCAATGATATTGACGCCAAAGCAATTTTTATCTGTCTGCATATTTTTTTTTTTTTTTTACACATACCCGCTAGGGGATTACATGTAAAGTAAAAATATTTGAGTTTTTTTTTTTTAAGCTGCCTGAGCACATAGCGATCAGTAACAGCGAATTAGTGGCAAAGGCGGTTTGGTGATTTCTCAATTAAGCTCACCATTCGCCCTGGTCAGATCAAAATTAATCGGATCAATATTCACAAATATTGATCTGCCTCCCTCTCCTCACTTACATTTTTGTGACGGAAAGAGACAGATCAGTATTAGTGATATAAAATAACATTTTATAAAATTAGCAGGTTTTATGAAAGTCTTTCACTGTGTATTAACCCCTTCCCTGCCATTCATCACTGTGTAAGCAGTAATCCTGCACAGCAACAGTATGTTTTGCTGTCTGCACTGTTTTATGGATTAATTTATTTGTACTGTAATGTATTACAGTACTAGATAGGCTCTTCTAAGAGCTATTAACCCCTTCTTTGCTCGAGATCACTGCTTACGCACTGATTCTGAGGCCGCGGACTCAGGGTTCGATTTTGACCCTATTCAGCTTTCTGATACATCATCTAGCGATGTATCGGTGGCTGCTGAGCCCTTGCCACAAGTAGTGATGGGGGTCTACCGATAAAAAAATATATGGTTTGGTGGGGGTAAATTACATTGGCTGGCTTCAAAGATATATCCCATAAAGGACACGGACGCAGGTTGACTACATGTCAAAATTCCAAGTTGGAATTTTGAGATGCGCATCTCACAAATGTTGCCTTCTAGCCAAAAACAAACCAACAAACCTATGCATGGGTGCTATCCCTGTACTCGGGAGATGTTGCTGAACACATATTGGGTTGTTGTTTGGCAGTGACATATACCAGAATCTGTGAATTCATGCCTGAAGTACAATGCATGTGGGAAAAAAAACTCCCAAAAAAGTACTACCACAAACTTTTACAAAGGCTGGTGGTAGAATTAGTACCTATACAGTATTAAAATACCACCATTTGAAATACCTTAGGATGTCTATTTTCCAAAAATATATGGTTTGATGGGGTAAAATTCATTGGACGGCTTCAAAAATGTTCCAAATGGAACATGGGCGCAGGCTGACTACATGTCAAAATTCCAGGTTGGAATTGCGCACCCCCTAAATGTGGAATTTTAGACCCAATACAAACCAACAAACCTATGCATGGGGGGTATCCCTGTACTCAGGAGATGTTGCTGAACACATATTGAGGTGTTGGTTGGCAGTGGCAAATACCAGAATCTGAAAATTCCTGCCTGAACTACAATGTGTGTGGGGAAAAAATGCCATCCCATCCCTTTGACATAGGTTGGTGGTAGAATTAGCACTTGGAAAGTGTTAAAATACCACAATTTTAAATACCCTAGGATGTCTAGTTTTCCAAAATATATGGTTTTATGGGGTAAAATACTTTGACAGGCTTCAAAAGTGTCCCAAATGGAACATGGGTGCAGGCTGACTACATGTCAAAATTCCAAGTTGGAAATGCACCCCCCCCTAAACGTGGCCTTTTAGCCCCCAAATAATCTAACTAACCTACACATGGGTGGTATCCCTGTACTCAGGAGATGTTGCTAAACACATATTAAGGTGTTGTTTGGCACTGACACATAATAGGATCTGTGAATTCATGCCCGATGTACAATGAATGTGAAAAACAAATTACTATCCATAACATTGACATAGGCTGGTAGTATAATTAGTGCATGGAAAGTGTTAAAATACTACCATTTGAAATACCCTAGGGTGTCTAGTTTAAAAAAATATATGGTTTTGTGGGGTAGAATACACTTTCTGGCTTCAAAAATGTCCCAAATGGGACATGGGCACAAGTTTTCTGCATGTCAGAATTCCAAGTTGGAAAACCAAAAGGCGCACCCCCTAAATGTGGCCTTTTAGCCCCAAAACAAACCAACAAACCTATGCATGGGTGGTATCCCTGTACTCAGGAGATGTTGCTGAACACATATTGAGGTGTTATTTGGAAATACCCCTTCACATTTTAAGGTAATGTTTACCTAAATTGCAATATATGTGAAAAATTAAAAAAAAAGATTTTTTGCTGCAAACTTTGGCATAGATTGGTGGTAAAATGGCTACATGAAATGTGTCAAAATACCCCAAGTTAAATGCCCTGAGTTGTCTAGTTTTCAAAAATATGTACATGTTGGGGGTCATTCATGGATTTAGTACAGAAATCAGTGTTACAATGTCACTATCGCTAATTTTGAAAGAAGGGATTTTAAAATAGCTTTGCACCACTTATAGTTCTGGCCCTGTAACATGAATAAAAAAGCACAAAAACATAAAAACATGGGCTATTTCTGAACTCAGGACATATATTAGAAACTTTTTAGCAGTGTTTTTTTGTTGTCTCTTGTACATGAGTATACGATTTTTCAAATAAAAGTCATAAAAAAATAATTTTTTCAATTTTTTTGCCATATTTTATTATTTTTTTTACATCAAATTATATGCTATTATCAAAATAATGGTATCAAAAGAAAGCCCTTCTTATGACGATAAAAACGATATATAGTTTGTGCGGGTACCCTAAATGAGACAGAAATAAATTACAGCAAAACACAAACTGCTCAGAAATGTTAAAACAGCCCATGTCACCAAGCGTCGGACAAGCCAAAAAAGTCATGTCACTAAGGGGTTAAAAAAAAGTTCCAAAAGTTAATTGAGTTTTTAGAGCACTCCCTTGCCTTATAGTATGTTACCATTACCCTTATCTGTACTGTTAATAAAGTCATACATTTAATGTTATGGCAGTAGAGGGTGATAGCAAACAATTACTGATAATTTGTATCTTTAGGGAACATTGGACTTTTACTCGAAGACACAAATTGCATAGACTGCCAACTGGTCACCATATTTCTAGTTAGAGTCCTGGAGTAATATTAGTGAGAACAGATACATACAAATGCCAGGGTGGCCATTTTGAACCAGAGACATGTAATTTTTACATGCTTATCCTAACAGGGTGCACAATATTTTTTCATTTAATAAGGCAGTACACTTCTGCCGCAATAGAAGTGTCATTTAAAGTGTGATAATTGTGCACCATTTAAAAGGTCCCCTAGTTTTTGTAAAAGCAAAGACTGGAGGGGGGGCTTCCAATCTGACGACCACTGATCTCCACTGTTGGGCGTGCGCACCAGTCAAGTCGCTGCGAACCATCTCCGTGACCCGGCTGCCTGGAAGATCCTGGGAGCATCATTCAGAAACCCTTTTTAATCACACCGAAGTTGTCTTCTGTGTGATTAAAAGATCATATAGAGGGTTTAGTCCCTCTTTAATTAATTATTCAATTAATTAATCAAGGAGCGGGATTCCCTAGGAACCGCTATAATTAATTCATTTCCTTGCTGTCTACACACATTGCTGAATTATATTCCCCAAAAAACTTAACCTTTTTCCGTGTATCGTGCTTCTGCCATGCAATGTCACCAAACTTTCAAAACATTATTAACAATTTTTAAACTACACTCAACATCTATTTTTTTTTTTTTACCTATTATTACCTTTGACCTGTCCTTAGAGCTTAAAGGACAACTAACTATTTTATTTTTCACTAATAAAGTGAAAAATGCAGTTTCTCTATGAGGAAAAACTGGAGTGTACTTTTGATAGTACATGCCATTTAATCCACTGACCGACAGGTTCCATGCTTCCCTGGTCTGGTCGGCGACCAGGCTGGGGACCCGAGAGAGAGATAACGGTGACCAGAGAGAGATACCTGTGTTCAAAGGAGATCAATGGAGGGGACCTTAGCTAGATTCCCTCTATTGATCCCTTTTTAAAATGAGGGTCTTTCTCTGCACTAGCAGAGAGAGCCCCCCGCTACATTCAGACCCCGATCTGAGAGCCTAGCGTAAACCCACGTGTATCTTTAAAGATTCTTGGTGGGTTTACTTGGGACAAGGGGGGGGGGGGGCACTACTTTTTAACACTTGCTTTCTATAAGGAAGCAAGGGTTAAAAAAAGTTTCATTTGTCCTTGAATTAAATAAAAATATTTGTTATCCCAGTTTACCCATTAGCTTATATGTATATCTCAGCAGTTTCTAAAACTTTATTTAATGTATCCTTATGGGAGTTCACTTTGTTAATACAGATAAAGTGATATTTATGAAGGGAACTTTTGCAAAACTTAAGCACAAAAAGTGTATTTAGAACAAAATCAGGGGTTTATTCACTAAAAGGTGGACTTCTCATCTCAATAACTGAACTACACGTTGAGCAGGGACAAACCTGGTGAGTTTCACCTGCTAGAAGAGCCCTTTGGCCCCACAGTATGCATTAGAAAATCTTTAATTGTGGAAGAAATGGCCATCTCACCTCAACTCACTGACACCTCACTTTTAGTGAATAACTCCCGGGATTTAAAGAGCAAGTGTCAATTTTTTTTTCTAGAATGTGTTAATTCCACTCTGTTGTAAATAGTAATTCTAATTGTAAAGAGTTTTGAACAATATCATGCAGAAGTAAACATTTATGTAGCCCCTGAGCAATAAAAGTAGATTTTATTTTGGAACACCTGAGACTATGGAGGTTATTTAGAACTATGATTAAGAGTCATTTTGGGTCTGGAAACGCGTTGGGTTGTGGTTTTCTTTTCATTTTACCTCACTACCGCTGCTTTTCTTCCTTCATGCACTGTTAATAAAGCAGCTAATTTTTGAAGTGTTCTGTATTGGCGGTGAGTTTTTTTTAATTTTCCTGCTATTATTCCCTAAGGCTTGGACAAGCATTTTTTCCCCTAATACTGGCTGTTTTAGCGGCAGAGACGCCATTGACAAGAACCCTGCGTAACCAAAATTTAGAGGTAAGAAGAGCAAGCTAGTCTGGCTTATCAGGGTCTCTTCCCTCCCTCTCAACATCCACTAGGCAATCTACATGTGATATAAATACGGGCATTGTAATTGTAGTTGTTGTTTTTCTGGTCTATTTTGTAAGTTTTGATAGGGTCTGTCCATTCGTGTGAGCAATTTAAAAGGAAATATTTTAAAATATAAACATTTATTAAATAACTAATGCACAATAAAAAAATTAAACATGAAAAAAGAAGACGTAGCCTGCGTAATGAGGAGGGTAAGCCAATTTTTCATTATTCTTCTTCTAAGCAAGATATGAACATTTTAGGGATGCGCCTCTATACTATTGTTTTTTTTTTTGTTTTTTTTTTTTATAAATAAGGCAAACACAATGATATCTGGGTTGTCTTTTATGTATTGACATCTATAAAGGCTAAATTGTAATGATGCTCCAAGGAGAATCCATTTGGAGGCCTATATCCTCTCTCAACAAATTTCATCAGTCTGCGCCACATGCGCCGGCCCCAAATGTCTCGGTTCCTCCAGCGCTCGTTGCTCCGCTCGTCACTCCTATTCCTTCAGCCAAGTGTCGTATTTTTTCCCTGTGAAGATACTTTAGAATGCAGGACATTCCGTCCATAACCCGCCAAGTCGTGGTCCCTTCCTTGTACTTCTACGTGGTGCGGACCTTTGACGACACCCAGGGAATGTTACACAGTAGCATTTCATGTTAATAATGTCTTTTTTTTTCATTGGATTTTGTGTGACAGTGACGGAAAGCCTCCTGGAGCACGTAACGTAAAAAAACCTTGTTGGATGGAGCTGTGGCAGAGAATATATTTGTAATAAGATAAAATGAGCATGATTAATGATCACGCCAGACACAAGTGGCACTTTAACCAACTTTAACTGTTGATGTATGATGACATAATGTCCCTTCCAATTAATGACATGGATATGAAACACCTGCATGTAGCTGCACAGCTGCTGATTTTATGGTTAGCAGCACAGATTAAAATGACATTTAAAGGACCACCTACAAGTTTATTTTCTAATATTTTGTTACGTATTTTTCCCATTAATAATCTAATGCGGCTAATTATCTCCATTAATAACCAGTAACAGAGAGAGCTTAATAGCCAAACTAACATCCCATTATTTTTTTATTTTTTTTAATTATTGCTAGCATTGATTAAAACCAGCAATGCACGGCTTCCGCAAGGTGGAATTCGACCACGATTAGCCGTTCTCCAGCTGTCTGTCGGACTATGACTCCCATGATGCTCAGCAAAGCATTCATCAAGGCACAGACTGACAAAGGATTCTGGGAGTTTGTAAGGGTGCTTACCTGTTCCTGGTATGCTGCTCTACCCACGTGTTTGTTTATAGGGACTGACATATTTCTGAAGAGTTAATATTTCTGCAGATTGTCAGGGGGTTAGGGTCTAATGCCTTGTTGGCAAAGATTGACATTGAGTCTGCTTTTAGATTGTTGCCATTACATCCAGATAGCTTTACGTATACAGGATGTGTATTTGAATGCAGGGGGTGTTCAATATCTTGTGATTACTTTGAGGCATTCAGTTCATTCTTGCACTGGTGCTTGGAAAAGGAGTGTGAGATAGCTAGCATTGCCCATTACTTGGAGATTTTTTGCTGATAGGCGGGTCAGGAACTTGGGATTGTCACAAATTGTTGTTTTCATTGGAAAGTTTGTTAAGTGGGCTAGGGGTTCCAAACGCAGCAGACAAGACAGTGTTGCCATGCCACAGGTTGTCATTTTTGGGAATAGAAATAGATACATGGGATGGGGTATGTAGGCTCCCAAAAGATAAAGTGGACAAAGCGAGGGATTGCGTTAAAAGGGCCGTGCAGAGTAGCAAGCTACCACTGAAAGAGGTGCAGTCTAAGCTGGGTTACTTAACTTTGCATGAAGGGTCATTCCAATGGGGAGAATATTTAACCGGCGGTGGGAAAGGGCCACTGCGGGTTTGAAGCAAAGGCACTTCAAAGTGAGGGTGTCAAAACAGATGAGGGAAGACCTGGCAGTATGGGATTCCTTTTTGTCACAGTATCATGGGGTACAGTTGTGAAGAGGGAAAGAGCAGGTTAATTCTGAGTTAGAACTCTATACAGATGCGACAGGGGCCATAATTTTTGGTGCATACTTCAAGGGCAGTTGGTGTGCAGAAATGGAATGGAACAGGTGGCAGATTTTGTCAAGAGCAGCACATACTCTAGGCAACTCCTGTTAAGGTACTAACGGTGTGGTCTGGCCCATTCGGTGGAAGCGTAGCCAGCCAGTTGGTTGTGGATACAAAGGCAGGAACTGATTGTGTGGTCGGGTCCACCACTGGGGCACGGTTATGGCTACTGCAGAACGCAAAAACATGTTTGGCTATGATGGGCCCATGGCTGTGTCCTGTGGAGTGATGTTCCCAGGCAGCCTCCAGGAGGGGGGGGGGGGGGTTCAAGGCCAGGGGATGTTACTGGTGGTGGTGGGTGCCACATTGGGTTTGGGGGACTTCCCCCTTTTTCCTTTGTTATAAATAAATGACTTCAATTTGCCACCATATGCAAGTGTCCTTGTGTTTATTCAAGTGTTGTAGGGGGGTAGCTAAGGTGAATTTTATCCATCGGGAAACCGATAAGGCATGGGAGCTTAATAATTACATGTCAGCAACCCACATTATTATTTGGCATAAAAGAAAAACTATTGTCCACCTCTAAATAAGCCCTAAGTGGGCAAAATGCGTCAGGTGTTTCCCCACAAAACTATGAATGCCAATTTTTTTTTTTATCTAAAGTGTTTTATGTCATATATATATACTATTAGTTGATTACATTAAAGATACATTTTTAACTGTAATAGTGTTGTGCAACCTTTTACCGATTCTCCCTTAGAATAAGTGCTTTTTGATCAGTAATGAAACATTAAGTAGCAAAATCAGCAGCAATATAGCACAAGGCAGAGACCACACAAGGGTGCTGTGTCTGGGAACAGGATATAAGGGAGGGAGCCATCTTAAAATAATCTTACATCCTTTCAGCAGCCATCTTGGGTGAAGCCAAATCTACCATAATACATGAGGGCACTAATCTGCACAGCCATCAAGGGCTGTTATGCAAAGGAGGAGGGACAGAGTATTTTTAACATTTGTTTCTATTGAAAGATAAAACTTTAGTGCCAATTTACCACATATTACCATGTTACCACAGCATTGTATAAGTGATAATTAGGAAAAGGGAGGGGCTAACATATAGAGTTTATATATATTTGTTAGAGACATAAACAATACATATTTTTTATAAACAACATTTATTTCACCTTTGTCAGTGGCTCTTGGAAAAGTTTGCATTAAAGGGACAGTCTAGTCCACAAACTCACTTTGGTGCAAGATGAAGATCACTGGTTGTATGATGCACAGGCTTTTATCCCTGTGTGATGTGATGCAGGCATTCTGTATAAATCAAATTTTTAATATTTGACTCAAGTCCTCCCCCAGTGGTTACTCCGTATATTTACTGCAGGTGCTGCAGAACTGATTATACAGACACTGAGGAAATAAAGTTTTGTTTCATTCAGTCACTTCTTGTGCTGCTGGAATAAAATACATTTTGTGGAAAATAATAGACTTGTACACAATAGGATTTCTTAACAGTGCAACACATTGCTTGATGACATCACTAGAGAGCCAGGAAATTCTATTCATTTCAATGGCATTATTCTCATTGGCTCCTGCATCAAGTAAAAAAAAGGAAAAGAAAGGGAAATTGACTTTTACACAGCTAATGTGGGCAGTCCTGGTTTCTTGCAAACTGCTGTAATTCCACAAATTCTAAGTGTAAGAATTTTATATTATGAGCAAAGCAAAATATGAAATATGCATTGCAAAATATAATATAATATGCATTAACATTTGGAAGATGCATTTGGGCACCAGACAGCCCATTTAACCATGGTAAATTTAGAATGTTGAGTTGGAGCAGGTTAGCACAAGAGATGACCATACCTAGAATGCCCATAATGACACAACCACTGCGACGGAATGCCTTGTATAGTACATCTGTAGGTCTGGGAGCCAGGCATGCCCAGCTGCAATGAGAAGCTCACCAAAAACACAACACTTTGCTATCAAATGGCAAAATGTGACTCTGCTACGATCCCTACTCCATACTACATCAAAGAGTTACCAATGACATCCATTTAACAGAAACTGGATAGAATATATAAATTAAAAACATTTTAACCCATTTAAAAAAAAAATTGCTCTTTTAAAGACGGGTACGGTGATTAGAGAAAAAGTTCATTGCTCCATTAACGGGCAATCGCGTCACTCTAAACACATTGGATAAAATATTAATTTTCTTAACAACATTTTTTAAAAGGTACAGTAGACAGTAGAGTAACAAAAAAAAAAAAAAAAAAGAAAGAAATCATGCAATTACTGCCCGTTCCCCAAAATTCTGGAAGCCTACCGAGCATTGTGCTTTAATTCATTGTGACTGGGAATGATGCATGAGAAAGGTCTCCCTTGGTAAAATAGACTCCGTCTTAGATGTATGTGCACATAACCTAGTTTTTTTTTTTTTTTTTTTTTTCCTGAGAGCTTAGTCCTGGGAGATTAAGGACATCTGGTGTATGCTACACAGACAAAACATGCTGGCATTCCATTATGGGTACGCAGAAGCATATTTTCATGAAGGTAAAGACCCACCGATATTAATTAACAAAGATGCTAGTGGCACCAATTTTGTTTTCTATTTTAATTTTTTTTTTTTTTTTTTTTTACAAATCACATAGAACTCAGTGTGCCACCCTTTTGTTCTGTCCAAATGTTAGGATACAATTACAATCACATTACCTGCATAGAAATCTAGACAAAGGTATTGTTCATGAAGTTACAAAATCCTGGCAACACAAAAGATGATGGGGTAAAAAAAAAAAAAAAATCAAGACCCTTTAAATAATTGAAATTACTAAAACATAATTTCTGGGCTTTGGACCAAAAAAAAAAAAAAAAAAAATAATTAAAAAAAAGTCTGTTTTGTTTTATAAGCACATTTAAATTATTTAGTTAACAAAAATATTGGATTAATTTTTCATAGCTTTTCTTAATAAATTATTTCGGTAGCTGTCCCTTAGTTAGACATCACGGAGGTGTAGTTTCCCAAAAGAGGAGACAAATTAAGACTAAAGAACATATGTTTCAAGAACATAAAAAAGAATAAAAAATATTGCGTTTGTGGGGAAAATAAGTATTTTACTGGTAGATTCAAGATGCGTTCTGGGTGTAACAGGAAAAAAATATTGTAGCCTGCTTGACTGCTTGCCACCCCCGAGCATCTTTGGTACCCTCAAGCATCCAAGCTGTCTAGAGAACTCCTGCTCTTCACATAACAACGGGATGTATCCTAAGGAAAAACTGGGGTGTTTAGAAAATATTTCGTTATTGTGGGCAATTATCACAATGGTGAAGGAATATGTTTTCTTTTATTCCGCCTGGTAATTTCGCTCATTAAGAATAGGACATTTTGGGTTGGAATTGGTTGGATAATTTACCTTTGAGGTGCCAAGAATTGACTCTGGAACACTGATAGAATGAACCCCTTTCCGAGAGTTGAACCTTACATATCATCCTAAATGACAGCGCTCTATTGATGCTGTCATATGTGGCCACTTTGAGGGTGCTGCTGGCTACGTTTTACTAAATCGCGTTGTGTCCAAAACGTCGGTGTTCGGGCGCACTTCTGTGACGTCACTTGTGACATCACAAGGTGTTGCAGGATTTCGTCAGAGTCAGACGAGGTCCGTTAAGATAGGCTCTGCCACTGTGTGCCTGGCTCCTGTTC
Organism: Pelodytes ibericus; assembly: GCA_036172795.1. NCBI lineage: Eukaryota > Metazoa > Chordata > Amphibia > Anura > Pelodytidae > Pelodytes > Pelodytes ibericus. The sequence goes on from CM069860.1 coordinate 202,896,912, forward strand.
CCTCTGTGATCGGGGCCAGGAATTCAAAAACGGGGTTTTGGTGTGTTTGTCCTTAAGGACGAAAGTACCATCCGGCATGAAGGGGATAAATACATTCTACACTTGGTGCATTATCCCACTGAGCCATCTCACAGGCTTATTTATCTTATTTCTTAATTGACATGAGGAGATTCATTTTTTTTTTTCTGACAACAAAAACAGAGGCTCTAATTCAAATGTTTAGTTTCCAATCATGTGCAGTGCCAAGGTTATCTATCACTATGGTATTGTAGGTAAAACAGTAACTATTTATAATTTGTTGGGATTTTTGTTTTGTTTGTCAATACAAAGCAACGGCTCTGCCTATCTCTCCAAGCACTCAGAACACACAAAACTGATTAAAATCACCCCTCCTGTAATACAAACTCTTGAAACAGCTGAGTCGAACAGAGAGCATCTGATTTCACAGTTAAGGCAAATGCCAGATCTTTCTCAGAGGGGAGCCTCAAACCTATGACTAAGCGTGGCAACACGCGAAACGTGTCAGGAGGTCCTCCCCCTGCGTTTTGACTTATAGAAACATAGAAACATAGAATGTGTCGGCAGATAAGAACCATTCGGTCCATCTAGTCTGCCCAATTTTTTTTTGAGTACTTTTATTAGTCCCCCGTTCCCGGTCTTATATCTAGGATAGCCTTGTGTCTATCCCACGCATGCTTAAACTCCTTGACTGTGTTTACCTCTACCACTTCTGCTGGAAGGCTATTCCATACGTCCACTACCCTCTCAGTAAAGTAATACTTCCTGATATTACTTTTAAATCGTTGCCCCTCTAATTTAAGACTATGTGCTCTAGTTGTGGTAGTTTTTCTTCTTTTAAATATACTCTCTTCCTTTACTGTGTCGATTCCCTTTATGTATGTAAATGTTTCTATCATATCCCCCCTGTTACGTCTTTCCTCCAAGCTATCCATGGATGTTATTCATCTCATCTGTATGCATAATTTTTAAAGATAATAAAGCACCTTGTTTTTAACCATCCTGGAGCGTGGAGTGCACACCTTTTTGCTACTTCTGAGCCTCAAAACTGCTGCACAGGAAGCAAGCCCGCCTCCTGTGTGCCACTCATACTCATGTAAATTATTTTACCTCTGAATTCAGTGTAAAATGACTAGGAGAACTGTAAATTTTTTTAAAGTAAAAATAAGTACATCATTTATATATATAATATATATATATATATATATATATATATATATATATATATATATATATATATATATATAAATGTGTACAACATATGGAAAATAAGCCCCTTTATTTAATAATTGAATAGTGCAACTGGCAATGACTATAATTCTATGATAGTGTCAAGCTTTGATACAGAATTTGTTTTGGTACGTAGTGGTAGTTGATACATTGTTTCTTTTTACTGTTTTTGGGAGCACTTTTACCTTGTAATCTCCAGCGCGTTTCTCCGTTGAAGGATGGGCTTCATCTGCAAACTGGAAAAAGATTGATCCGCCATCATACGCCAAGCAGGTGATCTGTAGGATGAATGGGACATGTACAAAAGAGGGAGTTGCTCTGACAAGGTTACAGGGAGAGTCATGCTAATGGTCTGTTCCTTGTGGATATGTAATTAGTCCCGGGCAAGTGATTGATATCACACATTATTTGTGATGTGTACTCGGCATATGATCTTTTAGTTGCGGAGGAACCACTGGATTTTTTTTTTTTTTTACTTTTTGGTGTGTATTGTTTTGTATATTCAATCAGCATATGTAGACTATTTAACCCTTCGCATTCCAGAATGGAACTTTGGACTACTGGTTCCGGAGTCTTGACTTGGAGGTGATGGTCAACTATAATGAGGACTGAACCTGAAGAAAGGGATCTGTAACTAATAATTGTGTTGTAAATTAATTATTTAAATTAAAAAAAAAAACTTTTCCTAAAACTAGGTGGGGTAGCTTTTGAAAAGTAAGAGGTCCAGCGCTTTTAGGAAGAGCTGAAAGCCACTCCATTTAACCCACAGGCCCAGCAATTAAACACCGAACACAAATACTCAGCAAGCACTGACTTTTGAGAGTACCTTTCTGTATATTTGTTGTTACTCTTATCTTATACAGATCCTTTAAACTCTAATACGCTTTAGCAATTGTGGTGAACCTATGGCATGCATGCCACAACTGGCACACCAAGCCCTAAGTTGTGGCACTCGGCCAGGTTCACACCCCCACCATTTGTCTGCTCCGTCCAAGTTCTGGAGAGGAGTAGCAGGTAGAAGTGTTCAAGTCGGAAAGCAAAAAGTTAATTGCTTTCTGACTTGATCACTTTCTACCTGTTTCTCCACATACTGTGCATGCCCCCGATTGACCGGAGAATAAGCAGATCACCGGTATTTTACCCACTGCTGATTGTTCCTCTCCAGAAGTTGGACGGCGCAGACAAATGGTGAGGGGTGACCCCTGACACCTGACTGTGTGTGAGTATATGTGTGTATGGGTATGTGTGTGTGTGAGTATGAGTATGTGTGTGTGAGTAGAAGTATACATGTGTGTGAGTATGAGTATAAGTGTGTGTGTGTATGAGTGTGTGTGTGAGTATAAGTGTGTGTGTGTGTGGGTTTGAGTATGTGTGAGTATGAGAATAAGTGTGTGTGTGTGTGTGTATGAGAATAAGTTTGTGTGTTTGAGTATAAGTGTGTATTTGTGTGTGTGAGTGTACGTGTGTCTGTGAGTATAAGTGTATGTAAAAAAAAAAAAGCAATTTTTAGGGATAAAAAACATGGTGGGCAGAACCTTCCTAATATCTATAATCACTACATAGCAAGTCATGCAAAAAGCCTATTGCATTTGTATCATATAGATAATAATGATATAACTGTACTCACTCCAAAATGGGCAGAACATGAATAACGATTTTGTAACTGTAACAGTTTTAGTTATTTAATGTGGCTTCCAAGAGTTACTCGCTTGTAAAAATGAAATCTACCCCAGAGAACATTCCACAGTTTAATAATCTTATTCAAAATCAGATATTCTAAGAAATGAATCTCTCTGAGAAGTAAATTGTCCCCCCTTTTAGCATTTATACCTGCAAATAGTAAAATATTGACACAAGTAAAGTTCTAACGGATAAAACCTTTTATAAAAGTGAAGATTTTATTGCAAACAATACCGTCTTAGCATACCATGAATTTATAACAAACTAAATGATAGAAATGACATTACAGAGGAAAATTATAATAAATTATCACATTTCTCATCCAGAAATCTAGGACATCTTATTACCGATAAGTACACAGATTCTGAAAGATACATAAAACACCGGAGAGATGTGCAATACTTATATAAAATGTTCAATATAAACAATAAGGAACTTTTGTGCAGCTATCGATGGCAGGAAGACATAGGCAGGAAGATATAGGTG
>CM069860.1:202905325-203047825 GCA_036172795.1 Pelodytes ibericus
TGAGTGTGTGAGTGTATATGAGTGTGTGAGTGTATATATGTGTGTGTGAATGTATATGAGTGTGTGAATGTATATGTGTCTGTGAGTGTATATTAGTGTGTGAGTGTATATGAGTGTGTGAGTGTATATTTGTGTGTGTGAGTGTATATATGAGTGTGTGAGTGTATATGAGTGTGTGAGTGTATATATGTGTGTGTGAGTGTATATATGTGTGTGTGAGTGTATATGAGTGTGTGAGTGTATATGAGTGTGTGAGTGTGTATATGTGTGTATATATGAGTGTGTGAGTGCATATGAGTGTGTGAGTGTTTATAAGTGTGTCAGTGTATATATGTGTGTGTGAGTGTATATATGACGGTGTGAGTGTATATGAGTGTGCATATGTGTGTGTGAGTGTATATATGAGTGTGTGAGTGTATATGAGTGTGTGAGTGTATATGTGTGTGTGAGTGTATATATGTATGTGTGAGTGTATATGAGTGTGTGAGTGTATATGAGTGTGTGAGTGTGTATATGTGTGTGTGAGTGTATATATGAGTGTGTGAGTGTTTATAAGTGTGTGAGTGTATATATGTGTGTGTGAGTGTATATGAGTGTGTGAGTGTATATATGTCTGTGTGTGAGTGTATATGAGTGTGTGAGTGTATATGAGTGTGTGAGTGTATATATGTATGTGTGAGTGTATATATGTGTGTGTGAGTGTATATGAGTGTGTGAGTGTATATGAGTGTGTGAGTGTATATGAGTGTGTGAGTGTATATATGTGTGTATGAGTGTATATGAGTGTGTGAGTGTATATGTGTGTGTGAGTGTATATGAGTGTGTGAGTGTATATGAGTGTGTGAGTGTATATATGTGTGTGTGAGTGTATATATGAGTGTGTGAGTGTATATGAGTGTGTGAGTGTATATATTTGTGTGTGGGTGTATATATGTGTGTGTGAGTGTATATGAGTGTGTGAGTGTATATGAGTGTGTGAGTGTATATATGTGTGTGTGAATGTATATGAGTGTGTGAATGTATATGTGTCTGTGAGTGTATATTAGTGTGTGAGTGTATATGAGTGTGTGAGTGTATATTTGTGTGTGTGAGTGTATATATGAGTGTGTGAGTGTATATGAGTGTGTGAGTGTATATATGTGTGTGTGAGTGTATATATGTGTGTGTGAGTGTATATGAGTGTGTGAGTGTATATGAGTGTGTGAGTGTTTATAAGTGTGTGAGTGTATATATGTGTGTGTGAGTGTATATATGACGGTGTGAGTGTATATGAGTGTGTATATGTGTGTGTGAGTGTATATATGAGTGTGTGAGTGTATATGTGTGTGTGAGTGTATATATGTATGTGTGAGTGTATATGAGTGTGTGAGTGTATATGAGTGTGTGAGTGTTTATAAGTGTGTGAGTGTATATATGTGTGTGTGAGTGTATATATGACGGTGTGAGTGTATATGAGTGTGTATATGTGTGTATATATGAGTGTGTGAGTGCATATGAGTGTGTGAGTGTTTATAAGTGTGTGAGTGTATATATGTGTGTGTGAGTGTATATATGACGGTGTGAGTGTATATGAGTGTGTATATGTGTGTGTGAGTGTATATATGAGTGTGTGAGTGTATATGTGTGTGTGAGTGTATATATGTATGTGTGAGTGTATATGAGTGTGTGAGTGTATATGAGTGTGTGAGTGTGTATATGTGTGTGTGAGTGTATATATGAGTGTGTGAGTGTTTATAAGTGTGTGAGTGTATATATGTGTGTGTGAGTGTATATGAGTGTGTGAGTGTATATATGTCTGTGTGTGAGTGTATATGAGTGTGTGAGTGTATATGAGTGTGTGAGTGTATATATGTATGTGTGAGTGGATATATGTGTGTGTGAGTGTATATGAGTGTGTGAGTGTATATCAGTGTGTGAGTGTATATCAGTGTGTGAGTGTATATGAGTGTGTGAGTTTATATATGTGTGTGTGAGTGTATATGAATGTGTGAGTGTTTATGAGTGTGTGAGTGTATATATAAGTGTGTGAGTGTATATATGTGTGTGAGTGTATATATGTATGTGTGAGTGTATATGAGTGTGTGAGTGTATATATGTGTGTGTGAGTGTATATATGTGTGTGTGTGAGTGTATATGAGTGTGTGAGTGTATATGAGTATGTGAGTGTATATATGTGTGTGTGAGTGTATATGAGTGTGTGAGTGTATATGAGTATGTGAGTGTATATATGTGTGTGTGAGTGTATATGAGTGTGTGAGTGTATATGAGTGTGTGAGTGTATATATGTATGTGTGAGTGTATATATGTGTGTGTGAGTGTATATGAGTGTGTGAGTGTATATGAATGTGTGAGTGTATATATGTGTGTGAGTGTATATATGTGTGTGTGAGTGTATATGTGTGTGTGAGTGTATATGAGTGTGTGAGTGTATATGAGTGTGTGAGTTTATATATGTGTGTGTGTGAGTGTATATGAGTGTGTGAGTGTATATGTGTGTGTGAGTGTATATGAGTGTGTGAGTGTATATATGTGTGTGTGAGTGTATATGAGTGTGTGAGTGTATATGAGTGTGTGAGTGTATATATGTATGTGTGAGTGTATATATGTGTGTGTGAGTGTATATGAGTGTGTGAGTGTATATGAGTGTGTGAGTGTATATGAATGTGTGAGTGTATATATGTGTGTGAGTGTATATATGTGTGTGTGAGTGTATATGTGTGTGTGAGTGTATATGAGTGTGTGAGTGTATATGAGTGTGTGAGTTTATATATGTGTGTGTGTGAGTGTATATGAGTGTGTGAGTGTATATGTGTGTGTGAGTGTATATGAGTGTGTGAGTGTATATATGTGTGTGTGAGTGTATATGAGTGTGTGAGTGTATATATGTGTGTGTGAGTGGATATATGTGTGTGTGAGTGTATATGAGTGTGTGAGTGTATATATGTGTGTGTGAGTGTGTATGAGTGTGTGAGTGTATATCAGTGTGTGAGTGTATATGAGTGTGTGAGTTTATATATGTGTGTGTGAGTGTATATGAATGTGTGAGTGTTTATGAGTGTGTGAGTGTATATATAAGTGTGTGAGTGTATATATGTGTGTGAGTGTATATATGTATGTGTGAGTGTATATGAGTGTGTGAGTGTATATATGTGTGTGTGAGTGTATATATGTGTGTGTGTGAGTGTATATGAGTGTGTGAGTGTATATGAGTATGTGAGTGTATATATGTGTGTGTGAGTGTATATGAGTGTGTGAGTGTATATGAGTATGTGAGTGTATATATGTGTGTGTGAGTGTATATGAGTGTGTGAGTGTATATGAGTGTGTGAGTGTATATATGTATGTGTGAGTGTATATATGTGTGTGTGAGTGTATATGAGTGTGTGAGTGTATATGAATGTGTGAGTGTATATATGTGTGTGAGTGTATATATGTGTGTGTGAGTGTATATGTGTGTGTGAGTGTATATGAGTGTGTGAGTGTATATGAGTGTGTGAGTTTATATATGTGTGTGTGTGAGTGTATATGAGTGTGTGAGTGTATATGTGTGTGTGAGTGTATATGAGTGTGTGAGTGTATATATGTGTGTGTGAGTGTATATGAGTGTGTGAGTGTATATGAGTGTGTGAGTGTATATATGTATGTGTGAGTGTATATATGTGTGTGTGAGTGTATATGAGTGTGTGAGTGTATATGAGTGTGTGAGTGTATATGAATGTGTGAGTGTATATATGTGTGTGAGTGTATATATGTGTGTGTGAGTGTATATGTGTGTGTGAGTGTATATGAGTGTGTGAGTGTATATGAGTGTGTGAGTTTATATATGTGTGTGTGTGAGTGTATATGAGTGTGTGAGTGTATATGTGTGTGTGAGTGTATATGAGTGTGTGAGTGTATATATGTGTGTGTGAGTGTATATGAGTGTGTGAGTGTATATATGTGTGTGTGAGTGGATATATGTGTGTGTGAGTGTATATGAGTGTGTGAGTGTATATATGTGTGTGTGAGTGTGTATGAGTGTGTGAGTGTATATGAGTGTGTGAGTGTATATATGTGTGTGTGAGTGTATATGAGTGTGTGAGTGTATATGAGTGTGTGAGTGTATATATGTATGTATGTGTGAGTGTATATATGTGTGTGTGTGAGTGTATATGAGTGTGTGAGTGTATATAAGTGTGTGAGTGTATATGAATGTGTGAGTGTATATATGTGTGTGTGAGTGTATATATGTGTGTGTGAGTGTATATATGTGTGTGTGAGTGTATATGTGTGTGTGAGTGTATATGAGTGTGTGAGTGTATATATGTGTGTGTGAGTGTATATGAGTGTGTGAGTGTATATGAGTGTGTGAGTGTATATATGAATGTGTGAGTGTATATGAGTGTGTGAGTGTATATGAGTGTGTGAGTGTATATATGTGTGTGTATGCAGTGTTGGCACTTTGAGGTCTGCAAATCGGTTTCATGCAGAAAATTGGGCATTCGAGCCAAACAACTATAGGGTCTACTCAATAACGAAGGAATTGCAGGAAATTGATATGAGAATTTCAATCTCTAGGCCAATGTAGCAGAGTTGAAAAAATTCTCCAATGCAGCTGTAAGGGAGAATCTTTCCAACTCGGCTACTTTGGCCTTAAGTTTGAAATTCCCATCTCAATTCCCAGCCATTCTATGGAAAACCAATTATTGCAATAACCTATCGTGAGTTTATTCTTAGCTCTGTCTCAGAGCAGAGGCAGAGCTGGTCAGGAGGCTGGCACGAGCTTACGCTCTCTGTTTAGGGTCTGCACAGTGAGTTGGGGACTCAGTTAAGGGCCCGTTTATCCCCTTTTAAAATGAGAGTCTCTCATTGCAGAACCCGATTATTAGCAGCACAAGTGGGGTGGTGGAAAGATTAGTTCTTCTTTGAGCTCATGTAGTTTTTATTTATTTATATTTAGCAAAATATTTTACCAGGAAGAGATTTCTCTCCTTTTCAAGTATATCCGGGGTCCATGAGAATTGCATTGTTACAATAGGTTACAAAATAATATTAAAAATTCCCAAAAATTACAATATTACAGTCAAGTGTATAGAACAATATAAATGTCAGATTTGAAACAGTCAGGGTGATTGCACCCACACACAACCATGAGCATAACTTAGAGACCCAATTTCCAAAAATCCTTGTGAGTCAGAAAAAATAGCAAACAATCTATACAAATGCTAAAGGTGCCCATTGTTGGTCCCTTTTCTAGACATAATAAGAGTCCATGATACTGGGCTTCTGCTTATGTAAATAAAGGAAGGTCTCCTAGATTCACGGAACACCCATATGTCTGAAAAGAGGGTCCCAAACACAGGTCCTTTTGGATTATTGATTTTATTACATAGATTTAAAAAAAAGAACAAATTACTTCTACCAAATGTAAACAGATGTGTGAAAAACTATTAGACATGGTATGCATTGGAACCAGCACTATTCTCAATACTAAATCCCACCATAGACATGGGTCCTAGTGGTAGGCGGGGAATCAGTTTAAGTACCACTTCCCACATCTTTCTATGCACCAAATACCACGTTTTTAAGTGTATGTTGTCATCCTAAGCACATCTGCGTTGATATCTTCTTTAGGGTATCATGTTGAGTGCTATATCATGGACCAGACATCTTGGTCAGAATCTTGGTCAGAATCTTGGTCAGAATCTTGTTCAGAATCTTGGTCAGAATCTTGGTCAGAATCTTGGGTCAGATCTTCCTTGGTCCTGTGTTATTTGTCATAGATATGTCCCAAGATTCCAAACAACATGTCTTCCACCAGATAGATACAGATACAAAAAGGGCTTGATTAGGTACTGTATTTGTATGTTTATTGCAATCATTGTCCATTTTGTTGCCTACAATTGTCCTCTAAAGTAGATTATGAGGTAAGGTAAACGTCTCCAGCCCTTATATTAATCTACGGACAGTATAAACTAGTGTCCTAAAGTAAATATGTAAAATCTCCCATTAGTATGGATGTTTTGTAGCATAACATGCGATCTAGGTAGGTTTCGCTCACTGGAGTGCGTACTTTCCGACTCATAACACATTCAGGTATATCTCCTGCCGACCCTTTAAAGCCAAATTGAGAAGTCACATTATTACAGGGGTGCTAACTCAACCCACCTTTCATTTTAAACACAGTTGGTCATCCAGGTGATAAATAACTTACTGCTCAGTGATGTACAATGTTTATGGTTTGATTGTGTATTAATTGGATGGTCGGAGCATCAAGGTCGGAACCTTTAAGTTCCTGTCTACTTTCTTCTGAGAAAGATCAGATAATATAACATATTCATGGTACTATTTAGTGAGAGGCTAAAGAAGTGACCGTCTATATATTTTCTCAATTTTTTCTTTCTTTTCCAGCCCTTTTTTTTTTTTTTTGTGTGGCAGAACCATTGTTTTGTTGCTGTTTCATTACCTCTCTAAACCAATTACCCATGTCCTTTTGACTAATGATGTAAAAATTGTCCATTAATCTCTGACATATTTTCAGTCGCGAACGGATGATTCAAAATTCTAAAATAATATTACAAAGGAAGTCATAACGCCATGGTGATTGATGGTAAACATATCATTACACAAACCAAAGTAGGATAAACATGGCAAAATACATCAACTAACATAATAACAATATATAACAGCGTTACAATGTTATGGCAGCATCTTGACAGTACACATTTGTAGGATGGTCACACATGAAGCTAGACTTGTCTACAAAGAAATGTTGTCTGTTATATTAAAAACAATATATATATATATATATATATATATATATATATATATATATATATATATATACAATGTGCAGAAAGAAGGCGCTTATTTTATAAAAATGTAAGTAAATAAGTGATAAAAATTATTTAACAAAAAATAGTTAAAAATAAGTAGTAAGATGCTGCAAACACTTAAGTTATCGCCCAAACACAAGTAAGTATAAGTAAAATAGAGGAGTGTTGCGCAATAAAAAACAAATACTTATCCCAATAGTATGGAACAGCTGACAACCTCAGGCACATAGGAAAAAAAACATAAATACAAACAAACACTATGGTCTTTTTCTCTCATCCCTTCCACAGAATATCTTGGCCACTTATATGTGTTGAAGTTTGTTTGTAAATCCTACTGGCTATCCATGCAACTGAAAACTACTATCTTGCTGCACCTTGACGATTGGTGGGGATTATAGTCCCATCGCACGCATAAATTAGAGTTAATATAAGGACTCTAGTGTGAGTAAATTCATTCCCAGGGGGGTCGGGATAAATACCCATCATTTTTTTAAAATATATGTATATATACACAATTTAGATTCCATTTCAAAATATTCTATTACATTATATTGTTGGATATTTTTATATGAGACTTGTCCTCACTTTCTGGGAGAGACATTGAGCTGCCCACCACTATTGACCAGGGAAGTCCTGGGCAAGGCCTGTGGATGCAATCTGGGTGCTGGGGCAAGTCCTATGTGTGCAATCTGGGTGCTTGACAAGTGCAGTGGGTGCAATTTCGGTGCTGGCGAAAGTCCTCTGTGTACAGTCTGGGTGCTGGGGCAAGACCTGTGTTTGCAATTTGGGTCCTGGGGCAAGTCTTTTGGGTGCAATCTTGGGTGCTACGGCAAGAACAGTGATTGCAATCGGGGTGCTAGAGCAAGTCTTGTTAGTGAAATCTGTGTTCTCGGTGGGTGCAAGCTGGGTGCTCTGGCAAGACATGCAAGTACAATCTGGCAGCTTGTAAAGTCCTGTGTGTGCAATCTTGGGGCTTCAACAAGACTAGTCAATGCTCTGTGGGTACAAGCAATGTTTTGTGGCAAGTATTGTGGGTGCAATTTGGGTGCTGGGGCAAGTCCTATGTGTACAGTCTGGGTGCTGCGGCAAGTCCTGTGTTTGCAATCTGGGTGCTAGAGCAAAAACTGTGGGTGCAATCTAGTTACTTTGTCAAGACCTGTGGGTGCAATCTAGGTGGTCTGACAAGACCAGTGGGTGCAATCTGGATGCTCTGGCAAGACATGTGAGTACAATCTGACAGTTAGGCAAGCCTTGTGTGTGCAGTGTTAGTGCTCCAACCAGGCCTGTGAGTGCTCTGTGGATAGAAGCTGAGTTTTGTGGAAAGTTCCATGGTTGTTACAAGGTGGTGCACTGGCAAGTAATGTGGGTTTAATTATTTTTTATTAATGCTATTTTTCTGCCATACTGCGATTTGTAGGTTTGTCTCATAACAGAAACATAACATGTAAATCCACTGCTTGCTAGGTATAAAATGTTCCGCACATGAACATGTTCAGAAGCTTTAGATGAAGCCACAGTCAGTTTCTTATGTATATTGGCATCAGTGCCTTTTCATTACAACCTGACAATTTTGTGAAGGTTGTCCAACACTTTTTGCAATCGTTGAAAAACATCTAAATCTTTATGCATGGATTTGCACTGGTGCTCCCACCCCTTTTCTCGGCTCCCACACCCTCCAGTGCCAATGTATTATGCTGGAGGTTGCAAAGATGTCACTGGAAAGCTGTTTGGTCATGAAGATTGCATTGGGGAGCTGTTTGGGCATGAAGATGGTGCTGGTAAGCTGTGTATGGACAAGATGGCTCTGGTAAGCTGTGTTTGGCCACAGCTATGGCACTGGGAAGAATTTTGGGCATCAGAAAGTCACTGGGAAGCTGTTTGGGTATACAAATGGCACTGGGAAGATGTTTGGCCACCGAGATGGCCCTAGAAAAGATCGCATTGGGAAACTGTTTAGGCATAAATATGTCACTGGGAAACTGGGAAGAAGGATGGCACAGGAAAAGTTTTTTGGCCACAATGATGGCAATGAAAAGCATATTGGGCATAAGGATGAAACTGGTAAATTGTTTGAACACAAATATGACATTAGGAAGCTGTTTGGACATAAAAGATGGCATCAGGAAGCTGTTTAGATATAAAGATGTCACTGTGAATCTGTTTGGGCAGAAAGATGGTACTGTGAAGCTGTTTAGCCACAAAGATGGTATCATGAAACTGTTTAGATATAAAAATGTCACCGGGAAGCTGTTTGTTCATAAGAATGGCATTGGGAAACTTTTATTGACATAAATATAGCACTGGAAAGCTGTTTGACCACAAAGATGGCACAGGATATATGTTTGAACATAAGGATGCCACTGAGAAGCAGTTTGACCATAAAGAAGGTGAGGGAAGCGGTTGTCTCACAAAGATGGCACTCACAATCTGTTTGGGGACTGTATTTTTGGGGGTGGGGGCAAATATAGCCATGGAAAGCTGTTTGTTAACAAACATAGCACTGGTAATTTGTTTTAGGGGCAAAGTTGGCACTGTGGTAGGTGGGTGAAATGTTACCTTGTAAAGTCAGTAGGCCCACAAAGGTGGAGGGGTTTTCATAGAAAATCTGTGTGGCTATGTTGGTGAAGGGGAGGAGTTAGCATTATAATCAGGGGCCCCTGGGTGCACCCAAACAATGCTTGCACCCAGGCAAACATCAGCACTCGAAGTTGGTGAGTGGTTCTGAGAGCCCTCTATTGAAATTAATTTAATGCATTCATAAACACCAGTGAAGCAGACTTGAGAAAACTCATACATTAGGATTCATACCATTTATTTCATTTAAAACATATAATCAGACGCCAGTTACACATGAAAGTGTTAGGAAGTTTTAAAAAGTCCCCCTGGACGATCGTATCTGTGACTCTGATTCCGTAAGGGTAAGAAACTTAATTTAAAAAATAGACCTTTCCCTCCCCCGCTCCCAGCACACCCAGGCCCTCTCAGGGTCGATGGACCATCAGTTATTATTAAATGTTTATATAAGTATACCTATGACGTTCCGGATTTAAGGGCAAAAGAAACATATATACATAGAATTGTTACAACAATATACTTCATTTTCTTAAGTTCAAGGTATAACATCCTAATAAATTGTCCTAGAATCAGGTTAACGTACTGTCTAAATGTAATGTCAAATATCTATGTTGTGCAATTTTATCTAATTTGTATTTTGTATTTTTGGTAATAAAAAAAAAAAAAAATTTAAAATAGTATTGTCCTATACTGATAGGGTTGCCACCTGGCTGGTATTTTACTGGCAGGGCGGTAGAAAATTGGCTTGGGGCCAATGTTAAATCTATGGAGTATGCAGTAGCATTGCCAGTATTTTTTTGTAGAAAAGGTGGCAACCCCATATACCGACAACATCATAAACTATGATTAACCCCTTTGTGACTGGACTGTTTTTGAAATGGCTCTTTTTTTTTTTTACACTTCTGTAGTGTTTGTGTTCAGCTGTAATTTTTCTTTCTCATTTACTGTACCCACATACATTATATTATTGTTTTCAGTAACAGAAGGGCTTTCTTTTGATCATATCATCATTTATTATAAAAAAAATTAAAATATATGACGGGAAATGGAAAACAAAAACACCTTTTCTACCTTTTACTTGAAAAGTCTTTTACACATCTAAAAAAAGCTAATGAAAAATCTGCCAGATTGTAATACTTGTCCTGAGTTTAGAAATACCCAATGTTTTTATGTTTTCCTTCTGGGGGTTTTTCACAAGTTGTAGCACATTGCTTTTTCATGTTGTTATTTTTTCATTCTAATTCAAAACCCCTTTTGAAAACCAGTCAGTAATAGGGCTGGGAAGTTTCTGATTGGCTGACGTAGTCTACTTTTGTCATTTGAAATCCTAGCTCTGTTGGGCTGGAATTTCATTCTTCATCTGTCCTCTACTGAGGACAGATCAAGTGATCGGCTTGGGGTTTGTTTGTTTTTTATTTATTTTTTGCTGGTGCTGTTTTTTTTTTTTATAGATAGGTGGATTCATTTATTGATATGGGTCCTTTCCCTCGGCTGAAGACTGAAGGGCTCTGCACATCTTCATTGGACGTGTTTAATAGAGAGAAAAAAAATTCACGGGGCACCATTTGGATGCCAAGGGGATGGGCAGTAAATTTCAGTAAGGGGTTTTTGTTTACAGATATATGCATTTATGTGGACTTATTCCCACCTACCTGGGCAAGGGACAATTGGGCAGCCCTAACCTTGTGGTGGGGGAGTCTAATGATTTTCAATCAAAAAATGTTTATTAAATGAGACCAAGGACAGATGGCTATTATTTGGGGGAGGGGGGGGGGGGGGGGTCAATGCTATGGGACTTATAAGGTTAGATTACTTTATGGTTTCTGCTTAGAAGGGGAGAAAGTTTTTCCCACAGTCATTACTGGTTGGGTTCCAGGGCAAGGTGATGTATTTTGCATAGTTACTGTTAGTTAACTAGGTTGAAAAAGACATAAAAGACTCTATTCATCAATGAGGGAATTGACATTTTACATATAAATGAAACATTGATGAATCTGGGCAAGTACTTGATCCTTTGGACCTTGTCTTCTGCTAGTGCAAGCTTTGCAGTTGCTCTGCAGTTCCCAGGAGTAATGCTGTCCTGTTACTTAACTTTTGGGTGGAGGGGTGGGATCGCAAGCCATCAGATCCAAAAGATGGTGCATGCAGGCAGGTGTGTGAAAATGGTAGAAGTAGTATGTAGTGTGCCTGTCAGTGGGTTATCGCATAAAACAATGATATACAAAGCCACGGTGAGACGTGTCAATGGTGATGATTTACTGAACAGACACATAAAGCTGTTGTGCACTTGGTTTTTACTGGTTCTTGTTTCTTGCTCTCCCAATCTAGTTTAAAAATGAACTAGCCGAAGCCTGGCACCTGCCTATGCCTTGTCAAACAATGGCACATGCCCAAGTCTAGCCATAGATTGGTACCTGCCCAAATGTAGCTATTGTCTTGTACCTGACTAGGCCTAGCTATAGACCAGCACCTGTCCAAGTCTAGTCATAGACCGGTACTTTTACTGATTTCTGTTTAAGGGTTTACCCTACTCTCTGCCATGCTTCTTTGCTCCTTTTGCTCTTCTGTCCTGGTCTTTTTCTGGTTTTCCTGATGTTTATTGTTCTGTTCCATTTCAGGATTTCTCTGTTTTCTTCTGCCTTGTTATGTTCCTCTGTTTAAAAGCTGCCACACCTGTTTAGTTTGTCTCAAGCTGTTTAACTGTGAAGTCCTGCATCTACATTTTTGTTACATGTCTTGGTGTCTGTGTTTCTGTTAATAGATTCAGTTTCTAGATTCATTTCGTTATAGTATTAGGAACTTGCTATATTGGGGGATAGCTTGATGCTGGTTGGCAAGCTTACCATCTTATGGCCATCAGGTGCAACCAAATCCTCAATTTACTATATTAGCATTCTAGGTTAGTTCCTGTATTTATCTTTGTATTTCTGTTATGTTACCTTAGCTTTGTGCTTTCTTTATTCTATGTTTATATCCGTGTTTGTCTATGCCTTTAAGTTCTGTAGCAATTCCCTCTGGCTGTGCCCTGTTGTTCCCTTCATTGTATTTGTGTTTGTCTTTGGACCTGTATTAATTGTTCTTTTATTCCTACTTTTCCCTGCATATGTTTGTTTCAGTTTTGCTTCAGTCTCTTTGTAGCCCTTCACTCTGTATTTAGTTTATTCTGTTTATGCCCTGTCTGTATTTGCCCTTTCTTGGTTTATTTTTGTCCCAGCCTGCAGCATCCAGTTCATCCTGTCAGAGTTGTTATGTTCAATGCCTGCTCCAGGATGTCTGCAGGGTATCTTCAGTCCAAGTCTTGGTTATACTGGATACAGCAGATGCTTCCACAAGACCCTAGAATGTGGTCGCACCAACATGAGTCCTCAAGCTTCCAGGGGAATTTGGTTACAATGCACCAGGCCCTGTGTCTCCATTTCCTCCACTGTAACTCCTGAACTCAGGCGCTCAGGGTCCCATGCCACCTGTACCCGCTTGTGACACAATGGTTTTTATATTGGGGACTACAGGTGGAATAACACCTGCTGAGTGTAGATAATTAAGGAAAACATCTGTCAATTTATGATTATGATTAACATGATGATACTTATCATCATGTTAATGAGTAGGACAGGGGTTAGTTTTATGTTGCATATTAAATAGGATGTTTCAGCGTTTTTTTAAATCTAGCTCTCTGCCTGTCTAGCTTACTGACTAACTAACTCTCTGACTATGTGCCTAAAGTTGGTTTTGCACTGCCCTAGGCAGACAAAATTCAGGCACCCCTCACCCACGTTGCACACCTACGACATGCCCCATCTCCCACGTTGCACAACCACAACTTGCCCCATCACCCACACTGCATACACACTGAATGCCCCATCACCCCTATTTCATGCCACCATCACCCTCATTACATACCCCCACCACGTCCATTACATGCCCCCATCACACTGATCAACTGGAAGGAGCTAAAGCTTGCTGAACGGTGGGGGAGGGAGTGAAAATGTCTGAAGCACCAGAAGTGTCGCTTTAACATCCTAGGCAAGTTCCTTGTTTGCCTTGTAGAAGATACACTACTGTGTGCCTAGCTTACTGTCTTTATGTCTGTCTAGCTCTATGTCCATTTAGCTTACTGTCTGTCTATCTCTCTGACTGTCTAGCTTACTATCAGGTGCGGATGCTTTGTGTGTGCTAGGTGTGCGAAGCACAAAGCCGCACTCCGAACAGACAGCACACAAACCCTGGAAATACACTAAATACATCCCGGAGACCGACGGCAGCATAAAATTCGGCATCAGGGTCACTCACTCTGTTTCCAATTCAACCAGCACAAAAAGTGTACAAATTTTCAGCCTCTTGGATGTATTTTGTGCAGGTGTGCTGCCAGTCCGGCGCACACCTATCACTCAGGGGCAGGATGCGCTCACTGTATGTCAAGATCCCTATCTAACTCACTGTCTGTCCATCTCTCAGCCTATGAAATGATTGAAGTTGTAATGAAATGCAGATTCAATGTTAAATCTTGCTGTATCACTTTGGGACGATCTAAGCCATTCAGCAGCATTCACCATGTATATAATATTTCCTAAAAGCAATTTAACAGCTGCAGGGAAAGGGAAAGGGTTTCCATGTTGTGTAATCAGTTGTTCAGTGGCAGGTGCATGTCAAACGGCATGGCTTTCAGCGGGTCTATAGGGCTGGCCGGATCATTGCCAATTAATCATCCACTAAAATGCTCTTGACAGCTCGTAGGAAAGTCTCGGAGTCCTTTTCCCATTAACTGCCTGCCTTATCCCTTATCCTTTGATGAGCTTAAGATCTATTCGTATAACTAATGAAGAAGATACAATATGTTTGAAATAATTCTCAAAAATACTGGATATTCAGGAATAGAGCACATTTGATTTAGAAATATAGTAGTTTAGTTTTTGGAGCCAGCAAAAAAATTTTTTAGGAGCCAGATAACAGCACGTACGCACAATCACGCAAGCATTCCACTCCTTGTGGTAACTGGTATGCCTACCCAGTGGTGAAAAAAGTTAAATATTTGTGCCCCTTATCCATTTTTTTCACCTTATTACATCCTTATTGCCATCTATATTATGGGAACTGAAGTTGGCTTTTTGAGGCCTTCTTTGATGATGCCCCCCCAGGCATCTGCCCACATGGCACCTTTGGAAGTACCTATTTTATTGTTAGATTTATGTGCGCAAAGTGGCTGGGTGCAAACATGTCTGAAACAGTCTGGGACTGTACCAGCAGTACAGCAAAAGGTCATGCGGAGAAAGCCAATTAGCTCCCTGGGAAGTGGAGGGCAAGTCTATCCCAAAAACTACTCAGGCAGGGCACCCGTACATTTTTGTGATTTTTATCACTCTCAAAGATGATTCTGCTTGTAGTCAAGCAAATCTAGGCTAAATTGCTCCCATACACACTAATATGTATACAACATTTGTAAAGACTTTGTGGGAGGGGCAAAGGTGAAATGAGCTTGCCCTGTAAAGTTCTCTAGAAATTGACCATAGTGGGTGAGGTGATCATTAGGTTCCACTCCTGTTTTGGTTCCTGTGCACCTATAACAAATACCACTCTAGTCAGGTGTGTAATGTACTTATAGCATAAGCATACCTCCCGATAGCCCCTATTTTCCATCATGGATCAATAGTCCCTATTTTCCATCCTGGATGAAAAGTCCTTATTTTTCTCGGTCTTTTCTGGGAGCTCAGAATTTGTTTGTTTGTAGAATTGTACCACAGATCTCCTGAACAACAAAACTCACAATAAAGTCTAATTAAACTGTAGCAAATGTGTTTTTAGATTAATTTGTGTAAATAAAATACGTAATTCTTGTCCTTAATTACATAAACAGATACCAATTGGCTATAAAGAGGCTGAAAATGTACCGGTAAAAATCCCACCCATAGCCCCGCCTTGAGCCACTCCCACAGCAATAAGTGTCCCTCTTCGGACATTTGTGCCACCAGATTGGTAAACAAATAATGCAGTTGATAAACAAAATATTAAAAAATAAATTCCCAGCCACCCGTGAACATATTAATTTTATTTATTGATGGCGCCACTTATTATTTTAAGAATAGTTTCAAATTTTCATTGATTTTCAATAAAAAACATCATTCAGGAAAACACAAATGTCTGTTTTTGCTCGTTCCTTAACGCTGGAGAATTAGGGATTTTTTTTTCCCACAAGCAATGTAACATGCCTACAAAAAAATAAAAAAAGGTTAAACAGGGATTTAAATTTAAGCCGGCATTGGGAAGTGCTATTTTCAGTTTATATAAGGTCTTACCGCAGCTTCTATATTTAGCCATGTTAATAAAAAAAGATTGTCCGTCATTATACCAGCTTAGGGAGCATAAATCACATATGACTGAACAAATCGAAAAGAAAGCTAGGTGATTTATTCCCATAATCCTTCGTTATACGAAAGGCCCATTAAATCCTTGTTTTCTTAGCATTTGATTTAACATTGTTCTTTGATTGTATAAAATCCTGCCCACTCTCACTAAATGCAGCGTAAACGTCAGAATAACCATCCCAAAGCTTTAATAAGTTAAGGACAGCTGAATGCATAATAATTGTTTTGTTTTTATTCCAAATCCTAATTTACCTCTCCACCTTTTTTTTTTTTTTTTTTTTTTTAAATGACTGTCGTATTCCATCTGAAGTATATGAAATGCCAAAACATTGCAGAATTCATTATCCGCCATTTATTTCTTACATCTGCTGCCTTTTAACCTCTGTTTTATTGACAAGAGTATTTTTCGAAGGTTTACGAAGATTTATTGCAATTTACTACATAGCAATATTTTAATTTTCCCTCTGGAGTCTGCAGCTGAGAATCTCTGACAAATAATCCAAAGCCATTGAATTGCACGTCCTTCATTTAAATTCCTTTTTTTTTTTTTTTAATAATGCAGAGAATTAATTTTTTTTTCTCCAGTTGTAACAAAGGGGGATGTTTTTTAACTGTAATTTGCGGCAGTGGAAACTAGGAAGATTTTTTGCACCTGTGTGTAACAATTAACCTTGCTTGTATAAAAGTCTATCGGTGATGTAAAAAAGCATACAAAGGTTTAAAAGCCCACTCTTTAAACGTGTGTTTCACATGTATGCTTACAATATTTGATCAACTTTAAGAGATAACGTCAATTTTTCTTTTTTAGTTTTAAACATAACCTTGAAGGCAAAAGTATGTTCCAATATTAAAATATGCACTTGGATAACTATATATATGTAATTTACTCCTTTCTTCGCACTCATTTATTACAAAATGTAGAGAAAGTGCTTGTGTTAATAAAGAATAAAATACTGGTACATTAGTATTGGCTACATAGCTTAATTATCTTCAAAAAGGTGTTTAACAAATATATTAATTTGACCTGTAAAGATCTTAGTGTTTTGGTTAGAAAATATCACAGTTAAAGCTAGGACAAGCACTAAGACACTCTCTTTCGCTGTTATCTGCATGTGGGCGTGGTCTGCGGAGCAGCTTCCTTATTGGTTTGTCAGATTGGCCGACTTGGACAGAAGCCAGGAAACAAATCTCCTAATGCTAACCACTGATGTCTTTTACACAAAGTAGTTAGCATAGCCAATGTAATAATGCTTCGGGGTCACAAAGCCTAAAATATTTAAGTAATATGTAATGTTAAAATATTAAAACTAGTATTAGTATTATATTAAAACTTCAAATGACCAATGGAAAGTCAACACCAGTGGTGAGATTTTAACATTTTGCTATATAGTCTCTCTATTTCAAGTACATTCTGAGATTGGTACCCACGCCCAACATCCAGGGGATTGACCATTATCCCCCTTACGGTTGGGTCTACCCCACCTTTGGCATCAAACCTTTGAACCTGAGGACTGAACAGATACGATAGGTGGTGAGCCAACATTAAGAGGGGATTCAGATTCATTGAACCATTTGCTAAGCAGATAAATCTTTTTTTTTTTTACATAACATTTCTTTGCCTGGCATAGCAAACATAAATTATTGGGTGCTTAATATGTTCTCTCCCTGACACATCCATAAGCTCCCCCCTTGCCGTAGTTAACCCTATCTGGATTAGATTATGTTATACTTTCTTACTAATAAATTGACCATACATAGCGAACGTCTACCAAACATTTGTTCTCTTTTCTAGCGTGCCAGTTGTATATAAACAGGCGTGCAGATGTATATTATTTGAGAAATAGTTGAGAATAAATGAATAACATCAGTTGTCTTTCTTTCTCAAAGACGTGTGCTAATTGATGGGGAGAATCAATGGAGAATATGGGATTTTACATCCCAACATTATATGAAAATGGAGTCATTAATTTGTAATTAACTTTGCAAATGTAGCTAGCTCATTATATAGATGTGTCACCAGGCAAATAAACATCATCTAGGTGCAGGAGGGAATTTGAACATATTAGAGAGCTAAAGAAATGACTGCATTATCTGTATTAGCAAACTCTGGTACTCTTCACAATTTCACACAGTATGCTAGCAGTCTTTTTGGTTTGTTGGGGAAAAAATATATATTTTTCTTTCATTTAAAACATTTTTCATCATTTTGACATCTGTTTTTTTTTTTTTCTTCCAGTAGCTACAACTCTATGTCCACACTGGAGCATTGCATATTTCTAATGTTAATAATTCAATTTATACACATATAAATGACACCTGAGAGTTATGAGCACGGGATGGGAGGGGGGTGGGGGGGTGGGGGGAAGAATGGTAAATGTGAAAATGCAGTAAAAAGATCAATTAGTAAACTGTAAAATTAGTGACTCAGAAAATGAAGCAGTTACCATGCCTTCTATGGGTCATAATGCTTATAATGTTTCATTCTGGGGCAAAGTGCTAAAGGTAGCATAATAAGTAAGTAAATATAAATAGTAGGGAAATGTAGTTGAGTAGTCTGTCGCCTCTAGACTGTAAGCTTGTGAGCAGGGTTCTCTGCCTCATGTGTCAGTCTGTCTCTGGTATGCAGTTCCCTTCTACGCGCTATGCAAATTTTTGGCCCTATATAAATACATGTTAATGTACACCAAAAGCTTTCTGCTCTCTTACACTGCCATGCTATAATGGAATACTAGTACTGACTGAGCATCGTGGAGTATGTATTTCACAAAACATCTGCAGTGCCAAGGTTAGCTATCAACGGTTTGATCGTTCTTTTTAATGTGTATGTATAACCATCAAATGATTTGGAGGCCACACTGTATTTAACGCCTGTTGGAATACAGGAGAATAGGTTAATGGTGACTTTCCTAATTTACTCATCCTGATATTTTATTTACAGTATGTATTTAGGTGCATCAATAAAAGTTATTTTTTATTATTCTCTCAATAGGTCATAGTGTATTACATTTTTTTTTTCATATTCTTTTATGGAACCTTGCTTATTATTGATTTTTTTTTTCTACTGTATTTTCTCTGTATTTCAAAGTGTTTCATCTTGAATTGGAAAAACAATAATCTTTTCTATTAAAATGATATGTATAAATCCTATGCATATGTTTGGATTTGTTCTGCAAGGGAGCGTTATCTTAAAGGTTATAGCTGTTAGAGTTAAAGATAATAAAGAATGTCATTGGGGTTCCATTTTTATGATCCACAAAATACCTAAAATATCGAACGTGATGGACTTTTTCTGGGTTTATTTTGAACCTCCTTAGACCATTTGATTACGTTATTATGTAACAAAATGGCGTTCGTCTTCCAGTGGTTCTCACGTTAACACTGCACTGGATTCCTCGCCGGTTGCTCCACTTTTAGGATTTTGTTACAGAGTTCACCCTTATACGTAACTCCCATCGTTTCCCTTTAAATATATTCTAGGCAGCTCACACATTTACAAAGGTTGTAAAACATCTAAGATGTAGCGGAATTTATTATTATTTAGTTTTAGTTTTTTTTTTACATTTTTTATTTATCCCTTTAATTAAACAAATTAACCCCGAACATACAATGGATCATTCTAGCAGTGTTTGAAAACCTTAGCAATTCTAATAAACGGAAAAGTGTAAAGCGCTCAAAATAAATATATACATGACAAACAAACACAAATGGTGTAAAAAAAAAAAAAAAAAACGATTTTAATATACAATAAAACAGTAATTAGTTAAATGGAGATAATGTCATATATTGTCTCCATATTCTCCTGGCCGGGTCTTTTTTGTCTGCTATAAGGCATATACATGTGCTGTTTTATCTACTTTTGTTGTTATAGAATTTTTGTATTGTTGAATATTGCATTCTATTCCATTTTGATGATCCATATGCGCTATCCAAGTGGAACTAATACTTTACCTGGGTTGTTAATGCGCTGTTTTTTAGACTAATTACTGTTTTATTGTATATTAAAATCATTTGTATTTTTGACACTATTTGTGTTTGTTTGTAATTTATATATTTATTTTGTGCGCTGTCCACTTTTCCATTTATTCCATTTGCTCTACTTCTTTGGTGCTCAGATGATTAATAAGTATTTTTAACTTTGCCTATTTTGTGCCCCCTTAAGGAGATAACTCATACTTTCTGAGCCCTAACTCCCCAGGATAAGACACCAATTTGTTGTTCACATTTTATTTCGAAACCGTATCCATTTGCGCTAAACTGTTTATATAATTATTTATTTATTTCGCTCATCTTACTTCTATAATATCAGCACTGTATCTTTTCCTTTTGCTTAGCAACTCTCAGTTTGTGCGTCTTGCCGGTAAACAAATACAGTATCGCTCGTAGATCTTGGCTCTAAAATGGGTTACAACAAGCTCGGCAACATCCGAAAATAGAGCACAGCGGACTGAATGATTATTTTTCTATACTCGTCTAGGGCAGGTGCACTGTTCGTAAAGGCTGCTTCCTATCTGCCTGCTACGTGCGAGAAGAGAAAATTGATGAAAATCATTAGTTTATTTGTGCAGTCAGCACTTTAGATTTACGTACGAAACATACAAATCTACGAGCCTCAATTAAGTACAAATGATAAAAATAGTAAAGCAGACACATATTGCGCTCCGCAAGGCACTCTCGTGGAACAAAGTCCTACCTTAGTGTGGATTACAACTACATCGATATTATGTTTGTTAACACCGCACGTGTTGCCTAAAATAAAAATATTTCCCCAGCCCATCCAACGTTTTTGTATGTTAACGAATACTGCAAATTAAATGTGTCAATTATTTAAGCTTTAGTAATTAGTTACAAAAAAATGTATATAATAAAGATTGGAGTTAAGGTAAATAGGTCATGTTGTAATGTGGATCTGTTAATATTGGCTAATTGCTTCCTCCAGGGTTGAAAGCATAACCTATTTTTGAAATGAACAAACAAACCAATAAGCAAATAATAAATAAAACAAAAATAAATTGTTTATTTACCTGTTGTAGGAACAGGACCGAACTGTCCCACCAGGATACGGAAACATTTCCCAAGTAGATCGCTAGCCCTGGGGCTGGCACATTCCTACAGATTTCTCCATTTTTATCCCTTTGCACCAGAATTTTATCTTTATATAATACCCCTTTATGTCCTTTAATATCTCTCTGATCTATAAACATTGTATTTTTTTTTTTTTTAATGTGCTTTAAATTGAATGGTTTATACCGTATTTATCGGCGTATAACACGCGCCGGCGTATAACACGCACCTCATTTTAAGAAGGAAATTTCAGGAAAAAAACTTAAATTTCAAATAAAGAACTTTGAAGCCCAATATGCCATTTAATATGCCAGGATATTGCCCCCAATATGCCATTTTAATATGCCAGGATATTGCCCCCAATATGCCATTTTAATATGCCAGGATATTGCCCCCAATTTGCCATTTAATATGCCATGATATTGCCCCCAATATGCCAGGATATTGCCCCCAATATGCCATTTTAATATGCTAGGATATTGCCCCCAATATGCCATTTTAATATGCCAGGATATTGCCCCCAATATGCCATTTAATATGCCATGATATTGCCCCCAATATGGCAGGATATTGCCCCCAATATGCCAGGATATTGCCCCCAATATGCCAGGATATTGCCCCCAATATGCCATTTAATATGCCATGATATTGCCCCCAATATGCCAGGATATTGCCCCCAATATTCCAGGATATTGCCCCCAATATGCCATTTTAATATGCCAGGATATTTCACCCAATATGCCAGGATATTGCCCCCAATATGCCATGTAATATGCCAGGATATTGCCCCTTAGTATGCCACCCTCCTCCCCCCCCTTCCCCATACCCCAGTACTTACCTTGTTCCTGCTCCGTCTCCCGGTGCTTTGAAGGTGCGTGGCTGTGAGGGAAGCGTTGTGAGCTTCCCTCCAGCCGCGCGGAACAATAAAGTTTGTTTAAAAAAAACACACTTTATTGACCGTGCGGCTGGAGGGGAGCTCACAACGCTTCCCTCACAGCCACGCACCTTCAGAGCACCGGGGGACAGAGCAGGAACGAGGTAAGTTTTAGATTTTTTTTTTCCCCAGCCACCGATCGGCATATAACACGCACCCATCATTTGCTCCCTATTTTCAGGGAGAAAAAGTGCGTGTTATACGCCGACAAATACGGTATATAAAAATACAATAATGATATGAGGCTGTGGGGCTAGCATGCCATTGTTACTCCCAGTCTGGCCCGATGTAGGAATACAGGCAAACAGGAGAGTTGTCGATATTGTTGAAGGAATATTGATTGTTTTTGCTATAGCCAATGTCCTTTTTTGATGGGGGGGGGGGGGGGGGGGATTAACAAGCAAGTTTTCAATGGAAACTACTTAAGAGTTATAGTATTGGGTATTTATTTTAACACCTTAGAGAAAATACATGATGGCATTCAAAGGAGATATGGATTAGAGATGCTACAATCACCCAATATATGAAATATAGCAGTGCTGACAATAAAATCATGCCGGCACTAATATCCAAAATGCAAGCAATTTTCTTTCTTGTGTTTGACACATGACATCTTTATTAGATGTTTTTTTTTGTTGTTGTTAGCAAGCTACATAAGACCCGACAGGATTATGCAATTTGTATCACACAGCTGAGAATTTACTGCTCGGTGCGCTAAAGAATAATGCTAGCTGGTGTCACACACCATCTGAAATAATGATGCCTGGAAGAGAAAAACTGAGTTGGGTTCTGACATTTATTTATTTTACAGAGTTGATACTTTTGCTGTAAATTACCCCCGCCCGCGGACACGCGTTCTGTTCTGAAATGTTACCGATAATCGCGACTCATTTCTGCTTTTGTGGTGTGGATCCGACGTTCATCTGTGTCCTGGGTTGAATGCTTTGGTTTTAGTGGTTGACATTTTTTTTTTTTGCCAAGCTTGTCAATAAGGGGTGCCAAATCTTGATACATGACATTCTAAATAAAATGCCTTCTGCCCTACTACCAACTCCAGCGCATTGAGCCAGGGTTACCATGCCTGGGTATTATTTCTTATTGCTCCAGTGCCCCAACTCCAGATTGTCTTTTGACCTTGATGGAATTCTAGCTGACCGCAATGTCTGGCTTCTGGTTGGGTGATTTTGTCTCAGACCTGGTTTAGTTCCATAGGCCTGAGGTCTCAACCCATTAAGAACATTTGTTAGAGACAAAGACAGGGAAAACAGATATGTTAACAGGTGAGGTACAGAGATTGATAGGCAGACAAGTAAATAGAAACAAAGAAGGTGCCTGGAGTATTTGTAAGTGAAAAGTGGTGCAGTATTACCCCATTGAGCCAAATTTACTTCCCTCCTTGCCTCTTATTCCAGAATCTTCCATAAAAAGTGTTAATAATATAAATAACTAAATGGGGTGGAGCAAGCATATAAATTAGATAAATACGGCTGCCTCCTGGAAGTTGAAGGTTTCAGATACATTTTAAGGATTGGCAAAAATATTGCAATGGTCCTTGGTTGATAGGTTGTCCCCATGTGCATTATTTGAAGGAACGAGGCTATTCGTAAGCCTGGAGTTTTATTAGTGCTGAATTACAACCTAAATCTATTATACTTTAACCTATTGTTTAATAATGCCTTTTTAGAATTTAATACTGTTTGTTACATCATGTGCAGCTATTATGTTTTGTTTACTCTATTGTACAGCGCTGAAGTATATGACACACTTTATAAATAATAATTATGTTGGCATGAAAGCTTGTCATGCATGCTGCGGTGTTGAAAATCGAGCGATGATGTTTTGGAACCAAAGGAGATCTAGGGACTGTATGAGTTATGTATAAAGGAAGCATATGTGCTAATAGAGTGTAATAGTGATACTATCACCATATGACTCAGTTAAATTTGAGAGTCAGTGCTATAGATAAATGTATAGATAATGTATAGATAAAATAGATTCACAAATGCTCCTTGCATCAAGCGTACATGGTTTATGTAGAAATTCTTTAATGAAAGAATACAAATAATGTACTTTATTGAGAACTTCTTGCTCCAAACAACTCTAACTGGGGGCGGACATGTTGCTTAGAATCTTGGGTCAGATTGGTCAGATCTTCCTTCTTCTGACCCAAGATGAATGAAGATCTAACCCAACATTCTTAACAACATGTCAGCCCCCTGACAGAGAAGTGTGGAGCAACTCTTCAATAAGGTACTTTATTTGTATTATTTCATTAACACATTTCTATTTAAAAGGCCTATTTACTTGATGCCATCTTTCAATTAACCAGAACGAAATCCATTGCCTACAGTTTTCCTTTAAAATATGGACAACCTTTGACAAATCCAGCAGATATAGGAGGGCAGAACCGGTAAACTGTCAGTGATCAAAAACAGGCTTTATCTTTTATAATCGAGATGCCATTAACTGAACCTTTTTGTTTGTTGTTATCCCTTCTTAACAGTTTACTGCGCAACAAAACATAAAATAGCAAACAAAACATAAAAAACACTTGTATAAATAAACCCCTGTCCCTGTGGGATATATTGACTAAAAGAGAGGTGACATTGAGGTGAGAGGAACATTTCTTCAATAATTAAAGAGTTAAAAATGCACTGTGCTTTTCATGCAACTCTCCAGGTGTGTCCGTGCATGATGTATGTATAGCTCAAGTATTGTGGGATGTTAACCTTATCATATGGCGTCGAGACACACATACGTACCCATTCCAGTGCCCATTCTGGTGGAATCTTTCATAGAGCAGAACACAGTATACTATAGTGTTTTTTCTACATTTCACCGTTGGCAATTACTTGCTGACATTTTTAGTTGGCACGTTATCCATAATAGATGAATATGTTTTTGCTGTGTGTGTGTATCTATAAAGATTTAATTATTTTAAGTTAAAAATTGAGTTGGCTAAATATCTTTCCCCTAATTGGGACTACTGTAACAGTAATAAAGATCATTCAGGCAAAAACGCTTTATTTGTTCCTGTTCTAGTTCGTTTTCTTTTTTTTTTATCATCATCATCATCATCATAATCATTAACAGCATCATCAATTCATAATGATCTTAATCACTGCTGTCTCTCTCAAGGAGTGATTACACTATTCAGTGGTATTCTTTGACAAGAATCCAGACGCTTTCAACCTTTAAATAACACTCACCAACTAAATTCTCCGAGCTATTTTTTTTTTTTTTCACCGCCGTAAAGTTACTTTCTGACGGTTGGCATGCAGCACACTGACATTAGTTCAGGAGTTGAAGCATCGAGTGGATCACCAGAGATTTAAACTCCTGGCATAACAAGAGGCGCCACAGTCTTTTTGGAAAAAAACTTACATACTCACTGCCAATCTCCAAGTTCAGCTTAAGATGAAAAATTAGCTTTTGAAATGAATAGCTATACGTTCCTCTCCACGGACGACTGATCGCGAAAGCATTCCTCACTTGTGGCAGAGCAGTACATTGTTGGGCATGATATTTAAAAAAAATATTTTTAAGAATATATACTGTATATAAAAAATGATATGTAGGGGTTAAAAATAAACTTGAAATGGCTCATGAATGCTGGTGGGTTTTATATAACTTTTGAAAAAAATCTTTTTTATAAAATTACTGATTTAGGAAATAAAAAAATAAAAATAAAAAATAAGTTTTGACCTGTCGTGTTGCCAATTTTCCAAGTTGCACGGGGAAGCCATTCATTGTCATATGAAAGAAGGCATAGGTAAATAACCAGCTGTGACAAACTGATTGATTAAAATCTCTCTCACAAGTCTCTGCAGTAGTTATTCGAAGGAGATTTACTCTATGACAGCAGTAATTAAGATATGGAAATCACTGCCTGAAGAAGTGGTTCTAGCAAATATGTTAGATGCCTTTAAAATCGGCCTGGATACTTTTTTAATGAGCCGGAGCATAGAGGGCTATGCATGTTGGTATAGGCATTAATATTTATTTAGTGCTGGTTGATCCAAGAAGAAATCTGATATCCCGGTAAACATGGGATAGGAAAAGGGTTGGAACTTGATGGACACACGTCTTTTTTCAAACTAAACTACTATGTAACGTTAAATTTCAATTTACTGCACAAACATCCCAAAATAGGCTTCACACTAACCACGGTGCTTAATTATAGGCATGCCTTACTGGTTAATCAACCAGTTGGACAAATTATCATTACTTTTGTTTTATTACTATTGTTTTTTTATTATTATTCTAAAGCAAAGATTAAGTCAATTTAATCTTTGCTTTAGAATAGAAAAAAAAAAAAACTAGTCAAAAAATGTTATCAAATACTCTCCATGGACCAGGCTGGGCAGCTTGAGTGACATTAGAAAGGATGTCGGTTCTTTTACCTATACCTAAGAGATTTATAGGAAAGTATTACAATATCTCACCGATACAGTAGGCCTTTGATCCATCCACAAGAGCCAGATACGTGGCAGAAAATGTCACTTGTGAATGCCAGAGGAAATGTCAAGAATCGATGTTAGAACAAATCAAGTCCACAAATTAGTGGCACAAATCAGTGGCAGGCAGATATTAATAAACTCAAACATGAACTGTTTTGGCACATTATGATTGAATGAGGGTGAACTAAATACCAATAGATAGTTACAGAAAACCTCAAATCTATCCGTAGACCATCTCTGTACATACATGAACCCCATATGTATTATTTACGCGACAACCGGGAACTGCTGTGTCTCGCATGTGAGACACAGCAGTTAGTACACCTGCGTGTATCTCTTAAGATACACATCGGGTTTACTTAATTCTACCGGCAAATGTATTGTTGAACCCTTGAAGCAAGGGTTAAACAATGTTTAATTCTCCTTTAAAGTGGCACTAAACTTTTTTTTTTTAAGCAAAAGTTAAAAACGTAGTCCCACTACTCTGGAGTAAACCCGACATGTATCTTTGCAGATAAAATTTGTTTTACTTTGATCGCTTTCGAAAAAAATGTTTTTATTTGGATGGAAAAATGTAATTATTTCAGCCCTGAACCCTGAAGAATAAATAGGAGAAATCTTTGCTCTCTAATGTTGCTGGCCTTTAAGCCTCGAATTAGTTGAACAAAGATTTTTAAATTGTTCGATTGGTTTCATTAAGAAAGAGTGTAATAGAATAATAAAGTAAAGCAAATGATAGAAAGCGGGACGGCTAATTAGCTGTACATGATTGATATAGCTGTGGACGAGGCATTTGATCTCAAACAAAATGCAGTTCCTTGTTAAGGGGATTGTAATTGATGTACAGAGAGGTATTAGTTGAAGTTGGGAAATAATTACTCCAAAGCTATTCATGCATTTGGCTGAACACAACAAATGAAGTTTGGGCACTGGATCTGGCGTAGCGGACGCATGCTAATTAATAAGAAAAAGTACACGAATCTTGTGGAACATTTTTAACCAAGTGATTTCCAGATCATCCCTTTCAGGTCTATCCCCAAGAGTAATAAAGCTATCTGAACTCATACGCTTTATGGGCAGTGTAAGTATCATCAAAACTCTGTTTTTCTATTTTTTGGGGGAGGAGGGGAGGGCTAACAATTCCTCCTGTGAACAACCACAAGTATTGCAACATTTTTGTAAAAAAAAAAAAAAAAAAATGGCTTTGCTATTGCCTCCATAGGCCACCGGCTTGGTGGCTCTCCTCCAAATGCCATTGCCATAAATGTTGACCACCCTAATGAATAGACAGCATGGAAAAGGTAGCCTCCTTGCTGGTCCAATCATACTTTGCATAAAACAGCTACCCTGTCTTTTACATTAAATTGATTTCCTGGGGGTTAGTTGACTACCGTTGCGAATTTACCGGGACAGTCCCGTTTTTTGGGATTTGAGTCTGTCTTGGCATTCATGCTGCATTCCAATGTCTTGTAACAAATGAACTGTATCTGTACCAGGTAGGCTGCAGTTCAATCTTGTGCTGTGACCTGGCCTCTTTTGGCTCCAGCCTCTTCCGTCCTGAAAGGC
This sequence comes from Pelodytes ibericus, assembly GCA_036172795.1. Taxonomy (NCBI): domain Eukaryota; kingdom Metazoa; phylum Chordata; class Amphibia; order Anura; family Pelodytidae; genus Pelodytes; species Pelodytes ibericus. Next base: position 202,933,095 of record CM069860.1, read on the forward strand.
AAAATCCGAAAGTTTGGCAAGTATGTCTGAGCTAAGTTTGTAGGGCTGCCTTGTTCATCATGCATAATGTCCCAAGCGCTCCATGTGCAAAGATGATCCAGATTCACAAATAGCTAATCATTGTTTATTGTTTGCATTTTCCTACCCAGAATCCCCAGTGGTGTTGATGCCACTGTAAGACGGGAATTTAAATGGGGAAAACCAGTCCCGCTGACTTGACTTTATATAGCAGCAATCATTTACACAGTGTTTCGGACAGAACACTAAGCGGGGGACAGTTAAAGAGTCGTGTAGAGAGAAGGGCAAATCTGTACAATGCCATGGCAAGGTATTCTGGGTAGGGATATGCAAACAAGATCAACAATACATTCTGCTCAAGACTTTCAAACACAGCCCAGGATTTTGGTGCGGTGCCAGCAAACTTGAGAACATGACTGTGTTTTCTGGTGCTGCACCTCTGTCCTGGAGTAATTTATAAAATGGCTGCCTTGGACAGCGTGCATGCGTTCCACGGACTCCGTGTGTGAAATGGATTCTGAGAACAAAAATAGGCAACTGTTGTTGACTTTATTTGAATATTCCCACCCAGAATCCCATGTGGTGGGGGTAGCACTGTAAGGTTGGGATTTCTGTAGAGAAAGCAGGTCTGTTGACTTGTCTGGGATGAGCAGAGTATCTGTTTAATCATGATCTACTGGATCACTCGATTCTACAGTGGTTGGGTTGCCGGTTGCCATTTTTCCACACCATAGCTTACGTTGTGTAGACTCGCAAACCGATACACGAGGCAGAGAAATCTCTGTGTGTAATCGTGCAGTCTAGAAGGAGTGAGAGACAACACATAAGACATTAGAAGAGGCTGGAAAGAAATCTGTGATGGAAGGTGCATTGTGTCATCTACTGACGTAGGACCACTAGATGCTTAAGTGGGGGTATTGGGTATTTGAGCTGCCTCTTTCAAAATGTCCACTGCTTAAATTTGATAGAGACACACTTCAAGATAGTGTGTTGATTCCCTTTATGTATTTAAATGTTTCTATCATATCCCCCCTGTTACATCTTCACTCCCAGCTATACATGTTAAGATGCTCTGACCATGGTCTCACCAGTGTTCTGTACAATGGCATGAGCACTTCCCTCTTTCTACTGCTCATACCTCTCCCTATGCAACCAACCAACCAACCAACCAAGATATCGGGAAGTACTACTTTACTGAGAGGCTATTTGATGCATGGAATAGCCTTCCAATGGCTATTCCATGCATCCAATACAGTGAAGGAATTTAATCATGTATGGGACAGGCACAAGGCTAGTCAGGAAATGATACATTTATATTATATAATTATTAAAGGGTTGATATTTTTTTTATACATTCTATGTTTCTATAAGATCTCCCTAATGAGCGCAGAGATTCCTGCATAGTGGTTGGCACCTCCTACCAATGACAACTGGAATAAATCACTATGCAGCTATTTTTTTAATCAATATTTTTGGATTCCGTTTCTTATAGAAATAGAATGTGTCGGCAGATAAGAACCGTTCGACCCATCTAGTCTGCCCAATTGTCTAAATACTTTTATTAGTCCCCAGTTCCATATCTTATATCTAGGATAGCCTTGTGCCTATCCCACGCATGCTTAAACTCCTACACTGTGTTTACCTCTACCACTTCCGCTGGAAGGCTATTCCATGCATCCACTACCCTGTCAGAAAAGTTTGAATAAAATCCAACCTGGAACTGTCTCTTTAAAGCTGAAAAAAACAACAACTTCCCAAACCAAGAGGAAAACTTATGTTCCCTGGGTAAAAATCAGAAATCCTAACATCTAGACTAGACAGGTAACCACTAGACTATATAGGTAACAACTAGACTATATAAGAGGCTTCTTGTTTGCTTAAGAATTTATTCTGACCAATAACTACACTAAAAAATATAAAAAAACAGATTTATTACAAGAAAAACATCTTTTATTTCTAAATCAATATTTTGTGTAGATTAGATTCTGGATGCAATGTATCAGTAGATTTTTTTTGTTTTTAATCAATATTGTCTTTTATACCATATATTTTTCTTTAGATACCATTGTTTGGTATGGTGTCACTATCATCATTCATCAGTGGATTTATAGAATTATTTGTTAAGGTTTTGTTTTGCTGTAAGTAATGTCAACCTTTGTTTTTTTTAATATCTTGGTGTAGTTTAGAAGAGACAAGCCAAACAGATTATCAAGGATATTTACACTGGTCGCAATGCATATGTTATAATAATACTCTAACATCATTTGTTCTATGTAGAACTCGTTGTACTGTGATTAAAGTAAAGCTGCTATCTCTATGTAATCTGTTTGATCCTCGATATCCTGGAAGAAACAGCATTAAATGAAATGTTAAAGGCTTTAGCAAATGTTCCTTAGACTTCCTCTGGAGTGAATGAGTAGTTGCCTTGTAAACAGAATTGTCCATACACTGTAGGGTTCATTTAACCCATTTTAGACGCATGGTGCTTGCGTCCCAGAAGACGCGAGCACCAAAATGCCACTATTTGTTCCTGACCACCGATCACAAGGGACACAATGCCAGAGACCTATTCAGGATATTTATAGAACTTGTGAGTGCCTGGCAAAAAATTGCGACACCTCCCGACATCACGCGTGATGTCATGGAGGCGTGCCTGAACCCGGAAGTTTGGGTGTGGTGAAATTCAGTAAAATGCAGCCGGTGCTCACTTTGACTTTCCCTGTCACTCAAAACTGACCTCATCAGAAAAAAAACAATCAGCATAATAGATGTTCTTAGTACCTTATTACCTTAAAGGGACTGTCTGGTGCCCAAAATGCATCTTCCAAATATTAATGCATATTAATGTGCTTCTAACATACTTTAAAAAAAATGTTTGCAAGAAACCAGGGCTGCCCACAGCTGAGTAAAAGTTAATTTCCTTTTCTTTCTTTTTTTTTTCTTGCTACAGGAACCAATAAGAATAATTTCATTGAAAATGAATGATGTTTCTCCAGTGATGTCATCAGACAATGTGCACTGTTAAGAGATCCTACTACAAGAGCAAGTCTATTACAGTCCACACAATGTATTCTATTCCAGCAGAACAGGAAGTGACTAAATGAAACAAAACTGTATATGCTCAGTGTCTATATAATCAGTGCTGCCGCACCTGTAATATACATGCAGAGCAATCACAGGGGGGGGGGGGGGTAAAATATAAAAAATGTGATGCATAATGACTGCATCAAATCACACTGGGAAAAAAAGAATATGCATTATCCAAACAGTAATCCTCAACTTGCATCAAAGTGAGTTTGGGGACTAAACGGTCCCTTTAATGGTACTCATTTCACTGAACTAAGAAGAGCTGAGTTGGCCTCGCCAGGAATAAAATATGGGGTGCCGAGGAGTAAAAAGATTTTGCCATTGGAACATTTAAAATAAATTCATAGTTTAACAATAAAAAAATGATTGACAGATCTGTAGCAAGATATATGCCAAGTAAAACAGAACGTTTGTTAATTGTGTTTACTGTAAGAAAAGAACAGCCCACAAATTATACAACCCACATAAAGGATAACACCTTACAGGAAAAATATATCGCCTTTTGAAACCTAATGAATTTTGTTGACCCGAGATCTCACTGTGGACCATTTGTTTCAGAGCAGATGTTTGATATAAATACACAGCCTTGTTAGCTACAAATCGCTGTCATAATTTAGTCTTATACATATAGCTTTTGGCATTAACACTTTTTTTTTTCTTCTTTTTACTATGTACTTAATCGTTGTATTCATAAAGAACATTGGGCAGAATTTATGATGTGTGAACACATTTTTTGGGGGGGCGGGGGGAGAGAAACCATTACATTTTCAGAACATTAAACAGTTTATTTTCCCTTGTGTTTTTTATTTTTTAAGAGTGGCTTTAAAAATTACAATAAAATTTATATAAAAGAAAGGTTGAGTTTATCTATATTACACAAAATCCTCTTGATTAGAATATATTTATAAAGACACGGAGGCTCCTATTATGCGAATCTCTTTCTTTATTTCCCTCAGCAGCAAAGAAGCTGATAAAAAATAAATTAAACCAATCAGAACATGTATAAACTCCCCTCCCTTCGCCCATGCGGGTATTTTTTTTTCACTTATTCTATGTAATATTTTAGCGCTCCAGTTTTTTTGCATATCGCGGTCCTGTTTAGTTACCCTTCTCAGACCTCACCCTCTCTCGGGTGTTCCTGGTAAGCTACCCTTCTCAGACCTCACCCTCTCTCGGGTGTTCCTGTTTAGCCCCCGTCTCAGACCTCACCCTCTCTCGGGTGTTCCTGGTTAGCTACCCTTCTCAGACCTCACCCTCTCTCGGGTGTTCCTGTTTAGCCCCCGTCTCAGACCTCACCCTCTCTCGGGTGTTCCTGGTTAGCCCCCTTCTCAGACCTGACCCTCTCTCGGGGGTTCCTGTTTAGCCCCCTTCTCAGACCTCACCCTCTCTCGGGTGTTCCTGTTTAGCTACCCTTCTCAGACCTCACCCTCTCTAGGGTGTTCCTCCTGTTTAGCTACCCTTCTCAGATCTCACCCTCTCTCGGGTGTTCCTGTTTAGCTACCCTTCTCAGACCTCACCCTCTCTAGGTTGTTCCTCCTGTTTCACTACCCTTCTCAGATCTCACCCTCTCTTGGGTGTTCCTGTTTAGCTACCCTTCTCAGACCTCACCCTCTCTCGGGTGTTCCTGTTTAGCTTCCCTTCTCAGACCTCACCCTCTCTCGGGTGTTCCTGTTTAGCCACCCTTCTCAGACCTCACCCTCTCTCGGGTGTTCCTGTTTAGCCACCCTTCTCAGACCTCACCCTCAATTGGGTGTTCCTGTTTAGCTACCCTTCTCAGACCTCACCCTCAATCGGGTGTTCCTGTTTAGCTTCCCTTCTCAGACCTCACCCTCTCTCGGGTGTTCCTGTTTAGCAACCCTTCTCAGACCTCACCCTCTCTCGGGTGTTCCTGTTTAGCTACCCTTCTCAGATCTCACTCTCTCTCGCGTGTTCCTGTTTAGCCACCCTTCTCAGACCTCACCCTCTCTCGGGTGTTCCTGTTTAGCTACCCTTTTCGGACCTCACCCTCTCTCGGGTGTTCCTGTTTAGCCACCCTTCTCAGACCTCACCCTCTCTCGGGTGTTCCTGTTTTGCTACCCTTCTCAGACCTCACCCTCTCTCGGGTGTTCCTGTTTTGCTACCCTTCTCAGACCTCACCCTCTCTCGGGTGTTCCTGTTTAGCCCCCTTCTCAGACCTCACCCTCTCTTGGGTGTTCCTGTTTAGCTACCCTTTTCAGACCTCACCCTCTCTCGGGTGTTCCTGTTTAGCCACCCTCCTCAGACCTCACCCTCTCTTGTGTGTTCCTGTTTAGCTACCCTTACCTCAGGTCTCTCCCCTTGTTTAACTCTCTCCACCCCTACCTCTGCTTTGTCTACAGTCCCTGTTATAGCGCTTTGTTCATACTACAGTTTCTACTCAAACCCTTTTCCTATTCTGCTATTCTTTGCTAAATTCCCTTTTGTCTTTTCTTCAGACCTTATTCCAATCCCTATCTCTTTGTTTCTTTATCTGTTCTCACTATCCCTGCACTGAAACTTCTACCTGACCTGGTACAGGCCCTGACATCCTCTGACACTGCCTATATCTGTCTAACCACCCAAGAGGTTCACTGCTCTTAAACTCCCTATATCTGTCTAGCCACCCAAGGGGTTAACGCCTCTGACACTGCCTCTATCTGTCTAGCTACCCAAGGGGTTAACTCCTCTGACACTGACTATATCTGTCTAGCCACCTAGGGGTTAACTCCTCTGACACTGCCTATATATGTCTAGCCACCTAGGGGTTAACTCCTCTGATACTGACTATAGCTTTTGTTATAGGTCACTGGTCACATTATGTTTTAGGGAATTGCACAGGGTATTATCAGAATAATGTTTTACCATTACTTTCTTTTCACCTTATGGGTGAGTGCTTTAAAAAAAAAACCTGCTTTTATTATATATATAAGATGTGCTTTAGTGGGCATATAAAAATACCCATGAGGTGAAAAGAAAGAAATGGTAAAACATTATTATGAAAATAGGCTGTGCAATTCCCCAAAACATAATATGTGACCCCTGACCTATAACATGACTCAAACATTGTACATTACGTTTAAATGTTCAAACATTTAGGGTACACATTTTGCTTGCAGATACTCGTGCCATATACTTTTGCATATAGAAAGGTGCTCTTGGGCCGGCCCTGGGGAAAATGTAGCCGATGCTCAAAGCGAGGATTTGACTAAATTTTACAGTGCCCGAACTTCCGAGTTCAGACACGCCTCCGTGACGTCACATGTGATGTCAGGTGAGCTAGCAATTATTTTTTTTTTATTAAGACCCTGATCGGGTTTCTGCAATCGTGTTCCGGGCTACCGATCACCTTGTGATCGGTGGCCAGAAACAAAACGTGGCGTTTTGATGCTTGCGTCTTCTGGGACAGTTATGGAAAATGTGTCTAATTGCTCTTCTGTGACAGTTATAGAAACTAAAATTCTGACCTCCCCCAAAAAAAGGAGGGACAATAAAGGAAGAAATATGGGAATTTGAGTGCAAAATAGGACACTTTGGAGGCATGCTCCCATAGAACTCCTCTGTTACCGGCTTTAAATATCTCTATCTTGGGGGGATTTAATCTAGTGCCCCTTATTTAGCATACTCTTCTTGCAATAGCAGTGCGGAATATTTTCTCTTTACTTTAACAACAGTATTCACTTGACATAAGCCAGTAGTAACATGACATATGTTTACCAGCATGTTCTTTCCACAGTTTTTTTTTGGGGATGTTTGTGTACAGAAATTCACCTTCTGTCTATACATAGTGCCACAGGTTTTCAGTAGGTTTAAAGATAATCCGTATAGTGTAAGGGCAACAAAGTGATCAAATAAATACATGTATCTCTAACTATTACCTCTAGGGAACCTTCCAAGAGACACCGGGAATGATGCACAGTGTTAGACTCTAGTAGACCAAAGGTTAGCAGTTACATATGGTTCTTTGGGGGTGCTAAATGCAAGGGTTGTATGTGAGTGTATATATATATATATATATATATATATCTCACATAATACACAAAGTGTTTATCACGTTCCAATGTTTAGCTAAAAACTCCAAAGTTTCATGTGTTGTGAGATAGTTCTCACCCTGAAGGCTTTGCATCACATCTTGGCTGACTTTCTGAATGACATTGGCATCTGCTTTGTTAGAAGTTGAGTAATTCACACTTGCAGAAGGCAAGGTGCCATAATGAGGTTTGCCAGCAAAACTGAAAACAGGAAGATGAATGAAAGAGAAATGACTCACTGTGTTTACTCTGCCCAGACCTCTACATTCCGATTCCATGATATTCACCAAGAACCATTTATGAATGCACAGAACTCCATAACGTCTGCTGACTCGGGCGTGGTTTTGGAACGTAAGAGAATTCTATGGAATTTGTACCGTCAATCATCTGCTGAGCCCCCCCGAAGGTAAACCATAATATTATTGGACAAGCACTAAATGGAACTTTGTGTTTTGGTCTTGAATGTACGAGGATTCCCTACCGCGGTCCACCATTTCTACTTGCCTACCAGTAAAGGTTCCCAAACTCGGTCCTGGACCTGTGAATATGCTCAAATATGCCCTTGTTAGTGCGATTGCTATGAATTTCCAAAATAAAGTTGATTTTCTTTTCCTTTTTTTTTTTTAGAGTAAAACATTTTCATCATTTGCCTTTCAAATTTCACATCCAATATTTTGGTGGGGCCCACAGGAGAACTCAAACTACAAGCATCTCCTATTTTCTAGACTTGTTTTTTTTTTGTTTTTTATTTAAATGTTATCATTTTACCTCCACTCGTTATTGGATTATGTTTAGTTACATCATCAGTAGTGTCAGTAGAATAAATCTAAAAATCAGTGTCGTCGGCAAAGTCCTCTTTTATCCCTGTGAACGGCGAAGACCTCACTCAGGATTCCAAAATAATCAAAACTCGATGCATTGAGAATTTTTTTTAATGTATTTTTGAAAGTCTATGGCTTCATAATATACCACCTTAAAGAACTGCTGGGGATAATAAATCTGACAATTTAAAAATAATTTTACCCATGTCCAATTTTTGGAGGTTTCCTGCAATTGGTAACTTACATATTTTTAACGTGGAGCACTTGTTCCAGAGGCTTCTTTATTTTGACATATCAGCTGCAAAATACCCAAGCTGACTGATCCGTTTGAAAGGTTTCACACTTATGTACTTGAAAAAACTAAGCACATCAATGCGAAAAGCGCCAGGGAGCACCAGACAAAGCCGATAGGCGAAACGCGTAGTGCCACGCCCATCCCAGAAGTGAAACACCAAAAAGCAGTCGTTTTGGAGCAGTCTGCAGTGATTTTATATGAACATCCAATTCCCATGTGGGGCTTCATGAGGCTGTTATACTGAGCAGTAAATCTGCTCAGCAACAAGTGAGTGTTCTGTCTAAGGGGCATATACAGCTGGGAGCTCTCTTTGTTTTACAGTATTATGCTATGTCCTTTTTTTCGTCCATTTTCATCCTGTCTGTCAAAACATCCTGAAGCTCCAAGCACAGAAGAGAATTGACTCACAATATAAATATAAGTATTTTTACTTAAAGGAGGCACATAGTGGTGTCTTGAAATCAAAAGCGCAGCACCTATTTGTTTATTGACAAGCGTCAGGTTGGTCGGCCAGCTGGTCTCTTTTGCGGTTGTAGGTTATCATAAAGGAGACTTGTAAATTGCTTGGTATTATGAACCTGCATTGATGGAGAATACAGGCGATATTGAATTGATTCTTTGGCGAAGAAATAACCCTGGTCACACAACTGCCATAGAGAATGCCTTTGTATTGGGTGAAAAATCATCAATACTGAATAGTTATCGCCAACGCATTTCACGCTACTCCAATCATTTATTCATATTCCTTAAAAAGTACTTAAAAACCATACATTCTGCAAGCTTCTCCTGCCATTATGAAATCCTATTATGAAATCTTAAAAAGGTTTCCTCTTCTAGTGGCCCCTCTACTTTTTAGACATTTTTCCTTGTTTTCCCTGTGCTGCAGTACAATGGAGCAACATTGTACCCACCTAACCCCAGGGCATTGGTAAATAGAAAAAGCTCCCCATTTCTGCCTCGTCCTTTGGGTCTGATCTGATCAAAGAGTGCATGTGCAAGAAACTGAACTGCATTTAAATACCCTTACTCTGTATAAATGTGAAATGAGGTGGCATCCTTCTGTTTGGACAGAAGAATTATGCATCATACAGTCAGCAGTGCTGCTAGTGAAAAAAGGAAAGATTTTCCATTTCTTTCTTTCTTTTTTTTTAAAGTTTTTTTAATATAGATTTTATAAATTATATAACATTTTTTTACATTGAATTTTTAATATTCAATTATATTACAAATTTTTTTTTGCAACGTGTATTGCATAGTGATTGTCTCCTCTATGAAAAAAATATTAATAAAAAAAAGAATGAAGCCTTCTCCTCCTGTAGTGTGAGTTGGAAAATGGGTAGGAGTTTTTAAGCAAACAAAAAATTACTTTTATTACAGATTGTTAAGGTACCATGAGCAATAATTAATCAGTGCAGATAATGCACAGAAGCTCCATTTCAGAATAGCAGACAAATACAGCATTTAGTATATCCCCCAGCAAGACTTCTCTTAATCACCGGTTTCCCAGTGGGTTATTGGAGACAGGTGCAAGAATTCGTGCCCCATAATTACCGATAGGCAAATCACCATGTGGACCTACAGCAGTGAAAGGGAAGGAGGATTGGCCTGCCGAGAATTAGAAGGCCAGAAGAAGAGGCCAAGAAACCTTCAATTTGTATGTGATCAATTTTTAAGTAACAGCATAGATAGAAGCTTTTGTCTAAGTTGTATTTTTCGTTTGTTTAAAATTTTTGTTAGTTCGTTACTTTTGATTCACTCTTTCCTTCTTTTTTTCAACTTTTTTTTAAAATTATATTTGATTAAGTTAATAAACTACTGAGAGGGTAGTGTATGGAATAGCCTTCAAGGGGAAGTGGTAGAGGTAAACACAGTAAGGGAGTTTAACCCCTTAGTGACAAGACATTTTCACCTTGACTTTCCCTTGGTGACAATGGCTGTTTTGACATTTCTGGGGTGTTTGTGTTTAGCTGCAATTTTCTTATTTCTCAGATACTGTACCCTAGAAATGTGCATTCGTTTTTGGACGAATGCATTTTCGTTTGAAAATAGCATTTTCGTCCATTCGTCCGAAAAACGAAGAACGAAAATGCTAAGCTAACGAAAGCCGAATGAACGAATGGTTAATAAACGAAAATCATTCGTTCATTCGTCCATTCGTAGTACTATTGCATTCTATAAGCCGAAATAGAGTCGGTTTATAGAATACAATAGCATTTCACTACACGGAGACAAAGTCTCCATTCATAAATTTATGAATGGAGACTCTGTCTCCGTGTAGTGAAATGCTGACAGCCTATAAACCGAACGTTCGGTTTATAGGCTGTCGGCTTATGTAATACATGTAATCCTATTGCTATTCTATAAACTGAACGTTCGGTTTATAGAATAGCAATAGGAATACATGTATTCCATAAGCCGACAGCCTATAAACCGAACGTTCGGTTTATAGGCTGTCGGCATTTTACTACACGGAGACTAAGTCTCCATTCATAATTTTATGAGCGGAGACTCTGTCTCCGTATAGTTAAATGCCCACAGCCTATAAACCGAACGTTCGGTTTATAGGCTGTCGGCATTTTACTACACGGAGACAAAGTCTCCATTCATAATTTTATGAATGGAGACTCTGTCTCTGTATAGTTAAATGCCGACAGCCTATAAACCGAACGTTCGGTTTATAGGCTGTCGGCTTATGTAATACATGTAATCCTATGGCTATTCTATAAACCGAACGTTCGGTTTATAGAATAGCAATAGGATTACATGTATTCCATAAGCCGAAAGTCTATAAACCGAACGTTCGGTTTATAGACTTTCAGCTTATAGAAAACATGTAGTACTATTGCCATTCTATGAACCGAACGAGAGCCCCATTCATAAGAATTTCTTATGAATGGGGCTCTAGTTCGGTTTATAGAAAGCCAATAGTATTACATGTATTCTATAAAACGAACGAATAAAAATTAACGAAACGAAAATAATGAATGAACTTCGTCTGAAACGAATGCAGTAATGAACGAAATTCGTTTTAGACTAAATAAATAACATTTTCGTCCGAATGGACGAAAACGAAACGAAAATTTTAGTTTTGCACATGTCTACTGTACCCACACAAATATATGTCGTCATAAGAAGGGCTTTCATTAGATACCATTATGTTCATCATATCTTATAATTTACTACAAAAAAAATCATAAAATATGATGAACATTTAAAAAAAAAACACTTTTTCTAACTTTGACCTAAAATATAATTTATACAAATACAATCATAAAAAAGACCCCGTCTAAATAGTTTCCAAATGTTGTCCCGAGTTCAGAAATAGCATGTTTCCATATTTTTCTGTATTTTTTGCACGTTATGGGGCAAAAACCAAAAATAGTGTTTTTTTGTTTTTTTCCTATATTGACCTCAAAAGGCCCCCCCAACCCGAACCCAAAATGTAACCTTAATAATAAATTTAACCCCAACTCTAACCTTTATGCTATCTCTTAATATATTTTAATTTAATTTTAACCCTATCCCCTATGCTAAAAAATATTTAATTTTAACCCTATAGGCTAATTTAACTATATAACCAGTTTTTATTTAATTAAATATTTAATTTTATATTTCTACATTGCTATTCTACTTAACTACCACTAGGGGCAGTCAAGTAGCATATTCAGAGCGACGGAAGTGAAGTTACTTTCACTTCCGAAGCTCAGACCTCAAGAGGGCATAGCCATATCGACGAAGCATGCTGCTCCATCAGTATGGCTCCCACGATCGCTCCGTGGGGCGATAGTGGGGGCCCCAGACAATAAATTTCAGTGCTGGCTATTGCCTCTACATCGAGGCAATGGACCAGCACCATTTAAGCAGTTTTCGCTTGATTCACCGCAGGACGTGCCAGGCACGTCCATTGTCGGGAACGGCAGGACGTACCTGACACGTCCTTTGTCATGAAGGTGTTAAGCATGCATGGGATAGGCACAAGGTTATCCTAGATGTAGGACAAGGCAGGGATTAATAAAAATATTTAGACATTTGGGAAGACTATATGGACTGAATGGTTCTTATCTGCACATTCTATGTTTCTTATTACTATGGGGAAAAAATTGGTTTCACTTATCAATTGTGTGGTAGTTCTATTGTATTTATCATATTTATCTGATTTTATATCATTTGAAATAATAGATGTTTTATTCATTCATTATTTATTAGTTTGTTTTTTGCTCCTTGTATTATAGGTATTTAGAAAGAGAAATGTTTTAATTAAATAATGCAAATAAAGTACTTTATGTATCTCTCTTAGCTCCATATAGCTCTATCAGGCAACAGACATGTTGTTTAGAATCCTGGGTCAGATGAAGGATGAGCTGACCCATCTTAACCAATATCATCGCCTCCTGAGAAAGCTATAGAAGCACAAAGGACTCAAGAGGGTACTTTATTTGTATTCTTTCTTGAATGCATTTCTATTTAAAGTCTTCAGTTGATTCAATGTCTCAATTAAACATAAGATAAACCCCCCCCCCCCACCCCCCCACCTCCAGTTGTCTTTTAAGTGATTTGTCCAACTATTTTAATTACCTTAGTTATGGTAGGCTTGAACATGGAATTTTTCTCTTACAAACATCCTACAATTGTTAATCATCGTTTTTGTGTGTTTTTTTTTTTCTCTTTTTAAAATTATTGTCAAATATTTCTTCAAATGAGTGTCAGATTGTAACAGAAAATAATGCAAACATTCCAATTTACTTACACTGACAGATTTTTTAAATGGATTTATTCCGTGATAATAATACATTGAGCAAGGCATCATCCAAAGAAACAGTGGAGAAAGGAAAAAGGTCCCATTGCTTGGTTTCATCTTTAATGAAAAGTGATCGAATGATCATATAAAAATTCAGCGAAAAATCAGCAAAAAATAAATAAAAAATCAGCAAAACAAAAGATACTTTTTTTTTTTTTTACTTTTCGATTTTGGGATTTCAAAATCTTTGCTCATCTTGTTTCCCCAGCAGTGTATTAGTACATCCCTTCTTCATTCCTGGGAACAAACAGTGGCTAAGCATTCTATTTCCTCCTCGTCCCATGGATGTAGGAAGCTAGCAGTCCCAGATAATAGATGGCAAAGCCAACTCCATAAAAGGGGGTGGGGGGGGGGGGGTGATTTGTAGAGCACCTATTCTACTCAGAGACAGGAGGAGAACTGAATGTCAAACTTAAGCTGAGAATTTTTATAACTCGGCTACTTTGTCCTCAAGTTTGAAATTCCGGTCTCAATTCTGTGCCATCCTCTCTTTATTGAGTAGACCCTTTTAATTTTTACCTGGAATATATTCTAGTTACAAAATAATATTTTTTCCGACCCTTATGAATTTCGAATGTTCTTCGAGAATCCACCATTGATGGAATGGTCAGTATCACACATTGTATAAGATTAATCAGCAATACAGGGACAACTGAAATAATATTCTTCATTGGGCTCAACTATCTGTATGTCAGCTCTAAATAATAATGACCCTGGCTGTCATTAAGGTCCATGGTATGTAATATTCACAATGTGTAAACTAATCTGTAGTTTACAGAATTAGATTTTTAAATTTTTTTATAATAATGGTAATTCAATTCTTTATACAACATGCTTACAACAGTGATAGGGCTTTTCCAGTCAAGCCTTAGGATTGATGGATAGACTGTAGAAGGTCACCAGAATAAGAAAGAAGGTGTGGCTTTGTCAGACACATCAATATGCACAGAGGGGTTGCGTATGTTCAGGTACTCACTGGCCTTGAACCAGGCTCTCTGTGCACTGTGTGCTGGCTCCGTTTCTGTCTGTCACCAGCACATCTTGATCTGCAGCTTTTTCTCCATCCTGCTCTCCCTGGTCTGCTACACCTCCTTGTCATCCACATTGAGCACCAACACCTGCTCCTTATTATGAGTGTATTAAAACCTGCTTGAACCACAACTCCTTGCTCAGTTGTTTTTTGGCCTCGGGTTGGATTTTTTGGCTTTTGAACCCCTTCTGTTTTTTAACACTCTGATCCTGCATTGTCTGATCCTGTATTGTCTGACCCGGCTTGCCTTACCCTTTTCAGTTCCCCGACACTGCTACTGTACAGACTCCCACTGCATGGGTGATCTCTGTCCACCTGGGTTCTCATTACAGGTGAGGCTTTGTAAGGGGTTTGCCATCTCCTAAAACTGGGCTCCTATTCCTGCTGTGGTCTGTGTTGTTCCCTTACAGCTTTGGGGGTGGGAAATGGGTGTATTTGTCCATTTTGGCCCAGCTATTAAATCCAACCCAATCTTGCCGACCGCGTCATCACCTCAAACTTGCGATTCTAAGCTAGTGCCCTGGTCTCCGTTATTGCAAAATTTTTGTATTTCCTCCTGCGTCCTCCTGTCTTCGAGCAGGCATCCTAATTACGCACATCTTCATCCGTAAGGTGAATCGCTTGTATCTGGTAACTGAGATGCACAGTCAGGGGAGGATGCCTGTATTTTTATGCTGATATAATTAAACCTTTTTAAATTTATAAAGATGCCCAACGCAAATTAAGGAGGCAGTAAAAGAGACATTACGCTGCTGGATTACAACGGAGACAAATATTGGAGAAAAATGAAGCTTCAAAGAATAATAAATGTCTGCACCATGATTACTAGGTAATATTTATGATTATGGCGAGAGCTGAGATGACAAAAGGGAGTCTAAGGCAACAAAGAAGAGATTTATTCTATGGCTAGATATATTTTAAGACTAGTTGTTTAAACGTGTAAATATATAGGAAAGTGAAGCAGTTGGAATGAAACAGTGGATGTAACTTAAATGCGCACAACTACACATCACAGAACATTAGCTTTTATTTATATACCGCAAACAATTTACGTAGCACTAGGTAGACAGCATAAAGGGAGGACTACATACTAAGATGAATAAAAACAGACTGATACATGAGGTAGAGACCCTGCTCACAAGCTTGTAATCTAGAGGGCGTGGGGGACATGAGACACATAAGAGAGTGAAGAGGTCAAAGGGCAGGTGGTGGTAGTAACAGTATTAGGGATAGTTGGAGCTAAGTGGGTTTGGCCAGAGATTAATTATGTGTGTTCTAGTTGTAAGCTTCCTTTTTTTTTTTACAAAATTACAAAAAATGTTAGAGAAACATCCAGAGACAAACATGAAAGTACATGTTATTCCGATCATTTTATTTCTTGATTTTAGAGACATAGGTGGATTGGGCTGAGTGCAAAAAGGGATCATAAGTATGCCTCTCTGGTAAAAGAGTAACGCTCGAGTTACCGTTTACAGTTTTGGTTGAGCTTTAAATGTAACCTGAAACTCATCACCCCTCTGTTTTATTCTTGATTTTGGCATAAATCTTTCAAAGTGTACCAAACAGGCAGAACTTCACTGAACTGGATATTTCTTTTGGGAGAAACGCCACTGTCTCGCTATGACTAACGTAGAAGCCAGAATAGAATTAATAGAAACTTCTGAGTCCGTGTACATAAAAAATCTGAATGTACCTGTCAGCTAGTCCTTATTTGAAAAAAAATGCAATTTATTATAAAGGAGAATTGGGTCTTCATAAAGCTTAGGCCCTCTCATTCCCACCACAAATGGAACATAGTAATGTTTGAATTATGGTGGGGATGAGTAACCATTGATGAATGACTTTATAATAATTTTCATACAAGTGTGAGGATGGGAGTCAGGAACATACAGCTGGCGAGCTCCAGCAATAGGTAGAACCAAAAGCAAGGTCAAAGGCATACCAGAGGGTCAAGGCAGGCAGATAGGTAGCAAAAATTTGTTTAGGAAGCTGGGGTCAGGAGAGGAGAGATCAGCAGTATCCAAGAGGGAAGCCAAAGGGTCAATAGCCGGCGGTTCAAAATACAATACTGAATGGCAATGAGTGGTAACAGGAACTTCACAAGGAGAGAACCTAACTTGGGAATAAACAAGCACAGAATGGCAGGTGAGCAGGGATTAAATAGGGAGTCGGGACCATAACCCCTCCCCTCAGCTCTCAGTATCCTCCCTCTGCCATTCACTGCATAGTAGGTGTGCCAGGAAGGCAACACCCACTCTCATCCTTCTACTAAGTCCTTCATTGGAGTATTCCCCTTGGACATGAAGACACGTCCCCAGCAGTTGCAGGACATGTGTACTCGCTCTGTGCGAGACACACGTTACTCAAGGCCAGGGATGCGCCCTAATCAGCAACCAATCGGCCCCAACGCGTGAGCTCCGGAAGTGAGTGAAGGAGACAGTGGACTCTGACGCCTGCGGGTAATGGGAACCAGGAGCCTGACAGCAAGTTAAGACTGTGTGTTATGGTTCTTACATCCATAAAGTCCTAACCCAATCATCTAGAGCAGGGGTCCTCAAACTACGGCCCGCGGGCCACATGCGGCCCGCGGAGCACATTTGTCCGGCCCGCGGGGGGTGCTGCCGGCACCCCCCGCTCCCCGCTGATTACCTTTTTTTTTTTTTTTTCCTTGCAGCCGCAGAAGATGCGGCTGCAGGAAAACGAAAAAAAAAAAAAAATCACCGCGACCGGATGTGACGTTTCGTCACATCCGGACCCGGTAACTGTTTCCCTCCTCCGTGCAGGGAGGAGGGAACACTGCGCCAGACGTCCGGCCCGGGGACACAGCAGCTGGAGGTAAGTGATGGGGAAGGAGGGGGAGGAGGGAGGTATAACGAGCACTGTACTATTCCTGGGCATCTGACTGGCATAATTTTCTTGGGCTGTGACTGGCATAATAATCCTGGGCATCTGACTGGCATAATATTACTGGGCTCTTACTGGCACTCTATTCCTGGGCATCTGACTGGGATAATATTCCTGGGCTCTGACTGGCATAATATTCCTGGGCATCTGACTGGGATAATATTCCTGGGCTCTTACTGGCATAATATTCCTGGTCATCTGACTGGCATAATATTCCTGGGCATCTGAATGGCATAATATTCCTGGACATATGAATGGCATAATATTCCTGGGCATCTGACTGGGATAATATTCCTGGGCTCTTACTGGCATAATATTCCTGGTCATCTGACTGGCATACTATTACTGGGCATCTGACTGGCACACTATTCCTGGGCATCTGAATGGCATAATATTCCTGGACATATGAATGGCATAATATTCCTGGGCATATGACTGGGATAATATTCCTGGGCATCTGAATGGCATAATATTCCTGGACATATGAATGGCATAATATTCCTGGGCATCTGAATGGCATAATATTCCTGGACATATGAATGGCATAATATTCCTGGGCATCTGACTGGGATAATATTCCTGGGCTCTTACTGGCATAATATTCCTGGTCATCTGACTGGCATAATATTCCTGGGCATCTGAATGGCATAATATTCCTGGACATATGAATGGCATAATATTCCTGGGCATCTGACTGGGATAATATTCCTGGGCTCTTACTGGCATAATATTCCTGGTCATCTGACTGGCATACTATTACTGGGCATCTGACTGGCACACTATTCCTGGGCATCTGAATGGCATAATATTCCTGGACATATGAATGGCATAATATTCCTGGGCTCTTACTGGCACTCTATTCCTGGGCATCTGACTGGGATAATATTCCTGGGCTCTGACTGGCATAATATTCCTGGGCATCTGACTGGGATAATATTCCTGGGCTCTTACTGGCATAATATTCCTGGTCATCTGACTGGCATAATATTCCTGGGCATCTGAATGGCATAATATTCCTGGACATATGAATGGCATAATATTCCTGGGCATCTGACTGGGATAATATTCCTGGGCTCTTACTGGCATAATATTCCTGGTCATCTGACTGGCATACTATTACTGGGCATCTGACTGGCACACTATTCCTGGGCATCTGAATGGCATAATATTCCTGGACATATGAATGGCATAATATTCCTGGGCATCTGACTGGGATAATATTCCTGGGCATCTGACTGGCATAATTTTCTTGGGCTGTGACTGGCATAATAATCCTGGGCATCTGACTGGCATAATATTACTGGGCTCTTACTGGCACTCTATTCCTGGGCATCTGACTGGGATAATATTCCTGGGCTCTTACTGGCATAATATTCCTGGTCATCTGACTGGCATACTATTACTGGGCATCTGACTGGCACACTATTCCTGGGCATCTGAATGGCATAATATTCCTGGACATATGAATGGCATAATATTCCTGGGCATCTGAGAGGCACACTATTCCTGGGCATCTGAATGGCATAATATTCCTTGGCATCTGACTGGCACACTATACCTGGGCATCTGAATGGCATAATATTCCTGGGCATCTGACAGGCACACTATTCCTGGGCATCTGACTGGCACACTATTCCTGGGCATCTGACTGGCACACTATTCCTGGGCATCTGAATAGCATAATATTCCTGGGCATCTGAATGGCATAATATTCCTGGGCATCTGACAGGCACACTATTCCTGGGCATCTGACTGGCACACTATTCCTGGGCATCTGAATGGCATAATATTTCTGGGCATCTGAATGGCATAATATTCCTGGGCATCTGACAGGCACACTATTCCTGAGCATCTGACTGGCATAATATTCCTGGGCATCTGACTGGCACACTATTCCTGGGCTCTGACTGGCACACTATTCCTGGGCATCTGAATGGCATAATATTCCTAGGCATCTGATTGGCACACTATTCCTGGGCATCTGACTGGCACACTATTCCTGGGCATCTGACTGGCATAATTTTCTTGGGCTCTGACTGGCATAATTTTCTTGAGCTCTGACTGGCATAATATTCCTGGGCATCTGACTGGCATAATATTCCTGGGCTCTTACTGGCACTCTATTCCTGGGCATCTGAATGGCATAATATTCCTGGGAATCTGAATGGCATAATATTCCTGGGCATCTGAATGGCACACTATTCCTGGGCATCTGAATGGCATAATATTCCTGGGCATCTGAATGGCATAATATTCCTGGGCATCTGAATGGCATAATATTCCTGGGCTCTGACTGGCATAATATTCCTGGGCATCTGACTGGCATAATATTCCTGGGCATCTGACTGGCATAATATTCCTGGGCATGTGACTGGCACAATATTACTGGGCTCTGACTGGCATAATATTACTGGGCTCTGAATGGCATAATATTACTGGACTCTGACTGGCATAATATCCCTGGGCATCTGACTGGCACACTATTCCCATTGAAATACTGGTAAGTTTGTTGATTTAACTTTACTTCATTTTAAATATTGTATTTGTTCCCGTTTTGTTTCTTCACTTCAAAATAAGATATATTCAGTGTGCATAGGAATTTGTTCATAGTTTTTGTTTTTACTATAGTCCGGCCCTCCAACGGTCTGAGGGACAGTGAACTGGCCCCCTGTTTAAAAAGTTTGAGGACCCCTGATCTAGAGAGTAGGCTTTCCCATAATTCTTCCACATGTACTGGGGATTTAGCCAATCTGCTAAGTCAATTTATCAGTGTGATGCTTAGTGAAAAGATGTTCTATGTCCAGAGAGTCCGCTAGTTCTGCTGGGTTAAAAAAATTCCTAACTCTGGCTTAGTTGAGGAATACACTTTTTGTAAATCAGATATTACTTAAAACATTTTTTGAGTGTTACATTATTTCCATCCAAATTCAGGTTTTGGATATCAAATTGAACAATTTCGATTGGGGAGTAAGAGTTTGTTATTAAATTTCAACTTCTTCTTAAACTGCCTGAGAGAGAGAGGACACAATTTGGTTCTCCTGTTAATCTATCTTATATTGGTCTAAATTGGACCAAAACAGATTGTGGAGCAATAAGTTGGGTATTCAAAATAAGTGTACACATAATATCATCGTGTGTGCTTTGGACACATGGAATAGATAGTCCACCATCTATTGGTTGTCTGGAAAGAATCTTAAAAAGGAGATTCTTAATTTCTTATAGTTCCAAATATAATTCAACAGAAGTTTCTGAAATTGGGAATTTAGAGTGATCGCTCTAAACAGAAGGGTCAGTTTGGACAATACGTAGGAATTTATGCATACCATCCAGGAGATGTCCACATTTTTCCATTTGGATATGTCATCTTTCATTGATGCAACCAGTAGACAGTAGATTTTGATTCCCAAATAGTCCATGGTCTACTAGATCCCAATCCCATTTGATTTTTTTTTTAATTGAATTACTTGATCGGTTTCCATATGAGATATTAGTGTTAGGATCTTAATTAATATTATTTTTATATCCTGAATATCTACCAACTGTTCTATGTCTCTCTGAAAGCCAATTTAATTGATTTATAGGGCTTGGTTAATACAATTTGTATTATTTTTGAAAATGTATTACCGTAATTGAAATTCCCTCTATCGCAGTGTTTGATCTAATTAGGACTGCCAGTGATTCGATGGTCAGAATGTACAGGAGAGGGCCTGCCCTGTCTTGTTTAATTTCTGACCACAAACCAATCTGAGGTGGGCTTTAAACAAGTGCTGTCATTAACCTTTGCTGTGGAATTGTGGAATCAACCTCTCTCTCTTTGCTGAATGCGGGGGGGGGGGGAGTCGTTTCGCCTTTGTATGCTGAGATGTAACACAAGTAAGAGGGCTTGGGCAGATAGGTAGTACTGTTACTATAACAAAAGCAATTTCTCTATTATATGTACTTATCACTTTATTAACCCAAGTGATCTGTATACAATTTTTGTTTTTATTATTTACCACCAATAATAAAGTCAACATACTCATTTATATGTAGACAATCCCGTTTGTTTTTTATTGTTTACCTTGTTTTATCTACTTCAGCTCAATTACCCCTTACTATATTATTCAGTATTTGTTTACTTCCATTCAGATGGTATAATTCTGAATAATGTTTGACCTAATATGAATTAAATTAAATTGTTTGCAGCGTGTATATCTGCATTTCCTACTCTATTACTTGACAAACGCTAAGTGTGATCATTAATTGCCTGCCCAACTATCAATGGGCTAAGTTACTATAGTAACATGTCAAGATTTACATAAGTGCCTTTTACAATTAAAATGGTTTCTGACAGACAATATTGCTTTTAAAAAGTACAATTAATTCAGCAGATTTCTCTGAGTGGCCTGCATTAGCATTCACCAAAAGAAAAAAAATGTTAGTGTGTTAATCCCTATTATAAATTGTAATGTAGAGAAGCGCGGATGTTACGAGATGTTAACAGACATGAAATGACTTCTAGAATTTGATGGGATTATGTACTTGGATGAGTTGGTATTTAATAATTATTTGCTTACCTCTTATAGGAGCCCCTGTCACCTAAATATTGTTTGCACTGTGACTGTAGCAAATATAAAAATGATGTGCACATTATGCAAGCATGACCCCCACACTGTCCCGCTTTACGCAGTCCCAGAAGTTGGGAGGTATGTTACCAACTAGGGTATTTAATTGTGAAAAGTGGTGCATTTAGGGAGATTGGAGAGCATCCGGGGGGGGGGGGGGTAATTGCCCTCCTGCCCCTCTTTGTTAGCCCTACTTTATGTGCTAGCAGATTTGCAAGCAGATGTGAAGATCTAGAGTGGTGTTTTTAATCTGTCTTTTTATTACATCACCTTGTGGATAAATATGTCGATGGATACTTCAGTGTGATGTCATACATCTGGAAGCAAATTTTTCTGTTGATCTGTGCATTTCTATTAGTAATGTCACAAATGAACAAATAGCTTTATTTCAATCATGAGTGGACATTATCTTACAAGGTAGGCTATGTATTGCCTATAAAAATATGCCACAGTTTGCCCATTAATATGTCACTGCCAATTTGCCAATTAATATGCATCTATTATTGTGTCATTAAGATGCCACAGGCAATTTGACCATTAAGATGCCAGTATTATTGTGCCATTCAGATGCCAGTAATATTGTATCATTACCATGCCAGTATTATTGTGTCATTAAAATGCCAGTAATATCGTGCCATTCAGATGCCAGTATTATTGTGCTATTAATATGCCAGTATTATTGTGCCATTAAGATGCCACAGACAATTTGCCCATTAAGATGCCAGTATAATTGTGCCATTGAGATGCCAGTAATATTGTGCCATTCAGATGCCAGTAATATTGTACCATTAAAATACCAGTATTATTGTGCCATTAAGATGCTAGTAATATTGTACCATTAAGATGCCAGTATTATTGTGCCATTCTGATGCCAGTAATATTGTGCCATTAAGATGGCAGTAATATTGTGCCATTCAGATGCCAGTATTATTGTGCCATTAAGATGCCATAGCCAAATTGCCCATTAAGATGACAGTATTATTTTGCCATTAAGATGCTAGTAATATTGTACCATTAAGATGCCAGTATTATTGTGCCATTCTGATGCCAGTAATATTGTGACATTAAGATGGCAGTAATATTGTGCCATTAAGATGCCAGTAATATTGTGCCATTCAAATGCCAGTAATATTGTGCTATTTAGATGCCACAGACAATTTGCCCATTAAGATGCCACAGTTAGGTTTTCTATTAATATGGCAATGTCACAGTGCTCGTTATATACCACCCTCCTCCCCCATCCACCGGAAAAATAATAAAAATTCAGCTGATGAGCAAGTGCAGGGGGGCCATGGGGCAGCGGCTTTGGGGGCCCCAGGAGTAACTGGGCCCGGGGAAGCTGCCCCATTTGCCCCACGTTAAAGATGGCCTTGAATGAATAATGTACTGTTCAAAGCGAAACACGTCAAGTTTACATATCTGGATTCCGGAGTGCCTAATGTTTTATTTTATAGTATGTAATAAAGACAAAGAGACTGTATTATAATGGCCACAGTGTTTATAAAAACACTGCAATAATTTTTTTGTATATTTAACAATCTAACACATATATCCATATCAACGTATCACCAAATTGGGAGCCTGAACTGTCTCCCAATAACGACTTTAAAGTTCTGATATATAGCCTTATGTACTGAGCGTTCTGACATAGGCGTAATATCGATCTCGCTGGGAAAATACCGACTTAAAGGGACGGTATCACCTAAACATTGTTTTTACTGTGAATGTAGAGAATAAAAGTTATTTAAAATGTTCTATACATTGTATTAGCAAAGTTGCAAGCAAATTGCTAAATTCGTAAGAAAAAAATGTGCTTTAAATGTGTCTTTGTTTCTGTTTATGACATCACCTGTGACTTAATATGCAAATTAAACATTTCCCATTGAAAGCATTTCAAGTAGGGTTGCCACCTTTTCATAAAAAAAATACCGGCCATTGTTGTGGGTGGAGCCAAAACGGAGTGTACCCATTCACTGTCCTTCTCAGATTGAGTACAGTTATCGGGTGCCTGGACCTCATTTCTCATTTTGCATATAATTCTCACTGCCATGATATATATATTTTGTATATCATGCAAATGAGCTGACACACACAAAAGCTGTCACACACGTCATGTGGGAGGTGGGCAACGTGTACATTGAGGTCATTATCAGTCTTCTACCACACAGGCAATTCAACAAAACATACAAAAGATCAGACATGCACACTGAATATTTAATTAAATAAATATTTTTATTGGTATATATATTAGTAGTATATCAAATTCATTATCAAAAAAGGAGCAACAAAAAAAACCTGAACACAAATAAGAAAAAAAAAAAAGATATGGCAAGAGCTGCAAAGCATACAAAGCAAGCAGATAAAAAAGTGAAGGAACCAAAATTGTAAATTAACATAAAAAAAAAAAAAAAAACCAGGACAAATTAGGCAGCCAAAATGAAACAGGAAAATAAAATATGTGAAACAACCAAAATTGTAAATAGAGAATGAGAAGATAAAAAAGCAAAAGATTGAAGCAGCAGAAAGTTATCAAATGCAAACATTATAAGGGGCTCCGATCTCACATGATATTTATTCAGCAATGGATAGCCGCGGTAAGAAGTCTATCCTTCCGTGTGCAGAAAAGTGCCATGTGCTCCGGCAGGTCAGCACACCAAACTGATCAGCTGTGAGACGCTTCCCTCCCTCGACGTTGCCACGTGCCGGCAGCCAGTGACACGGAGCAAGACGGGAGTCACTTTATGATGCACACAGCGCAGGCACCACAGGAGCTGCCGCTACGCCACTGTACAATTTAACCTTTACATATTGGGGGCTAGTAGAAACTCGCTCTGCAATTCTGAAAAAAAAAATGAAAACCTGCTTTTGCATTGCCGGTTATTTAACTAATACCGACATCGGCACAGAGGGGTCAATCAACGGCTGTGCCGGTAAAATACCGTCCGCGTGGCAACCCTAATTTCAAGCCACAGATGATATCATAAACAGGAGACTCCAGAGACACATTTAAGATACATTTGTCTCCTAATTTAGCCATTTGCTTGCAGTTTTGCCAACACAATGCATAGATCATTTTCAATCATTTGTCATTCTCTACATTCACAGTAAAAACAATGTTTAGGGGATACAGTCCCTTTAACATCTCCTGCATGATAGCCACAATTCTACGCTCCATCGTCCCTAACCATTCTCCAGTCCTGAACTTAGCTACTTTGCTAGAGCCACCCAAGCGAGCTGTACCTCGGACAGCAAACTCCGGCGCTGATGTCAGACCTCAGGAACCCACGACTCGCCCACTTATAACCTGAAACTGAAATAGGGGGGAAGGAGGGAAACAATCCCTTGTGACAAATTATCCAAAGATGGCTGGCGCCTTTCTAGTGATTCCTTTTACAGCTTAACGTGACCTCATTTACAAACTGCTCCCTCTCATGTGCCATTAAAGACGTTAGCCCAAATTTAAAGAACCCAAACTTGCATTCTGTATGTTAATGGCTTTTCCATACATTCATTTATCGATGATTACTGCCAGAGCTGCTACTGAATATACCACTACCTCCCATCATGATAATGAGGATCCTTATGCTGTCTTAAAAACCTTAAACCCTGTGTTCTGTCATTACTGTTTCATACTCCAGAACACAGCCATTTCATGATTGTCAATCAGGTCATCATGCCCAACCCGTGCAAGGCAGGGGTTGGGCATGATGGACCTGGGGGCGGGGCAAGGTTATATAAGCAGTGTGCACTCATTCCCACTTCCTCTTTTAAAAGCAAATTCTTTGGTTCCCTCCCTCCCTTCCCTTTATGCGTGTGACTGGCGGGGGGTGTTCCCGAGGTCTGACGTCAGTGCTGGGGGTTGGTCATCTGGCGTATGACTAACCTGGGTAGCAGTTGCTATGTGGCTAGCTGCGTGGGCTCACCACGGGCTGGTCCCTGGTGATCGAATTTTGGGGGATTACACCTGCGTCAGATCCTCGGGGACCCCATCCTAGTGACCTAGGTGTTATCCGGAGGCACGCTACCGCTTTTTGTTACAGTTATTCATTTGGTGACACCCGGTTATTTATTTTGTACTCGTTATAGTACTGATTTTTATTTTAAGGATGTTTTAAAAGTTTGATAAGTACAGCTATATATTATTAGCAATTTAATAATTTTGTTGCAGGGGATTTTCAAAAATAAAACTGCAACCTTTGAGCCAGCAAGTTGTCATGGGGGGGAAAAAGGTTTGTCCCACCACTGTCATGTGCCATATGTAACTACCACTCATATCAAAAATTAGATTCCCTGCGCTATGTATAGTTTAATGCCTTTCCCATGCTCAGTCATGTAGCCCTTTCAACAGAGCTTAATTCCTAGGCTTTCCTGGAGAACCATGCAATGCAGTTTCCCATCACTATACTGGTTATGACCATGTCTTTTACATATTGCATGAAACATTGATATATCTCTGTATCAAACACATTCCTTTTCTTTTCACTCACACCTGCGGTTTTTGGCTGTACGAAAGCCTGCGGTTTTCCTAAGTTCCTTTTCAATCTGCCGGTAATATATCTCTAAGTGTTTATGGGAACACTCTTCATCCATCTGTTATTTACATTATTCACTTTCCTGAGGTGTCTCCAACAAATCCTGGCTGGATGCACTTGTATGTATTATTAATACAACAGCTGTAAAAATATTAGCCATACAGTCTAATTGCCAGTCCTGATCCAGAGCCAGCTCTGTCCCTGGGTGTCTGCAGGAGGCTTTAATCCAGATCTGACCCCTTGCCTCTCAGCTACTCTATAGGCTTTGAACACCAGCATCCAAGAGAAAAGCTCGTCAAGCAAAACATTAGCCAACAAGTCTCACACTTTAATCAGAATATTCTCTTCATTCTACTTAATCCCTTAATGGGTTCTTAAAAAAAGCACACCAAGCTGTGTACAAATTTGGAAGATTCGGTAAGTGCCGCTACTTTAATAGACACTAGTTAGAGAGATTCTTATGGGACGAGGAGCATCAGCGGGCGTGGCTTGGGTTGAGGAGCGTCAGTGGGCGTGGCTTGGGACGAGGAGCGTCAGTGGGCGTGGCTTGGGACGAGGAGCATCAGTGCTACAGCTCAACGGTTTCCCGGACACCAGAGAATGAAAAGCGAGATGGCAGGGGAAAGCAGGACTGTAGCGCTTAAAGGGGAAGTTCCGCCTTGTTAATTCTCTGTATGTTGTATGTGCACATGTCATACATGTGCTGAATATATGTGACATGCACTTATTTTTACTTTGTAACAGTTTACCTTTCTCCTGTAGTTTTACACTGAAAACAATCTAAATTCAGTGTCTTACAAAAAGGAGGGGCTTGGAGAGATGAGGAGGACTGTTGGAGAGATGAGGAGGACTGTTGGAGAGATGAGGAGGGCTGTTGGAGAGATGAGGAGGGCTGTTGGAGAGATGAGGAGGACTGTTGGAGAGATGAGGAGGACTGTTGGAGAGATGAGGAGGACTGTTGGAGAGATTAGGAGGGCTGTTGGAGAGATGAGGAGGACTGTTGGAGAGATGAGGAGGACTGTTGGAGAGATGAGGAGGACTGTTGGAGAGATGAGGAGGACTGTTGGAGAGATGAGGAGGGCTGTTGGAGAGATGAGGAGGACTGTTGGAGAGATGAGGAGGACTGTTGGAGAGATTAGGAGGGCTGTTGGAGAGATGAGGAGGGCTGTTGGAGAGATGAGGAGGACTGTTGGAGAGACGAGGAGGACTGTTGGAGAGATGAGGAGGGCCGTTGGAGAGATGAGGAGGACTGTTGGAGAGATGAGGAGGGCTGTTGGAGAGATGAGGAGGACTGTTGGAGAGATGAGGAGGACTGTTGGAGAGACGAGGAGGACTGTTGGAGAGATGAGGAGGGCCATTGGAGAGATGAGGAGGACTGTTGGAGAGATGAGGAGGACTGTTGGAGAGATGAGGAGGACTGTTGGAGAGATGAGGAGGGCTGTTGGAGAGATGAGGAGGACTGTTGGAGAGATGAGGAGGGCTGTTGGAGAGATGAGGAGGACTGTTGGAGAGATGAGGAGGGCTGTTGGAGAGATGAGGAGGGCAGTTGGAGAGATGAGGAGGACTGTTGGAGAGATGAGGAGGACTGTTGGAGAGATGAGGAGGGCTGTTGGAGAGATGAGGAGGGCAGTTGGAGAGATGAGGAGGACTGTTGGAGAGATGAGGAGGACTGTTGGAGAGATGAGGAGGACTGTTGGAGAGATGAGGAGGACTGTTGGAGAGATGAGGAGGACTGTTGGAGAGACGAGGAGGACTGTTGGAGAGATGAGGAGGGCTGTTGGAGAGATGAGGAGGACTGTTGGAGAGATGAGGGAACTGGTGCTGTAGCAAGGGCAGTAAAATGATTGCACATTGTGAGCAGTTGTTATTAGATTTTAAGTGAGGAATTCAATTGACCAGACAGATCTGTTTCTTTTTTTCTTAATGCTATATATGATACAGCACATATCTACAATCATGTGTGGACACTGTAGGTGAAATTGCCTCTTTAAAAGGAGGACATTTTGGGGATATGCTTCTATGTATGTCAGCTTGTGAGTCTATTTCTCCATTGAGTTGACATATAATGGCGCTCGCCCTTTAAAATACTTTTAATCTGTATATTTTCTGGTCAGTGAACATGATTCTAGCTGGAATGTGATTGTCTCCCAACACCAAAGAGCCAATATTAACGTAGCCCTTATTTAAAATGAGTCAGCCATTTTTCTTTTTTTTTCTCTTGCTTCTCTGTCATTTATTTTGCAGCAGGAGCAAAATAAATTATGGCAAGCTGATTCATTTTTTACATAATATTTAAACTTCTTGAATTGTACTTTTTCATATAACCTTCCACCTTTATATAAGCATTACTGTCTCTTTAAAGAAGTAACTTTATTGAAAAACCAATATTGCACTTGTACTTGTATCAATATTTATAGTAAATGGCATCTAAAATCTAAATATAGTTTTAATCTGGGAGAATCAAAATACACTTCCCTTTCTTTGGAAGAATAAGTATCTTGTAGGCAGCCATTTTATGATGCTCTACTCCAAGGCAGCTAAGAAAGATAGTCTTCGCTGTCATTGGTGTATGGCCACATCAATCGAGATCAATAACAAGGGTGAGACAAATTATACTCTGGACCACAAGAGTACAGATCTCCTTCTTCATCCATTAAACTAGTAGGGTTAATAAAATGTTATTGTGGGCACAACCTACTGCCCTAGAATAGGGTAATAGATTTTAATACAGTGGACAGGCTGGTTGAGGGACAGTGGAGTGGGCTACAGGACAGAGAATGGGTCTCTGGCCAGTACCGAGGACTCTCTGGCACTTAGTGGAAGTTTGGGGCCATGAAGGGGTACTATAGATAGGGTCTACACAATATCAATCCCATTTGATTCAAATTGGATTCGGATTGGGCATAATAGCCGAATTGAAATAATCCCCTAAATTTGGCTCCACAATGTGAAGCATTTTGGGTCCGTATCGGGTGTTTGGGTCATTTCGGAAAATTAAGCATCGGTGGGGATCTATTTTCGCCATAAAAACCATATGTTTTTGGCTACAAAATATGCACAGCGGGTGATTGCCTTGATTACGGACATTTTAATTCTCCTATTCTGAGAAAGCAAATTGAAAGGTTAAAGATAAATAAAAAAAATAAAAAATAAAAGCTGACTTCCACTGGCCCCATAAATAAATAAAAAACCCTGCGTCCCAATAAATTAGAGGCGGCAGGGCTAGTAGCCATGGCCCAACCTAATGATAAACGGGGCTGGGAGAGGGCCAAATGGCTCCCCACCCCCATTACATAGATTGCCCTGGCCACCATACTAAAATATTATCCCCCCCCAGGGTCCCGAGGCTGATAAAAAAAAAAAAAAAGCAGCACCATTTACTCTAGGCATTTGAGTCTGGCATTAAATAAATAATAAACTATTTTTAGGGCTTTACAGACATGCCAGCATCTAGCCAGGTTTTATACTTTATTATTTTTTATATAGGTAACGGATCCACGTTGAGAATGTCTTCTATGTCTGTTCGTATAAAATTAAGGCTTTCTGATGGGGCCTAGCGTGATGTAAGGATTTCTCCTAGCACTCCATCGAGCCAACATGTGCAATGGACCGGAAAGTAAGGCTTTGGCGGATAGATGAAGAAATTCCGCTTGTAGCCTGAAAACCCTCTCCCTAGTTGGAGTCTTTTACCTCGTTACGCTTCTCTACTAATTAATACATGAGCTCAGAAATGAACAGGGGCCACTTCAAGATCTTATCAGTCGATAGCTTTGTATGTTCACCATAAACCAAACCAATCTTCACATCCCATCAAGTGGTCATCATACCTCTGGATCCTGAAGTCATTGTCAATG
This sequence comes from Pelodytes ibericus, assembly GCA_036172795.1. Lineage (NCBI taxonomy): Eukaryota > Metazoa > Chordata > Amphibia > Anura > Pelodytidae > Pelodytes > Pelodytes ibericus. The sequence goes on from CM069860.1 coordinate 202,963,063, forward strand.
AATGTGATTCAGCACATCTGCTTGCTTCTAATTACTGAAACCCCCTTTACCATCCTATTTTACATACACCCTATTTATTTACACAATCATATAGCGACTTCCCTCTTTGTGTTATTGTATTAGCAGAGGAGACAAGTTTTTGGACTATTTTTAATTTATAGCACATTAAATAGATTGAAATATTATTTGTTATTAATAATTATTTATTTTTATTAAAATATTTTTAATTTGTAGCAGATTCTACCCGCGTAAATGTCTTCCTAGTACAGTATATATCCGCAAAGGAAGTATTTGCGCAAATAAAACCTGCTATTTGCATCTACACATTTGCTAGTAATTTAACAAATTTAACATTTACTAGTAATTTCAGATGAAAGTATTTTTCAACCTAAACTATTATGTAACTCTGTAACTCATATAATCCATCACTGAAAATATTTTCTCAAGAATTTTTATATATATATATATATATATATATATATATATATATATATATATATATATATATATATATATACACATATAATAATATGTATATATTAATATAATTATAACTATAATAATATACATAATATACATAATAAAATATTTAACCCCGCAAGGACAGGAGTTTTCTTGTTTTTTTTTATTATGTGTGATTTAGAGAAAAATTTGCGCCTATTTGTGAAAAAGCCTACAAACTATACCAAAGTGGGGGTTTTCCCCCCAGTTTCACTTGAACCCTAAAAAAATGTATTAAAAAAGAAGGTCAGTGAACAATAACAAAAATAATAATTGTATACAGTGTACCCACACAACCTGGTAATAAAAGAAATAATACTTTTATTCAGTACAACGCTGGATGTCTTGTTCCTTAAGGATACCGTATTTGCTTGATTATAAGACGACCCTGATTATAAGACGACCCCCCAAACTTTGGATATTCCTTTAGGAAAAAAACTAAAAGCCTGAATATAAGACTACCCTATAGGAAAAAAGTTAAACTTGTATATATTCACATGTAAATTGCTTTTTTAATAAAATATTAAATAAAAAAAATGCATTTCTTGTGTTTATTTCCTTTTATGTGCCAATGCTGCCTCTCTCTTTCCCTTGCCCCCAGCTTTGTCTCACTCCCCCCTCGCCTGTCTCTTCCCCCCACATGTTTCTCTCTGCCCCCCCTCCCTCCCTTTGTTGCTCTGTCCCCCCTTCCTCTGTCTCACCCCCCCTGCCTGCTCTGTCCCCCCTGTCTCTCTGCCCCCCTCCCTCCCTCCCCCTGTCTCTCTGCCACCCTCCCTTCCCCTTACCTCGATCCCTGGTGGCTAGTGGGGGCAGCCGGGGGATGTCTGCACGATACTTGCAGACATCCTCCATGCTGCCCGACACGGCAGTCTATTATCACGGACAGCTGGTCCGTCATAATAGACTGCCGTGTCGGGCAGCATGGAGGATGTCTGCACGTATCGTGCAGACATCCCCCAGCTGCCCGATTTACCCTGGTGGCTAGCGGGGCAGCAGAGGAAGTCTGCGCGATGAGCGCAGACTTCCCCTGCTGCCGCCCGGCACGCTCGCCGGGACTTCTGTGACGAAAGCGGAAGTACCCGGCTTCTTCACAGAATCCCCGGCGGTCGTGCCGGGCGGAAGCAGGGGAGTCTGCGCTCATCGCGCAGACTTCCCCTGCTGTCAGAGAGGGGGATCCAGGTCCCCTGCAGCTCTGCTGGGGACCTGGATCCATGTCTTATAATCTGAACTCAGTTTGAGGTCAGATTATAAGAGACCTCGATTATAAGACGAGGGGGATTTTTCAGAGCATTTGCTCTGAAAAATACCTTGTCTTATAATTGAGCAAATACGGTATATTTTGTTCCCAGTACATAGGAGTCTATTCAGTAAAATCGAGAATAGGTCGATGAAGTCTCCAAACTCGACCTCCTTGAATAATTCACAAGCATCCGCGTTCACCCCCTGATCTCGGAGGTCGAGTTTGATGACATACCATACCTCATCTCGCCGCATCTTGACCTCATAAAAACTTGAACGTGAATACCATTTTGCAAGATCGAGATGAGGCATTCGAGGGGGTGGCAAGTCTGTTCAAGTCTGGAGGTCGAGAAGTGCTAATCTCGACCTCCAATCTTGAATTTTAGTGAATAGGCCCAATAGACTATATAAAAAAAAGCATATAATGCAATATTGGCACACACAATGCATATGTTCTAGGTACGCCGCTGACTACAGCCCATGTATACATTCATGGCGTGTTTATATGTCCTTAAGGAGTAGACCAAGAAAGATATTCTCTAATTTTCAAGTAAGCCCAGTGGATGTTACTATTGCCTGGCACACCCATGGACGCTACCATTAATGCAGAATACAAATTGATACTGAATACCCAGGAAGGAAGAAGTTCACATTAATAAGAGAGCTATCTTTTTTTGCATTTATCTCATGATTTTTAGTGGAGAAATTCAGTTTCTATGTGAACAGGAGATATTTCACCTGCATGCTTAGGAGGTATTGATCTGCCCTGCTCCTTTGTTGTGAGTCTTATCTGCCTTGTATAGATGTGAAATATTTTTAGTTTGCATTGATAGGGGAAGTTACGGGGAAACTTTGAGCAGCCTCTTGGATAGTCCGCCACAATCAGACCTGGCCCTAAATTTAAAGGGACTGTCTAGTGCCCAAAATGCATCTTCCAAATATTAATGCATATTAATGTGCTTTCAAAGTACTTTAAAATGCATGTTTTACATTTTGCATTGCTTAAAATATAAAATACTTACAGCTAGCAGAAATTGTGAAATTACAGCAGTTTGCAAGAAACAAGGGCTGCCCACACTAGATGAGTAAAAGTAATTTCCTTTATTTTTTTTTTTGCTGCAGTAACCCATGAGAATAATTCCATTCAAATGAATATCCTGTCTCTCTAGTGATGTCATCAGACAATGTGTTGCACTGTTAAGAGATCCTACTGTGTACAAAAACAAGGTCACTCATAGGCCACTCAATAGACTCAATTTGAGGAGGACAGGAAGTGACTATAGGAAACAAAACTGTGTATCCTCAGTGTCTATAGAATCAGTGCTGCCGCACCTGCAGTAACCATGCAGAGTAATCACTGGGGAGGGCTTGAGTCAAATATTAAAAATGTGATTTATGCAGAATGCCTGCATCAAATCCCACATGGATTAAAAGCCTGTGCATTATACAAGCAGTGATCTTCATCTTGCACCAAAGTTTGGGGACTAGACTGTCCCTTTAAGGCTAGGCACCATTTAATGGGGTCTGTGATGGACAATTTAATGGTGTTCTCTGGACCTTCGCTGACTTTGCCACAGACACTGGTGTCCTTGTACAAACACTTTGCCTGTCCCTGTCGAGCATGTATTGTTTTTAAAACTAATAGTTTCCTTGTGCTTCAGTTTATTGTCTTATTTTTCTTGAAAGATGTGCTTCAAGCAATTCTCATATTCAATACATAGCTCCATAGGATAACTTTCCTTTATGGGCGTTTGACCTTAACGAGCAGCCAGGTGTCCGTGTCTTGACAAAGGGAGTGATTGTAGTCAGCACGTTGCTGTGATGCCAGCATACATTCTAGAATTCATTTTGGAGAGGAACTACAGTCCTTTTTCAATTTTTTACACAAAGTTGCTGATGTACCTAATTCATATTAGCATCCAACATGATCACTTTCTCTTCAGTACACGCAAACAAGGGTCTAAAGATTTGGCTTCGTAGTGGAGGATGGTTTTGCACATATACAAAATAATTAAATAGTTCTATACATATACAGTAAGCATACAAACATTGTAGATTTTTTTTTTTATTTTAGTTTGTAAATATACCATATCCTCAAATAACTATCTAAATGAAAAATATTGAAGAGAGGTCACAAGTCTAGAGGAGCTATTCACTAAAAGGAAGCTGAAGGTGAGTTTTAACATTCAATATTTAAAGATTAAACTGTGCATTATGACGGGCCAATTGTGCTCTTCTAGCAGGCAAAACGCAGGTTAATGGGTAAGTCAGTGAGATAGAATGTTCATCTCCCCTCAAGTCACCTCACTTTTAATTAAAAGCTCAGTGACTCCAACTACTTGTGTAATGACTCCAACTACTTCGAAACCAGTGCTCTCTACAACACATTGGGTTAAGATAATGTAGACAGAATAACTGTCACTTGCAAGTCTCTGGTTTGATTTCACCACTACTACATACTTAGCGAGCCAGACCAAATTGCAGAGATGGCGAACCTATAGCACGCACACCACAGTGGACATGCAGAGACTTCCACTGTGACACACTGACACTGCAGGCGGGCGAGCAGGCAACTCAATGTCGGTGCGCTGTTCAGCCTCTCAGGCTGCCTCTTCTGCTCCCCGATCATCTGTGGCAGTCATAGCATCGTCGGTCACGTGGCCTCCAGAGTTCAGAAGCAAGAATTAATGCATACAGACATTGAGCTGCCTACTATTAAACACCATGGAATAAGTAAGTTGTGTGGGTGCAACCTGAGTGCTGAGCAAGTTATGTGTGTGCAATCTGGATGTTGGGCAAGTACTGTGGGTGTAATCTGGGTGGTGGGGCAAGTCCTGTGTGTGCAATGTGGGTTTTTTGGCAAGTCCTGTGGGTGCTCATTCAAGTCCTATGTGTGCAATGAGGGTGCTGTGGCAAGTGTTGTGAGTGCAATCTGGGTGCTCTTTGTAGTCTATTACTTGGATTTTGTCAAACGACTGAACACTCATGGTGCAGAAACCTCACCATCACTGCCCTATTGCATGAAAACTGAGATTTGAATTGGTGATTAAGACATATTTATTTGATTATCCTTTTAAGTTTCAAATCATGACTGCCAATTTTCCAATTTGTATATTGATTTTCCAACCCGAGCAGCATGTAAAAGTCTGACATAGTTTGTGATTCCATTGCAGTCAAGTAACAGATTAAAGCGTAATTCCCTTTGTCTCCCTACCTGTGGGTGGCTGTAATTCGCATCGTAGGTTTAAATGGTCTCTGCTTGTATTTAATTGAATCACAAGGTTACACTTCATCACACAGGAGCCCTATGCATGTTGTTCATGCTTTTCTCCCACAACAATCGAATACATCAGGAAATAGAACTTGTGATAAACTAGGAACAGCAATGTATTGATTAACAAGTCTGTTTCAAACTGCAATGCTACTTAATTGAGAGCTAATCCATCGCTGGTAAATAACTGCTCCTGTTCGATCCTATATGTCATTTCATTTCTTTTACACAGCCTGCTTTATTATACTGTTTGCTTTCAAAAGCATGGATCGGAGAAACGGTGGATAATGTCCGTTTAAATTTAATGCAGATGGTGGTATTATTCCCCAATTTCATGCGAGGGCCAGCAAACTTTAAAAAAAAAATATAACTGGGAATCATTTATTAAATGAAAATTATTTTTCGCTATTCCAACAGAAGTTAGAGAAAAGTGTCATTTTTATGCCATTTTTGCCCCGACGCAGGCTTTTGGAATTTGGTTGCCTGGACATTGATAGCAGAAGCTGAATCTGGTCAGCGAGAGTCTGTTGTTTTTGCTGATCACTAACGAAGAGCTGAATTTACTGCTCCTGGGCCAATAGAGTGTCAACATAATAGACTTCTACTGTAGTAACTATACATGTAGATTACTTAGCAGTTTTTCTGCCTGATCAGCGGACTGATCAAATGTGACCCACATATTTTGCAGCCAAAATACTTTTTTTTTTTTTTTAAAGAATATAATGTCACTTATAAAAGGCTCTTTAAGCACAAATGTAACATCTGCATTAAATATTTTTTTGTCTGTTTAATTCAGATAAGTAGTTGAAGATGCAATTCGGAAAGTCCTGTAAAGAGACAAATACTTTTTGTATTTGAGGTAGGTCAGATATGGTTTTTTTTTTTTTATTAGTATTATTATTATGTAATAATTGATATTTCTTGAAAAAATATACATGTTACCTGTTTTATTCCATCTGATAGATCCTTGTTATGCTGAATTTAACACGTTAAATGGAGCATTGCTATGTGCTTTGTTGCTTTGTTGGATATTTTTAGCTTACCTCTATAGCTAAACAGTGGGAAGTTTGTTTTTTTATTTTATTGTTAAATTCCAGTAATTTTGACTTTGAAAGAAATGACAGTTCTCCTGTAGTTTTACACTAAAAATAATTTTACTGGGGCCTTTAAATTGAGAGGCAGCCAATAAGGAGGTCTTGCAGAGATTGGCAGAACTGTTGCTATAGTAACGCTGTGTTACACTGTATATGCAAACTTATATATAAATGGTTGTGTGGTCACACTGGCCATGTTCACACCAAGCACCAATTACTTTTTGTGAAGATCAATATTTTCGGTTGTGTGTTTTTACTTTTAGAAAAAGTCATAGTATAGAAACATAGAATGTGTCGGCAGATAAGAACCAATTGGCCCATCTAGTCTGCCCAATTTTCTAAATACTTTTAATAGTCCCCAGTTCCCTATCTTATATCTAGGATAGCCTTGTGTCTATCCCACGCATGCTTAAACTCCTTCACTGTGTTTACCTCTACCACTTCCACTGGAAGGCTATTCCATACATCCACTACCCTCTCAGTAAAGTGATACTTCCTGATATTACTTTTAAATCATTGTGAGTTAGCTACCTAATGCTTGAAAACCTATATTATCTCCACTGTGGGGATTTGTAATGCTCATGTAGAATTATCTGAAGAGACATTATCCTATCACCAAAATATATTGTATTTTTATTATAGTATTTGTTATTAATAACATTAAAATCATTCATAAAGAGGGTCTAGTCTCTGTTTCTTTTGGCTTTAAAAGAAGAGCTACACAATATTAGGCAGGGGGTCATAATGTTATGGCTGATTGGTGAATGTTGAAGGGAGAAGAAGGATGTGAAGGTCGGAGAAAGTCATGGCTGCAGGCCTATGAGGTTAGCACTGAAGGCAAAAGTACAGAACCTATCATACCTCAAGACTTTCTATCTAATCCTATTGATCACAACCATACGCGGATGGCTGCTTAGCCTCTGACTAAGTGGGAAAAGTTGTGTAGCTCTTAACAGTCCTCGCCAAGGCAGCATTGAAAACTCCATGGCCATGGCTCAGAATGAGGGGTGTATCTTTTAGCACAACATCACTTTCTGATCATTATGTTACATATTTGGGTTGGCTGAATCTTCACATGGTTATGTTAAAATACTGTGACATCATGTTGTCTTGAAGTTCTGATACTTCTCTCTCCTCCTATGGTACATTTTGGATTTTTTTTCCAAAGCGTTGAATTGTAAAATTCAATTGGATACAAAATATTTTCACACATTTTCATCCTATAGACATCATTTTCAATTTGATATCAGATCTGTGAGATGTCCAAGAAGATGGGTCAGCTGTGTTTGAGATACTGTGAATACACTGTATTTCATATGACTGCTCTGTGTCTTACACTACTGAATTGTTGTTCTTTATGGAACATGATGTTCTATTACACCTGACCTTAAATGAAGCCTGACATAAGATGACCCAAGAAGATACCCAAAAATGTGCTGTGCAAAGCACTAACACCTCAAGTTTATGTAGAGCAATAACTAAAATATACTTCTATTCAAAATAATAGATAGACATCCAGTTGTTGTTGTATTTTGTACAACTAAAAGTATAAACATGGGAAATTATAGCATTCTCAATATTATATGGTCAAACATCTATTCTCCTCTTTTTAAAAAAATTGCCACTACCATGGCCACAAGGGAGTCAGAGCAGGGGGGTACCAGGACAACAGCCAGGACACTGGTAGCAAAAGAGGGGGAGGCTGAAAAGGTACCGTCAGAGTATTTCAGCGCAAGAGAACCAGGCATTAGTTTGTAAACTGCAAATGATTGATAGGGTCAGCAGCCAAGAGAGAACATGCAGTCAACACAGTTGGTGGGAACAACAGTTTCCAGGAGAGGTGAAGAAAAGTTAAGTGCATATAAAATACTTTCCCACAATAGGCATCATTTTAAATGGCACTACACGCGGAATTCACACACCTTTAGTTCATGTGACACATGCTGTAGCTCTGTGAAGGATAGCTAGGACTACTGTACAGATGTTGCACAAGGCTGTGCATGTTAAAATGCTTCCCACACATGTAGAGCCTGGAAAGGTGTGAGTACAGAACTGTAGTTGTTCAGAGCGGGTTAGCTGTAGAGAGGGTGGCCAAGAAGCATATTGCAGCAAATAACATGTACAAATGAATTCTTCAAGTAGCTATGGGCCCTGGCAGTTCAAAGTAGCACTTACATACATGTATATGGGCATCAGTATAACAGTAGTTATATACACATGTACACTAGCGCTAAGTAAATTGTTGGCGCTGTATGCATAAATGGTTATGTAACGTAATATACATAGCTGTACATATATATGTATATATATATACACATCACTATGTATAGAAATAGATGTATAGCTATATATGAATATATATTTATGAATAAACTGGATAACATGTCCAGATGATAAATGATAGTGCACCAGTGTTATATTTCAGACACAAAGATATCAAGAGGCAAGTGAAGAGGAAGAAAACCAAGGCAGTCACCACCACCAGAAACAATGGCCTAGCCCCAGGACCTGCTGGATTTTGAGTAGGAACTACTGCAGGTAATACAAAACTTAGAGCTCCAGGGTGCCATTGACACAGACTTACCTGGTCATAAGTACTGAACATCCATTGATGTGTTATGTCAAATTCTATATATTAACATAACATCCAAAGACATGGCCCCGCGGCCAGCACAGGCAACACGATATCTGCCAGCTCCTCCTCGGTTTTCATGGAGTTCTCAGATAATGATGAGTAAATCACACTGGTGCATGTTGTTAGTAGCCCTGGAACCCTTGGTCATTTACTATTCCTATCACCTAGTTATACTCCTCCTCTGAAAATCTCTATCAAACCCTCTCACTGCCCCTTCACTGCCCTGGGCTTGTAAAAAAAAAATAGGAAAAGAAAAAAAGATTTAAAAAATATATAATGGATAAAAATCCAACAAAACCTTAAGTACAAAAAAAGATACAACAAAAATTACAAAATTATGCTCCCGCGACTCCCCCTTGAAGCAGACATCGTTCAAGGGGGAGTCGCGGGAGCATAATTTGGTAATTTTTGTTGTATCATTTTTTTCACCTCTCACCCAGTGAGGTCGGCCCCCTCCCCGTAAGTAATAAAAGGAGGGGGGTTAAGAACAGAGGAGGAGGGGGAGGAGAGAACAGAGGAGGGGGGGGGGAGAGAACAGAGAAGAGGGAGAGAAGAGAACAAAGGAGAGGGAGAGAGAAGAGAACTGGGTAGGAGAGAACAGAGGAGGGGAGGAGGGGAGAACAGAGGAGGGGGAGGGAAGAGAACAGAGGAGGGGGAGAGAGAACAGAACAGAGGAGCAGGGGGAGAGAACAGAGGAGGAGGGGGAGAGAAGAGAACAGAGGGGAGGAGGGGGAACAGATATGGGAGTTGAGAGAGCAGATATGGGTAGAGGGAAAGATATATGGGAAGGGGAAGGAGAGCTAATCGATATGAGGGGGGGGTAGAGATAACATATATGGGGGGAGAGACCAGATATGGGAAAGGAGAAAGAAGTAAGAACAGATTTGGGGAGGGGGAAAGAGAACAGATATGGGGGTAAGGATGAAAGACAGACAGACATTGGGGTGAGGAGAGGAGAGACATACATGGGAAGGGAGAGCGATATAACATGGGGAGTTGGAGAGAGACAGACATGGCAAGGAAGAGGAAATGGACAAACATGAGAAGGAGAGACACATACATGGAGGGAGTAAAGAGACAGTCATGAGTATAAAGAGGAGACAGACAGACATGAGGGTAGAGGGCGGCCCGCACAGGGCACCGGAACACTTAAGGCCAGCCCTGGTTAGGGGTAATTACACTATTAGCATTTCTATTGAGTGTACAGAGGTAAAACATCAACAGGAGAATAGTTGATACATCAACAGGAAAAGAGTGAAGACATCAAATGGAGAAAAGTGAAGACATCAACAAGTTGGAAACACACAACAAGCAGACAACTTGTAAATTCAGCTTTACTGACATCATCTGCAGGAGGTGAATTAGCAAGAACACCTGGGGCAGACATTGCCTTCACAGCGCGTTCTGTGAAAGAAAAGGTAGACAATATGTGTACACAACATGGTTAGCTATAGGGCTGTCTACTTACATTGAGGAGCTTAGCTATCAGCAATGTCTGGGCTCTGACACTGGTTGGACCTCCGGATGCATTCCGGAGCTCAGAAGATGAAGTCCCTGGTGTCTGAACCATCCCTCTCCCTGCATATAAAAGGTGACTGAGCAGGGAGGGGGACAAACAGCACATGCAAAAAACAAAACAAAAGAAATGTGTGTGAATGGGTGGGTGTATGGGTGCCTGTGTATGTGTGTATGGGTGTCTGTGGGTGTGTGTATGGGTGTCTGTGTATGTGTGTATGGGTGTCTGTGGGTGTGTGAGTGTGTGTAAGGGTGTCTGAGTGTGTGTGAAAGGGTGACTGTGTGTCTATTTGTGTATGTGTGGGTGTGGGTGTAATTAATGTGAAGGGATTTTTTTGCTGTGAGTTTTATTGTGTATTGTGAGAACATTATTTTTGATTGTGTGAGTGTTATTCCCATGGAGTCTGTGATACACTCACACAGTGCACATTAATGTTAATGCTATATATAAATGTGAACGTATATATATATATTCACACATGTATATATAAAATTCATATTTATGTGCAATGTGTGAGTGTATCACAGACTCCATGGCAATAAAACTTACACTCTCACAATCATATATAATTTTCTCTAGATGAGCAATGAATGTGGCCCACGCACGCACACATTTCTGGGGAAGTGGCCGACTGAAAAAAAAAACTTTGACACCCCTGCTCTATGGTGTCTGCATGTATGCAGAAAATGTGCAGCATTGATGACCAAACAGCGGTCTGCTGGTTTCTGTGTTATTACATCATGAAATTGAGCAAATTACTTTAGTTCCACTCTTTCCAATCTCAGTTGAGTCTTCTCTGACCAAAGTTTAGCCTCCTTCCTTAAATTAAAAAAAAAAGCACACAAACACAATCCATGATTTAATGAATGCAAGCTTTAATCATAAAGGGTACTCTCCCCCCCCCTCCCCCCCCCCCCCACCTCTTCACATGTGTCGTCTTTGTGCGGCTGGCAGAGTCTCCAATCGGCAGCAAACTTGAGATTATCCTGGGCAAGATCTGCAATGCGGGTCCTGGGTATGTTGATTGGCTCAATTTCATCAGGAGCATAGAAACATAGAAACATAGAATGTGTCGGCAGATAAGAACCATTCGGTCCATCTAGTCTGCCCAATTTTTTTGGAGTACTGTTATTAGTCCCCCGTTCAAGCCATCTGCACGCACTTTGTAACTCACCATTAAAAAGCCATGGCCCAGGCAAGGCAGATATTGTGAGGTTGATGCAGCAGTGCTTCCCTTGATTCAAGAGGAAGGGAAAAAAATGGATTGGCTGTCACCTGGAAAATCATGCAACTGAAGGCAGTAGATGGTTTGTGTGGTCCGAACAGTATACTTCATAAACTTTTCGTGCTGGACGAATTGGCAACAGAGGGAGTGACTCTGATGCCGAATTTGCTGCTACCGTCAGCCCCTCGGATATATTTCTGCCGGTGTGCTGACAGTCCGGCGCACACCTGTCACTTAGGGACAGGATACTCCCCCTGCAGGTGACCACAATGAAAAGCTGCTTGCATTAGCATGGGATGTCATAGAACTTAGGAAAAAAACACAACTACCCATTGAGCCAAATAGGAAACACTGATGGAACTTTAGTTTTCTTTCATATGCCAAGTAATGGAAGCATGGACCAAAAAGCAGCAAATTACATTCTTGTAAGGACCAAAGGCAATGAAAAATGACATGTCACAGCGATGTTAGCTCTTACAGTTCAGTGCAGTTTCATTGTTTGGTGGGAGTATCCCTTTAATTTTGTTGTCAACAAACCATTTATGACAATCTACGGCACTAGTGGCTTGTGGTTGGCATTATTTTTACGTGGGCAATGATATCTTCAAAAGCAATCATAAAAGGATTCAATAAATGCTGCCTGTAAAACGCGTTGGTTGGCAGTGAAGAGGATACATTGTGAGAAGATCAGAGGGAAATGGATCAGAAGAATGATGAAGACAATAGCGGGAGCGATGAAGAAAACAATTAAAGTAGTGATGAGAAGCTGAGAAAAAATATTGGTGGAGAGACTGGCCATACAATTTGTCAATGGATGACATCAGAACATGGGCTAACATTGTTAATTTGTTTTTTCCTTAATTTATCTAACCTATAACATCTGACTGCTATTTTGCTCCAAATAATCCCCCCTACACCACTGTCTGTATAAAGTTTTTTCACCTTGTCTCTTTCTTTCCGCAGAATCCCATCCGAAAAATCCATTAACAAGCAAACGTATATACTTGGAAAGAGGAAGGCTGTATTGCATCAATGCGCTTTTAATGAGATTTGCTGTGTGGCAGACAAGGAGGGAAGACCCCCCCACCCGACTGGCAGAACCACCTTACGCATTTCGCCCAGAAATGAGTCGGTTAGTCGTAGGCTACTACTGTTACTATGAGCAATTGTTCTACATTCATACAACAGACAGACTGGTGAAAATGTAATCGATTCATGAAATGATATAGATTTATTGTAAATTGAAGAGTATTATTGGAACTGTATTTTAATTTTTATTCTGCACTAGAATAAAAGTTAAACAAGATTAATCCGAATTGTACAATTCTATTCATTTATAAAATGTAATAGATGTTTCAAAAGACAATTGAAAAGTGTCTTGAGAATTGTGTATAATTTTGAATTCTTTCTGAACGACACAATTCTGAAGAGGGCTACAACTCATGCAGGTTCTCCAGATGAAGAGGAGTGCCACGGCCATTTTATGTTTCCATGGAGATATCCATGGTAACTCGTAGTTTATTAAGATATTTCTTATGAAACTAATGGTAAATCAACAAAAAAAAGGATATTTCTTTTCAAGATATTTGTATTGCTCTTGTTGACTGATGTTTGATGAAATTACTACTTGAAATCATGGGTAACTGTTCACATATTCAAAGTACCAAGTAAATCGTACAAAGCAGAATGGGAACATTTAAAGAAAGAATTTTTTTTTTTTAAGCATTTGCAATCTGGCTTTCAAATAAATAAATAAAGTGACATTGTAAATGTGATTATTAAAGGCAATTATGCTTGTGCATTAAACGTTTCAGATTTATATAGGCTTGTAAAAATAAACTTTTTTTTTCAAACCCAGCCAATGGTAGAGCTGGGATCGAGAGGCTTATGATTGGCTGACGCAGTCAGCCAACCAGTTGTCTTTTTCATCTATATCTGAAATCTCTACTTTATTAGCAGAGATTTAATTCTGAATCCATCCTCTACTGAGGAGGGATACTTAGGACAGAGGCTACGTGCTGTTTTTTTTTTTTGCCAGCACTATTTCTATTATAGTAATAGGTGGAATTTCGGTGTCGTATTTGGTCGCTGGACATAGAAACACAGAATGCGTCTGCAGATAAGAACCATTCGGTCCATCTAGTCTGCCCAATTTTCTAAATACTTTTATTAGTCCCCAGTTCCCTATCTTATAGCTAGGATAGCCTTGTGCCTATCCCACGCATGCGTAAAATCCTTGACTGTGTTTACCTCTACCACTTCTGCTGGCAGGCTATTCCATACATCCACTACCCTCTCAGTAATAATATTACTTTTAAATCGTTGCCCCTCTAATTTTAGACTATGTCTTCTAGTTGTGGTAGTTTTTCTTCTTTTAAATATACTCTCCCCCTTTACTGTGACATCATAGGTAATATTTTATTTACTGGGCACCCTTTGGGTGCCAGGGGGGTGGGCAGTGATTTTTCCCTGGCACAAGGGAATTATTATGTTTTAATTGTATTTGATTCAGGGGCCTTTGAGCATCCCCTGAACCCTGAGGGGGGGTTTTATTCTTAGGAGGGGTTGGAGGGCATTTGGCCCAACCTCTGGATTTTATTTTTTTATATGGGGGTCAGGGCAAGTAGGGTATGGGTTTAGGAGCCATGTGACTGGCTCGTGGCCCCGGTTACTGTTAGGTGGTCTAGTGAATCATATTGGGGCAGGGCTGTGAGCAGGGGGCTTTGCCCCAATGTTTTATATAGGTCAAAATGTGGGGAATTGGGTTAGAAGCCATTTTGCCAGTTCCCAGACAAGTTTATTATTGGGGGGGGGGGGGGGATACTAGCCCTGCCCCTCCTTATTTTAATTGGTCCCAGGGTGAGGCTATTTTCCTATTTGTTTATTTATTTTTTTCTTTGGGTGCAGGACTAGTTTATAGGTTCTACTCAATAAAGAGAGCATTGCCGGGAATTGCAATGGGAATTTCAAACTTAAGGCCAAAGTACCCTAAAGAAAGGGAAACATTCTCCAAGGCCTTTGGGAATCTTTCCAGCTCTGCTACTTTGGTCTTAATTTTGAAATTCCCGTCTGAATCCCCTGCAGTTCTCGAGACGTGTTAATTGGCTATTCCATCTAACATCTAATATAATATTTCATGGAACATTGACCAACATGGTTCAGTATGCTCCAAGTAATGAATTACTACCACTAATAATCTCCTCTATTATCATCGCCCTCTTCTCTACTTCAAGATAACTTACTCCTTTTCTCGTATCATTTTCCTCCTATGTATTACACTCAAAGTAGTTAATTTGTTTTTTTTTCCTGTTCATCCAGGTGGGATCATGCACGGAGCGAAGCAATTGAGCACATGTAAAAAAAAAAAAAAAAAAGAAATATAGGAAGAGGATGGAAATATAAAACAAACCATGCTGTTACCAAGATGGGTATAGTTATAATGGCCTCAATAATAATTAATATGCAGGGCATCGACTAGTGACACACACCATTTCAGACTAAAACTGCATCTGTCAGTACAAATTGCAGCCACATACGAAGCATAGTGCGGAATCTAGTTAGACAGCTAAGTGAATTAAAACAAAAATCTACAGATGCATGATAAATGCACAGGATGCTGCATCACACATGAATAACTTCAGTGCGGGCCAAATGACAGATGTATTTCCCCAACTACAGGCCAGGCTCCAGAACAAACCACTCTTCATTTATCAATAATTGGGCCTTAATTTCATTTGGCAGTGGTAGAGCAGCATGCTTAACTTCCTCTCCAATAGACTAACACTAATTACAGTGGGTTTTTCTTTTTTTTTTCCGTTAGGCATTAATCTTCTTTTACTTTTTTTTTTATTATCATTTTCAAAGATATGGGGACATTTTTTTTTTTTTTTTTTTCAGAGGCTTGACTTAAAATTTATTATTATAAATAAAGCTTGTTGTTTAACTGAAGAAAGGCCAGTACCAGATCATATTGTTTGTGGTGAATGGACATTTACAATTCAAAAAAAAAAGTACAGAGGACAGACGCACACTGAAATCTCAGCCCAGTTAAAGGCATCTGATTGGCTGACTGTCAGGGAGCTGAGCAAGGACGCTTTTAGATAATTCCATCTGATTGTTTTTGTTTTGTTTTTTTGCCTGTGCCATTTATTACTTCATGCCCTTTTCTGGGAAAGTTAGAAGTAGGGGGAGGTAGGTAAGTTAATTATTTTATTTCATTTTAATTGTGTTAATGAGTGTGGGGGCATTTGAGGAATCTAAGGGGGAGCCAGAGACATTTGGGCATCTTCTAACCCCATGTATATATTTTATTTAATTTTTTATGGGGGCAGGGCCCTGCAGGTTAGTTTTAGGGTTCACTTAGGGTTAGTATTAGGGTATTAGGCATAGGGGTTAGTTTTAGGGTTAGTATTAGGGTTAGCATTGGGGATTGGGTTTCTGGGAGAGTATTAGGGTTAGTTTGAGGCCTAGGGTTTGGATAAGAGGGGGTTGTTTTATTAGGGAGTTAGTATTTGGCGCTGACAGTTTAGCGCCGAAACATCTGCGCTAATCTGTCAGTGCTCTAACTTCCCCACGGTACTGGACATGCGCAAGTGTTCTATTCAGGGGCAAACCAATCTTGGTAAAAGGGATGTATAGGTTGCTAGGAGGTGTGCGTTACAGTGCAGTGGCACCTGAAGTTATTTCACTGGAATTCAGTTTTTGGTCTGAGACCACCTGAAGCTGAAACTCACAACACCTTATTAGTAGTGTTGAGCGAACCCGAACTGCACTGTTCGGGTTCGTACCGAACATTACGGTTTTTGGACCCCGAACACGGACATTCCACTGTATGTTCGTGTTGGAGTTCGAGGTTCGGCGATTACATTGTATGTAATGCTATTAGCTTTCTATAAACCGAAATAGAGTCCCCATTCATAAGAATTTCTTATGAATGGGGACTCTATTTCGGTTTATAGAAAGCCAATAGCATTACATGTATTCCATAAACCGAAAGCCTATAAACCGAAAGACATTCGGTTTATAGAATAGCAATAGCATTACATGTATTCCATAAACCGAAAGTCTATAAACCGAATGTCTTTCGGTTTATGGAATACATGTAATGCTATTGGCTTTCTATAAACCGAAATAGAGTCCCCATTCATAAGAAATTCTTCTATATGGGGACTCGATTTCGGTTTATAGAAAGCCAATAGCATTACATGTATTCCATAAACCGAAAGTCTATAAACCAAAAGACATTCGGTTTATAGACTTTCGGTTTATAGAATAGCAATATCATTACATATATTCCATAAACTGAAAGTCTATAATCTGAAAGACATTCGGTTTATAGATTTTCGGTTTATAGAATACATGTAATGCTATTGCTATTATATAAACTGAAATAGGTCAATTGACCTATTCGTATGAATGGGGGCTCTATTTCGGTTTATAGAATAGCAATAGCATTACATGTATTACATCTGAGAGTCAAATAGAACCGTCAAATTCTGTGCTTACAGCGCACTTTGAAAAATGCTAATAGTTTTGGGTGGTAAATAGTACATTTGCGTCTTGTCTCCGTGTTTGCGGACGACACTAAATTAGGTAAGGCAATAAAGACTAATCTTGATGTTTTTTCTTTACAGGAAGATTTGGACAGAGTGGGGGACTGGGCAGTAAAGTGGCAAATGAGGTTCAATATGGACAAATGTAAAGTTATGCATTATGGGAAAAATAATAACAAAGCAACATATACGTTAAATGGTTTTTCCCTGGGAATAACTACTAATGAAAAGGATTTAGGAATAATTATAGACAACAAACTTGGCAACAGTGCCCAATGCCAGTCAGCAGCTGCAAGGGCCAATAAGATATTGGCATGTATAAAACGAGGTATAGATTCACGGGAGGAGGATATCATCTTGCCTCTTTACAAATCAATGGTAAGACCTCACCTTGAATATGCAGTACAGTTCTGGGCACCAGTCCTTAAAAAGGATATTAAGGAACTAGAAAAAGTGCAAAGGAGAGCTACAAAATTAATAAGGGGTTTGGAGGATCTTAGTTACGAAGAGAGACTTAAAAAATTGAATTTATATACGTTAGAAAAAAGGCGTCTCAGAGGGGATATGATAACATTATATAAATATTTGCAGGGCCAATATAAAGAGTTCTCCAGTGACCTGTTCATTAACAGAAAGGTACAAAGAACAAGAGGTCATCCCCTCAGACTGGAAGAGCAAAGATTTCATAGACAGCAAAGGAAGGGATTCTTTACGGTTAGGACAATAAAGTTATGGAACTCACTGCCAAGAGAGGTAGTGCTAGCAAACACAATAGATGCATTTAAAAATGGTTTGGATGTTTTTTTAGGAAAGCAGAACATACAGGGCTATTAATAATAGAATAAGCATTAATAAAAGAGCTTATTGATCCAAGGAGAAATCTGATTGCCTCTTGGAGTCAAGAAGGAATTTTTTCCCCCAGGAGGCAAAATTCGAAATAGCTTCCTTAGGGGTTTTTTGCCTTCTTTTGGATCAAAAGCTGTAATGATAGGTAGAAGGGTTGAACTTGATGGACTTGTGTCTTTTTTCAACCTAAATTACTATGTTACTATGTTACTATGTTACTATGTCTTGCGGTGCACTTCATATCTGAGAGTCAAATAGAACAGTCCAATACTGTGCTTACAGCGCACTTTGAAAAATTCTTATTGTTTTGGGTGCTAAATAGTACATTTGCGTCTTGCGGTGCACTTCATATCTGAGAGTCAAATAGAACAGTCCAATACTGTGCTTACAGCGCACTTTGAAAAATTCTGGCTACCTCCTCCAGCGCCGCTACCACCTACACCGCCACGGTCACCGCCTCCTCAACCTATGGGTCACTTAGTATAAACTGAAAGAGAATACCCTGCACTCCAACCCTTTCTCAAATGGATAATTCTGTTGATCCTCCTGGCAGCCATGCTTTAGATTTAGAATTATGTTCTTCCAAAACTAAAATCAAAGATTCCATCTAGTGCTATTTTATGGCTCAGCTGTATTTTTAATTTGTATGTATTTTATGTTATTTGAAGTTATTTTCATATCCATATTTGTTTGTAGAGCACTTGTCCTGCTCTTACCCTCATTTTACTTCATTTTGCAGCCCTCTAGCCCTTTCCAGGACTTTTTTTAGAGGCATTTTAATGCCCAAAAGTTTGGGTCCCCATTGACTTCAATGGGGTTCGGGTTCGGGGTCAAGTTTGGGGTCAAGTTCGAGCACGAACCTGGACTTTTTTCCAAAGTTCGGCCGAACCTTCCGAACCCGAACATCCAGGTGTCCTCTCAACTCTACTTATTAGCTATATCTCTGTATTAAGTACATGTTTATTGTGCCCTATTCTGTGCTCGGTAACTGCAGTAGCCAAGGCAGCATGGTAACACAGAGTCCCTGCAGATTTCATGGGTGAGCTGGAACAATCGCCAGACTAACAGTTCCAGGCCAAACGTATCCTTAATGTACCTTCACTTACCAGCTGCCTCAATGGCAAATGAAAATAAATGACATCAGCAAGTCTGAATGGAATAAGGATCAAGGTGCCATATCATTCTTCAAGATAGCTGGGATTCTAGACTTCTGTCTGATGGGAAATGACAGTTTTTTTTTTTTACTTTCGTTTGGAAAATATGTTTTGGCTGTTTTTTTGATTGTTTTGAATCAGTGGATACATAAAAAAAAAAACAGGTTCCGACAGGAGGAGACGGAAGGAAGAACTTAAGGGTCTTTAGCTGGAAGGTTCTCTAATACCTAAAGGTTCTAGAATGGCAATCCAAGTACAAAGCAAAGCACTTACGCAGGGTACTGCACTGGCCACCCACCTTACCACTGGTGCTGAGTCCCAGGTATTACATCAGCCACATGCAGATGTATTAGTGAATTCATCTGTTGATATTTTAAATGTGCATGGAGAATAGTCCAGGTCCACAAAGCCAGAAGGCAATGGATAATAAATCTCAGGCAACCAGGATTTGGCAGTGCTTGAGTGATGGGATAATACATAAAGGTACTGATGTTGATTAGGTGCAAACATACAACTACTACTTATAACCAGGATAATGGTAGAACAGCAATATTTCATCAAATATCCACACCATTAAATCTCATTAAAGCTATAAAGGTAGGGGGGATTTATTTACATTCAGAGAAACCAGCTGCTCCTCTCTGTAACGCCCTCCACTGGCTTCCTATCTGCTCTGGGATAAAATTTTAAATTCTGTCCTCGGTCCCCCACTACATTGCCTCCCTCATAAACCAACACTACTCCGCACAAACTCTGCAATCCTCAAATGACCTTAGGCTCTCCTCCATCCTCATCTCCTCTTCCCACTCACACCTGCATGACGGAACTCGCTTCTGTAGAGCATTCAGCTCTCTCCTTCTTTCTCAAACTTCAAAAAGTCCCTCAAAACTCACTTCTTTATGGAAGCTTACTACTCGTCCCACTACAATACCCGCTAATTAACCATTGGCCAAACCCACCCAGCTCCGACCATCCCTAATACTATTCCAGGTTGAGTAGTTGAGTAGTATCCCTTATCCAAAAGTCTGCTATCCAAAATGATCAAAATTTATTTTGCCACAAGTTGCACATTCTACACACACCCGTCAGAATGCACGTGCTCAACAGTTTATTCAGTGGAAAGAAAAACACATTAAATTTATTTGACCACTGCAAAATAATGCAGTGCTCAGAAGAAAAAAACAAAACAATGGGCAGATGTAATAGGATTTTTGAGCACTAAATTCAGCTATAGCCAGACAAAAATGCTCCTGCCTGATTAAAACAGCATTTTGAAATGTGCTCCAATTGTATACCATTCAACAGATATTTCCCCTAGTTGAGCAACCAGTTCTCTCCGTCATTGGAATGTGGGCAAGTCTATCAGGCTACACACAGATGCATAGCTGGGGAGGAGCTACAGCTCCAGTAAAGCTTTCACATTAAATTGTAATCACTTGAATAGTTGTTTCTGATTAAAAGTTAGTTTTCAGTCCTTTATTTTACCCATGTGCATAATTTTACAATTATATATCTTCAAGAAGCTCTGATATTTAAAAAAATATAAAAGCTAAAAAAATATATTAAAATAAAATATAGTAAAATAAATAAATACATTTTTAATATATAAAATAAATTAATAATTATATATTAATGTTATAGATTATAGTAATATATAATATAATAAAAACATTATTACCTGATGTGTTCATTAATGTGGAAATTGCATCCTTTTTTTGCCATAATAACATACAATCATTATTTTTTATTAAGTAGATTTTAAAAAGCATTTTAAAACTATTACCATGCCAGTGAAAAATTAATTTGTAATGTTTTTATTATATTTTATTATATATATATTTTTAATTACTATAATATTTATAACATTAATATAACATAATATTTACTTATTTTAATTTAACATTTTATATGATATAAAAAATGTGTTTGATATATTGTTATGAATTGTTCAGTGCAATTCTAATCTAATATCTGTCAAACTGTCCAATATTTAGCATATTCCACTGATTTCGGGCCAACTTCGGGGGGGTCTTTTTGGTTCTTTGAGAATAGGATTTCGCTGTTTCAACCTTTTGAACTGAATGTGGCCGAATGTGAATCGATTTAGGACCAGATTGGGGCATATTGCGTAGACTCTATAGTGTAACACATCTGCCAATTAACTGCCCATTCTTCATTTTTGTCTTCATTGTTTTGCAGATATTATATCCTGCTCTGACTTTATCATTATGTTACTGTCAAGTAGTTATATCCTGCTCTGACTTTATAATAATGTTACTGTCAGTGTTGCACCCAGCATTCCAGGCTCCTATATGGATACTATCCAGTCCTGCGTCTGTGTTATCATCCAGTCTGTGATACTATCCAGTCCTGCGTCTGTGTTATCATCCAGTCTGTGATACTATCCAGTCCTGCGTCTGTGTTATCATCCAGTCTTGTTTGTGATACTATCCAGTCCTGCGTCTGTGTTATCATCCAGTCTGTGATACTATCCAGTCCTGCGTCTGTGTTATCATCCAGTCTTGTCTGTGATACTATCCAGTCCTGCGTCTGTGTTATCATCCAGTCTAGTCTCTGATACTATCCAGTCCTGCGTCTGTGTTATCATCCAGTCTAGTCTCTGATACTATCCAGTCCTGTGTCTGTGTTATCATCCAGTCTGTGATACTATCCAGTCCTGCGTCTGTGTTATCATCCAGTCTGTGATACTATCCAGTCCTGCGTCTGTGTTATCATCCAGTCTTGTCTGTGATACTATCCAGTCCTGCGTCTGTGTTATCATCCAGTCTTGTCTCTGATACTATCCAGTCCTGTATCTGTGTTATCATCCAGTCTGTGATACTATCCAGTCCTGCGTCTGTGTTATCATCCAGTCTGTGATACTATCCAGTCCTGCGTCTGTGTTATCATCCAGTCTTGTTTGTTATACTATCCAGTCCTGCGTCTGTGTTATCATCCAGTCTGTGATACTATTCAGTCCTGCGTCTGTGTTATCATCCAGCCTTGTCTGTGATACTATCCAGTCCTGCGTCTGTGTTATCATCCAGTCTTTTCTGTGATACTATCCAGTCCTGCGTCTGTGTTATCATCCAGTCTAGTCTCTGATACTATCCAGTCTTGTGTCTGTGTTATCATCCAGTCTGTGATACTATCCAGTCCTGCGTCTGTGTTATCATCCAGTTTAGTCTCTGATACTATCCAGTCCTGTGTCTGTGTTATCATCCAGTCTGTGATACTATCCAGTCCTGCGTCTGTGTTATCATCCAGTCTGTGATACTATCCAGTCCTGCGTCTGTGTTATCATCCAGTCTTGTCTGTGATACTATCCAGTCCTGCGTCTGTGTTATCATCCAGTCTTGTCTCTGATACTATCCAGTCCTGTATCTGTGTTATCATCCAGTCTGTGATACTATCCAGTCCTGCGTCTGTGTTATCATCCAGTCTGTGATACTATCCAGTCCTGTGTCTGTGTTATCATCCAGTCTGTGATACTATCCAGTCCTGCGTCTGTGTTATCATCCAGTCTGTGATACTATCCAGTCCTGCGTCTGTGTTATCATCCAGTCTGTGATACTATCCAGTCCTGCATCTGTGTTATCATCCAGCCTTGTCTGTGATACTATCCAGTCCTGCGTCTGTGTTATCATCCAGTCTGTGATACTATCCAGTCCTGCGTCTGTGTTATCATCCAGTCTAGTCTCTGATACTATCCAGTCCTGTGTCTGTGTTATCATCCAGTCTGTGATACTATCCAGTCCTGCGTCTGTGTTATCATCCAGTCTAGTCTCTGATACTATCCAGTCCTGTGTCTGTGTTATCATCCAGTCTGTGATACTATCCAGTCCTGCGTCTGTGTTATCATCCAGTCTGTAATACTATCCAGTCCTGCGTCTGTGTTATCATCCAGTCTGTGATACTATCCAGTCCTGCGTCTGTGTTATCATCCAGTCTTGTTTGTGATACTATCCAGTCCTGCGTCTGTGTTATCATCCAGTCTGTGATACTATCCAGTCCTGCGTCTGTGTTATCATCCAGCCTTGTCTGTGATACTATCCAGTCCTGCGTCTGTGTTATCATCCAGTCTTGTCTGTGATACTATCCAGTCCTGCGTCTGTGTTATCATCCAGTCTGTGATACTATCCAGTCCTGTGTCTGTGTTATCATCCAGCCTTGTCTGTGATACTATCCATTCCTGCGTCTGTGTTATCATCCAGCCTTGTCTGTGATACTATCCAGTCCTGCGTCTGTGTTATCATCCAGTCTGTGATACTATCCAGTCCTGTGTCTGTGTTATCATCCAGCCTTGTCTGGGATACTATCCAGTCCTGCGTCTGTGTTATCATCCAGTCTGTGATACTATCCAGTCCTGCGTCTGTGTTATCATCCAGTCTGTGATACTATCCAGTCCTGCGTCTGTGTTATCATCCAGTCTGTGATACTATCCAGTCCTGCGTCTGTGTTATCATCCAGTCTGTGATACTATCCAGTCCTGCGTCTGTGTTATCATCCAGTCTGTGATACTATCCAGTCCTGCGTCTGTGTTATCATCCAGTCTGTGATACTTTCCAGTCCTGCGTCTGTGTTATCATCCAGTCTGTGATATTATCCAGTCCTGCGTCTGTGTTATCATCCAGTCTGTGATACTATCCAGTCCTGTGTCTGTGTTATCGTTCAGTCTGTGATACTATCCAGTCCTGCGTCTGTGTTATCATCCAGTCTGTGATACTATCCAGTCCTGCGTCTGAGTTATCATCCAGCCTGTGATACTATCCAGTCCTGCGTCTGTGTTATCATCCTGTCCTGAGTTATGCATCGTGATGTGCAGACAGACTCCACCGAGGCTCATCCCTGAAATACTCTCCTGGATTGTGTCACATAATTTTGTGTTATCTGCAGAAACTGAGACATGGCTTTCAGTAGCTTCTTCCATGTCATCCAAGTACAAAAGTTTTTTCCAACCCATTATGCCTCAGTTTACTCAATAGCATCTTGTGTGCTACATTATGAAATGCCTATGCAAAATCTAGGTATCTCCACATCCACTGCTTGACCTTGGCCCATATTGAATCTTACAATTTCCTGGAAAGCCACTAGATTAGGTGACATGACCTATTCCTCATAAATCCTTGCTGACTGGGTGTAATAATATTGTTACCTGAAAGAATGTGGAGGATTACATCTCTTAACATTAATTACCGGTCGATAGTTTGGGATGGGTGCTTCCAACTGAGCTCCTTCCAAACCCCCTTTTTTTGTCTAAATTCTCAAAGTACCCAAGGGTAAAGCTTTATAAAAAAAATAAACACTAGACAAAAAAAAAAACCTTTTCTAAGATCTGTGTAGGACTAAAATAAATGATAATCTTTTCTCTTCTTCCAAATTGCAGTCCCAGTTTTGGTAATTTACAAATTAGTATAGTGCTTATAGTGACTCTGCAAACTAATGTAAGAGAATAAACAAATCATAAAAAACATGACACATACATTGTATTATAGCAAATTTGTACGAAAATCCATAGATTTTTTTATTTTTTTATTCTAAATATACAAAATAACAATCACGTATATTGCTTCACATAATTACACATACATATAAATATAAATATTAAGTGTATTCCTAATTATCACCGTGAATTTCTGCCCAATGGTGCTAAGACTACTGTTGTATATAAATACACTTATAGTAAGCATGTTTTAGCTCAGAGTTATACAAATTTAAGAAGCATACAATGAATTTAGATGGGGAGAGACCACGGACATCCAATTCCGGCTCCCTTCCAAAGAAATAGGGCTTTTTCCTTAATATCATCAAGAATCTTACAGTCCCACCAAATGCGTAACAAGGAGCCCGGGGCTAAGCCACAGCGCCAGCATCTATGTAATATCTTTACATCATTTTCTTGGATATTAATACAATGGATATTTTTCCGAAGGGTTTCAAAGGATCCCAACCATTCTTGGTTTGAGAAGGTTTCCCCCAGTTCTGTTTCCCACTATAATAACATTGTTTTGTTTCTGCTCACCCAGTATTGCTTACTATGATATTCCTGACTTTTGAAGTTAATCGAGGAAAGGGAACTATAAGTTTCCCTAATAGGTTGATCATTCTTATGTAAGAAAAAGTTTCAGAAGTGGGGAGGCCAAATTCCCTCTGTATTTGAAGGAAGTAGCAGAGTCCAGAATCATTTGGTTAAACCCGAGACTTTTAAGAACACCCAACTCGGACCAGCGTCTCAAGTTGAGATCCTGAATCATACATTTAAAGGTGGTTAAAGAGGTATCTTTAGAAATACAATTTTTAATATACAACTGATTTTTAATGGGGGCAATAGAAAAAAAAACTTGTTCTATGACTTTTTCAATATTTAGCTTCTTAAAACCAATCTCGTCCAACGAAAATAGACAATGTTGTTGCAAATTGACTTTTAATAAACATACCATCTTTTTGTATTTGAGTTAGGGTTGCATAAATTGTGAAAACATTACTGTATCATGCAGAAGGGAAACATACAGGAACGAAAGGCCTCCCCTAGCAAGTTTAGTGGTCATAGTTTTCTTCATGATTCTAAATCTCTTACCACCCCATACATAGGCAACAAAGAGTTTATAAAATATATTTAAAGTGTTCCTTGGGACACGCAGTGGAATTGTTCGTAACAGGTATTCGAATTTGGGTAGAATATATGACCTTAAGATGTTAAGTCCCCCCAACCAAGAGGCATAAATCCTACTCCATCTCGCTACCAAGGAGGATAGCTCTCGATGTAATTCCAAGTAATGTTTTTGAATCAAAGTATCAACCAGAAAATTAATTTTAATCCCTAGGTAAAATATAATTTTGTTGTCTGATGTATAGTGTTGAGCGAACCCGAACCGCACTGTTCGGGTTCGTACCGAACATTACGGTTTTTGGATCCCGGACCTGAACACGGACATTTCACTGTATGTTCGGGTTGGAGTTCAGGGTTCGGCGATTTAATGGCGCGTTTTGAAAGGCTGCAGGGCAACCAATCAGAAATCCCATAGCATTGCATACATATACATTGTATGTAATGCTACGGGCTTTCTATAAACCGAAAGTCTATAAACCGAATATCTTTCGGTTTATAGACTTTCGGTTTATGGAATACATGTAATGCTATTGGCTTTCTATAAACCGAAATAGAGTCCCCATGCATACGAATAGGTCAATTGACCTATTCGTATGAATGGGGACTCTATTTCAGTTTATAGAATAGCAATAGCATTACATGTATTACATAAACTTAAAGTCTATAAACCGACTCTCTTTCGGTTTATAGACTTTCGGTTTATGGAATGCATGTAATGCTATGAAAGAATGAACAAATGGTTAATAAACGAAAATCATTCATCCATTCGTGCTATTGGCTTTCTATAAACCGAAATAGAGTCGGTTTATAGAATACCATTAGCATTACATGCATGCCATATACCGAAAGTCTTTCATTATGTCGGTTTATGGAATGTATGTAATGCTATTGGTATTTTATAAACCGACTCTATTTCGGTTTATAGAATGCCAATAGCACGAATGGACGAATGAACAAATGATTTTCGTTTTTTAACCATTCGTTCATTCCGCTTTCGTTAGTTTAGCATTTTCGTTATTTGTGTTTCGGATTAATGGACGAAAATGCTAATTTCGGACGAAAATGCATTAGTCCGAAAACGAATGCACATATCTACTATATATAAGCTGGAGTCACCGCACATCACATGAGCTATTCTTAGTGTAGGGAGAGGATGCTGCAGCTGTGAGGGACAGATTTAAAAAAATTCTGGTGTTGAATCTGCAAACTACTGCGATTATTCAAACTACAGCGATTATTCAAATTACAGTGATCATTTTAGTTGGTGCTATACTACATATTTGTACCCTGCTCTGAGCCCAGTGCCACAGAGAGAGCAGTGCACTTGCAACTGCATGTGTGCCAGGCACATGACTTTATTCCTGTTCTGTTAGCGCAGTGGGCAACATCTAGGCATTCTTAAATACTGCAATTTGTTGGTGTTAAATATTACATTTGCGTCCTGCACTTCATATCTGAGAGTCAAATAGAACCGTCAAATACTGTGCTTACAGCGCACTTTGAAAAATTCTAATAGTTTAGGGTGGTAAATAGTACATTTGCGTCTTGCGGTGCACTTCATATCTGAGAGTCAAATAGAACCGTCAACTACTGTGCTTACAGCGCACTTTGAAAAGTTCTAATAGTTTTGGGTGGTAAATAGTACATTTGCGTCTTGCGGTGCACTTCATATCTGAGAGTCAAATAGAACAGTCCAATACTGTACTTACAGCACACTTTGAAAAATTCTAATTGTTTGGGGTGCTAAATAGTACATTTGCGTCTTGCGGTGCACTTCATATCTGAGAGTCAAATAGAACAGTCAAATACTGTGCTTACAGCGCACTTTGAAAAATTCTAATTGTTTTGGGTGCTAAATAGTACATTTGCGTCTTGCGGTGCACTTCATATCTGAGAGTCAAATAGAACAGTCCAATACTGTGCTTACAGCGCACTTTGAAAAATTCTGGCTACCTCCTCCTCCTCCACCAGCGACGCTTCCACCTACACCGCCACGGTCACCGTCTCCTCAACCTATGGGTCACTTAGTATTAACTGAAAGAGAATACCCTGCACTCCAACCCTCTCTCAAATGGATAATTCTGTTGATCCTCCTGGCAGCTATGCTTTAGATTTAGATTTATGTTCTTGCAAAGCTAAAATCAAAGATTCCATCTAGTGCTATTTTATGGCTCAGCTGTATTTGTAATTTGTATGTATTTTATGTTATTTTAAGTTATTTCCCTATCCACATTTGCTTGCAGGGCACTTGTCCTACTCTTACCCACATTTTACTTCATTTTGCAGCCCTCTAGCCCTTTCCAGGACTTTTTTAGAGGCATTTTAGTGGCCAAAAGTTTGTGTCCCCATTGACTTCAATGGAGTTCGGGTTCGGGGTCAAGTTCGAGCACGGACCCGGACATTTTTTCGAAGTTCAGCCAAACCTGCCGTACCCGAACATCCGGGTGTCCGCTCAACTCTACTGATGCAGATTGCAAGGGGTTCATTTGTAAGGATATAAAGAAGAGGGGCTAGGGGACAGCCCTGTCTCGCTCTGTTTCCTACGCTAAACCACTCTGTATCCACACCATTACCATAGATCTTTGCCATCAGAAAAGAGTACAAAGCCATGGCCAGGTCTTTAAAGAGTCCCCCTATCCTGAAGCCGTCAAGGGTCGTGGATAGAAAATTCCATAATAAGAAAGAGATTTCTTATTTACCACTTGTATGATGTTTAATAATTCCCACACATTATCTCCACCCGATCACATCCTTACAAATCCAGATTGATCGGGGTGGATCAAGTCTGGAATGACCAGGCTGAGCCTATCTACTAAGATCTTAGGAAAGATCTTTGTGTCTAAGTTTATGAGCGAGATCAGACGGTAGTTGCTTATGAAATGGGGATCCTTTTCTGACTGCAGGATGGGGGAAATCAGGGCCCTTAATAGATCGGAAGAGATTTTTTTTTGAACCTCCATTCTCGTGAAAAAATGTAAATAGAATGGGGGGTAATAATTGGTTCAAAAAGCTTATAAAAATGGGCAGTGTACCCGTCGGGTCCTGGAGCTTTCCCCTTTTTTAAGTTCTTTATTATTTGGGAAATCTCTTCTATGTTTATGGGTTTGTTTAAGTGGTCCAGATTAAGAGGATCTAGTTTTGGAAGATTTAACTTATAAAGAAAGGAATTTATGTCTGGAAGAGATGTTTTTGTTTTCTCAATGGTATTTAGGGAGGAATAGTATTGGGCGAAAGTCTTACTTATTTGAGAGGGAGACAAGTATACCCTATCTCCTACTATAATCTTTTTTATTGCTTGTTTCGTGCATTCTGTTTTAAGTCTACTAGAGAGAGGCTTACCCACTTTATTATTACTAATATACCAATGTTGGTATAAAGAGGTCGTCATAAGTTTAACTCTTTCTTCAATTCTTAGTTTTATCTGAGGTTGAACTGAGAGAATTTTAGAGAATCCCTAGATTAAAGGGACAGTCTAGTCCCTAAACTCACTTTGGTGCAAGATGAAGATTACTGCTTGTCCAGTGCACATGCTTTTTTTCAGTGTGATTTGATGCAGGCATTCTGCATAAATCATTTTTTTTATATTTTGACTCAAGCCCTCCCCAGTGATTGCTCTGCATGTTTACTGCAGGTGCAGCAGCACTGATTATATAGACGCTGAGCATATAAAGTTTTGTTAAATTGAGTTACTTTGTGTGCTCCTGGAATAGAATACATTGTGTGGACTGTGATAAACTTTCTCTTGTACACAGTAGGGTCTCTTAACAGCGCTAAACATTGTCTGATGACATCACTAGAGAGAATAAATTATTCTCATTGGTTCCTGCAACAAAAGTTAAATAAAGCAAATTGGCTTTTACTCAGCTAGTGTGGGTAGTCCTGGTTTCTTGCAAACTGCTGTAATTCCACTATTTCATCTAGCTGTACATATTTTATATTTTAGGAAATGCAAAATGTAAAACATGCATTTTAAAGTACTTTGAAAGCACATTAATCTGCATTAATATTTGGAAGATGCATTTTGGGCACTAGACAGTCCCTTTAACCCTTTAAGGACCAGGGATTTTCCTGGGCCAAGGACCAGAGCGTTTTTCAAATTTTTTTTTCTCAATTTCTTTATTATAAACATATAAATAGACTTTTACAGATATAAAAAATATAATATATAATTTCATTTACACATAAATACCAAAATATGACATTCAGATGACTTGTTACTTTTCCTTTTTTTTTTTTTTTTCCCTTCCCCTCCACCTTACATGTTTACGTTTGTGATGGTATACCGTTTTTCAATTTTTAATACGCAGTTTTTGAAACATAATTTTCCTCTCTCTCATTTAACGTACACATACAAGTTATATGTTGTTTTTTAAAGGACAGTTAGAGCTTTCTTTTGATACCCTATATATAAAAATTATTTACATTTTAGTATTAAAAAATAAATATAAAAGAGGAAATTTTTGAGGAAAAAAAAGTTTTTCCCCATTATTTTCCCAGTAATAACCTACATAACTAGTGCAACACTAACCCACTTATCCCCCCTAATTAACTAACTAATAAAAAAGAAAAATATTGGTTCCCAAACCCCCCATAACAAAAAAGACAGAAAAAAACTCTGAAGAGTGCGATGTCAGATCAGTAAAAATCATGCAACAGGCATGCAGGGGTTAAATTTTATTAAATAAATATATTAAAATTACCTTTATTTATTAAAAAAAAACTTTATAAATTGTAAAAATAAAAAAATCTGTTAAAAAAAAAACTAAATGAGGGCCATAAAGTGGAAGGAAACTGATCACAGTTAAAAACTGTGATCAGCAATGAAAGGGTTAATTTTTTTTTTTTTTTTTTTAACCTCTGTATTTAATTAATTTGTTTTTACTTACAGGTCACTCTCTGTGCTTTACTATAAGAATGTGAAGCACAGAGAGTGAATTAGAGGCAAAGTCAGTGTGTGAACACACTGACTTTGCCATCTAATTTGCATGTTATCGCGGTGATGACTCAATCACCGCGATCACATGCCCGGAAATCCACCGATCGGGTCCAGGAGCTTTGCCTCGGGTGCGAGGCTTAGTCCTGGACCCGTTGCAGACTAGCTGGCGGTGCCCACGGAGCGCACCGCCGGCTAGACTGCATGACGAGTTAACTCGTCATAAGGTCGCTAATGCTGCGGCTCTTATGACGAGTTAACTCGTCATAAGGACGGGAAGGGGTTAAGATAAATATGTGTTTTAGATGTGTCTTTGGCATCCCCTGTTTATGACATCACTTGTGGCTTCTATGCAAATTACACATTTTGCACTGAAGGTTAGTTCATCTGCATTTCAACTGTGGCTTGATATGAACTAACTTTCTATGAAAAATTTGTAATTTGCATATGATGCCACAAGTGATGTCATAAAGAGGGGACACAATGGACACATTTAAGCTTTTCCAGCATAAGGATGTACTATTCTGTCCTAAAATACAGGGAATATCCTCTGCTGCATATCCCTTGTGGCTTGATGGACAAACTACTTTAAATAGAAATTGTGTCATTTGCATTTCAAGTCACAAGGTGATGTCATGAACTGGAGACACCACAGACACCTTTGAAACATGTTTCTCTTTAATTATGCTAACCCAATACATAGACCATCCTTCATCACTTTGTTATTCTCCACATTCCCAGTATAAACAATGGTTAGATGACCTTTAATGACCCGAAACCATTTTTGCGACAAGATCTTAGGTGATTATGTTGGGAAGGGTGTCAGTGAAACCATTGTTTAAAATTTACTCTCTTGCAAAACAGCAGCCGTAGCCTCTCTTGCACATTTGCAGGCAGGATGTCTTGAACGCACTTAATGTAGCATATTACATCTCAGCGGGGACGTATTTTTCAATCTTTCCGACCAAAGGTGACCTAGACAGCGAGTTATTATACGCTGATCTCGTGGCTTTCCAATGCCTAATGCTGAGATAAATACTAGGGCTAAATCACCACTGAGGGGTATACGTATTTGGGAATTCATGAGGAAAATCAAGGCTTCATAATTAATAGTACTGATGCCCCAGCAAGTCAGAGTAAGCATATTCTTTCTTTAAATAAATGTAAAAACAGGGGGGTTGATAAATGTATTAAGGCATTTCATCAGTGTCAATGGTTACTTCCATTTTGTGTTACTTTCCATCTGAAATTTAATGAGCACCTAGCATTGCTTTTTAAGCTTAGTGGGGGGGGGGATGGGGGGGGGGGGGCGGGCGGGGGCTAGAGTTGCCCACTGGGGGAAGGGCACGTGATGTCTCCAGAAGGGGTGTGAGTAGCTTAGGGCAAGTATTTGGATTTTCTTAATTGTTGCAGTGACAGGCTCACAAACAAACATAAGCACCTAACAAGCCTGATATAGAATATCCATCATTAGTAAGACTAAAAGCATCAGTGATCCCTCCCCATCACTGTGTGTGTGTGTGTGTGTGGAGGGGGGGGGGGTATTTATTAATTCTCCAGGAGCCTGGGCATGTCCCTGACCCATTCATTGTCAGGGGGCTGGGAGCCATTTTGCAGGATCTCAGTCCCATTTATTGTAGAGGGTTGGGTCAGGGCCCATTACCCTGACCCCCCTATTTTTTTTTTATTGGTGCTGGGAGCATCGGCAACTGATGGCACCACTTTAATTATAGGGGGAACAGGGCTACTTGCCCTGGCCCCCCATATCTGTTAAGGTACCCAGGGGCTATTTGGGGAGTCACTTACTGCTAGGATAGTGAAAGACCTATCTTAAGACCTAATTTTAAATATAATACATAGAGGGGACCTTAACTCTTGACTGTGTGTATTCCAAATAGTTATTTACCTGAAAATAATATATATTTCTATTTACTTTTCATTAAAGGAGTGAGGTCTTTAAATGAATCCACTTGTCCCTTTATATGGATATCTGAGCTTCCTTTGTAAGTCATCCAGTCGATAAAATGTCACAATATTCTCTATTGCAAGTTGGATGCTGGATTACGAAATGGCAAAGTAACACAGGCAGATGGTTAATTATAAAATATGGGCAAAAACACAACTCCAAAATCCTGTCCCTCATAACAGATGAATGCCTTAGCTGTGTTTTTATGACTGAAATAAATAAATCTTAAGAATCCACTTGTGAAAGCTGTGGTCGTCATTTTAACTGGAATTAGGAGAAATAGTTGCACTTTTTCATTGTATTTTAGAAATGATGTTAACATAGAAACCAAACAATAAAAGCATTCTAAAGAAAATAATTTAAATAAAGTATATGTTTTGTTTGTGAAATAAGGTAAATTTGCATTGTGCTTTACATTAGTGAGGCTATAATGTTATTGCAATTATTAAATATATCATATTTATTAAGATTATGCCTTTTTAGAGTAAGGATGTTTACATATATATACACAGGAGCACCTCTAGTTTTTGGGGGCCCCAATTGGGAAAATAAATCAGATGGGGGTTCCTATTTCTTCTAATTGCCCCTTCTTCTCAGCCTTCAGTGTTTTTTGGGATTGTCATAAGCAGGTGGAGGACCAAGCAGCCAATTAATTTGCTTATATGGTAGCACCACCTCGATTGTATGTTCTCTAATAATTTCTGTACACTCAATATATTATATATTGGAACTACCCAGCGGAAAGGGACATTTTCCAACTGAGCTTCTTTGGCCTTAAGTTTGTAATTCCAGTCTTAATTCCATGCAATTCTCAGATTTTTGAGTAGACTCTTTGGTTTGACGTTGGTGGGCTCTATTCAAGGACGTCAGATATCAGTTATCATTATTTTTAACTCAAAATCCATGCTATTCAATGGCAAGGGATACATTAACTTAGGTCATTGAATGAGGTCCAATGTCCCTGCCTGGGTTGGTGTTCATTCTTACTGGGAACTATTTACTGAAATTTAAGATTTGAGGTCAATATTAGCACTGCTTTCAACTTCCAACCTCGAACATACTCAGTCCCTCTCCTCAGATGCCTCATCTCTACCTTACAAAATGGTATTCAC
This sequence comes from Pelodytes ibericus, assembly GCA_036172795.1. NCBI lineage: Eukaryota > Metazoa > Chordata > Amphibia > Anura > Pelodytidae > Pelodytes > Pelodytes ibericus. The sequence goes on from CM069860.1 coordinate 202,996,717, forward strand.
TAACAATTTTTGCAAGGTCAACATTAGGCGTGATGAGGCGACAGGCGGTATGCCGAGGAGGTCGAGAATAAGTCAACCTCGACCTCAAACTACTTTCCAGTCACCAATCATTATAGCTTTTTGTAAAGGAGACAAATTGAGGGGGAGTGGCCATCAAAGTCCAACTCGCCTTCAAATTCCCTTTGGATCTTAGTGTATAACAATTTCTATGGCGTTTTACTGAAGGGAGTTTGACATGGGAGACTGATTTGGACTTGAGGTGGAGGGAGAGGGAGGTGTAGTTTGCCTTAGTGACTAGTGTGAGGAGATAGACTTGGGAGGTTGACTTTTAAAGTGAGAATCGACTTCCTCGCATTATTCTCAACATTTAGTAAATAGACCCCTCTCTTTCCCAATGTCAAGATGAACGATAGACTAAGAAGGAAAGTTTCTAAAAAGTGTGTCAAATCAAGGACTAATATATCTTATTACTTTGCAGTGGGGTTGATTACCTCGGGTGCCAGTCTGTCGATGGTGCTATCATGTGCCCCATCTAAGAGTCTGTTACTAACACCTTCCCTCCACCTTGGGAAAAGAGGGGTATTGCACCAGGGGAATGGGAATGGGGTAGTTTCACCTCCCCGGGTGCCATTGTTACTCTGGTAGCAGACTCAATGAGTATCTAGCCCCAGAAATTATTATATTTATAAATGCATTTTTATTTATCAGATCTGTCCAAAAGGGTAGTGGAAAAGCAATACCACCTATGTTTAGACACAGAGGAACAAAAGTAGAGCAACCTGTCCAAAAAGGCTTAAGGCGAGATTGGCAGGAATGGGAAACCTTCTCTCTAGGCAACTTCAAAGGGTGCATAACAGGTTGATAGTTATATGTGATGGACTAACGCTTGATTCCTTATTATTTGTTTTTAGAGAAACAAAGACTGTGTTGGCAGATAAGAACCATTCGGTCCATCTAGTCTGCCCAGTTTTCTAAATACTTTTATTAGTCCCCAGTTCCCGGTCTTATAGCTAGGATAGCCTTGTGCCTATCCCACGCATTGCTTAAACACCTTCACTGTGTTTACCTCTACCACTTCCACTGGGAGGCTATTCCATACACCTACTACCCTCTCAGTAAAGTAATACTTTATTATTAATACCTGATATTACTTTTAAATCGTTGCCCCTCTAATTTAAGACTATGTCCTCTAGTTGTGGTAGTTTTTCTTCTTTTAAATATACTCTCCTCCTTTACTTTGTTGATTCCCTTTATGTATTTAAATGTTTCTATCATATCCCCCCTGTTACGTCTTTCCTCCAAGCTATACATGTTAAGATACTTTCCTAACCTTTCCTGGTAAGTTTATATTTATGATTTTTTTAATACTGTTTATTATCCAGTGCAACCCAATGTCCTGTGGTTCCTTTATTCTGCTAGTACAGTCGTTAGTAGACTTGTATTTCTAATCATTCCAGATAACGTGTTTGTAACAGTCAGACTAGACGCACAACATTTCAGCTTACATCATCCTTTCCTGAAGCCTCACCAGATGTACACTAATCCACTCTCACAGAATTTTTTTTAGAGACAGATCAAGGAAAAGTGAATATTGTATTTGGCACAAATCTTTAACGTGGATAAAGAGCTCTTAGCTACATATTATTCTATCAGTGAAATTCTTCAGCATGACATTCTAGCATGAACGAGCAAAAAACAGTCATTTTTTATGCTTCTATTTTACATTGTGTTCACTACCTACGGACACCTGAATGTTCTTGTTCATCTTTATGTCTGGTTTGCTCAACTAAATCATAGGATTCAAAAAGCTCGTGTTCATGAAGCAACTCCTTTTCTAAAATTAATGAAACAGGAAACATAGGTGGCAAAAATTAGCGGCATGCGATGACTGCTGTGATGGTTCACCTGCTAAATGCTCTGACTGCAATTCCTATTCAGCCCTTGGAGATGCAGGTTTGAAATGCATAATCCCACCTTTTCTATGTTGTATTTGCCCAACCACTTATTTATTTCCAAATGTAATCTTGCTCAAAATTCTTCCATTATTTTGCATGATCTAAAAGTGTTAACATTAGCAAGAAAAAGGAGCTAAACAGGAGTATATTATATTAAGTACAATCATTTTGTAGAGTTGGTATAACACCCCAGGGTAAACAGGAGAACCCACCAGTAAGACATCCCATATATGTAATGAAAGCTGACATATGAAAGAACACAAAAGCTTGGTCTAGTTATTGCAACACCACATGAGGTACAGTGCAGGATTTCCGCCGGGACTTTTATGATGAAGTCCCGGTGGTCGTGACGGGCGGCAGCGGAGGATGCCTGCGCGTATTGTGCAGACATCCACCGGCTGTTAACGAGGGGGATCCAGGTCCCCTGCAGCTCTGCGGAGGACCTGGATCCCAGTCTTATAGCCTGACCTCGATTTGAGGTCAGATTATAAGACGACCTTGAATATAAGACGAGGGGTCTTTTTCAGAGCATTTGCATACGGTAATCACATTTTTGATATTTGACTCAAGCCCTCCCCCAGTATTGTGCATGTTTACTGCAGGTGCGGCCGCACTGATAATATAGACATTGACACTGAGCATATAACGTTTTGTTTTATTTAGTCACTTCCTGTACTGCTGAAATAGAATACATTGAGTTGAATGTAATAAGCTCGATCTTGTACACAGAAGGATCTCTTAACAGTGCAACACATTGTATGATGACATCACTAGAGAGACAGGAAATACCATTCATTTGAATTGAATTATTCTCATTGGTTCCTGTGGCAAAAAAAAAGCAAACTGACTTTTACTCTAGCTAGTGTGGGTAGTCCTGGATTCTTGCAAACTGCTCTGAATGTACATTTTTTATATTTTAAGCAATGCAAAATGTAAAACATGATTGTACTTTAAAATGCATTAATGTTTGGAATTGTGGGCATCAAACAGTCCCTTTAAAGAGAGACTAAACTCTCCATATGGCCTTTTAATCACATAGAAGGAAGTTCGCAGTCAAATGGAACTTCTGTGTGATTAAAAAGGCTTCTGAATGATGTTCCCATGCAGCATTGTTTAGAAGAGATTAAGAGTTTAATTTGAAGTCAGGTGCTGACTTCCAGGCTGCCATGTCACGGACATGTTTCAGCTCACCCTGGCAGCAACAACTAGTGACTAGAGGAGAATATATTTTAAACAGTGCACAACTAGTGACTAGAGGAGAATATATTTTGAACAGTGCACAACTAGTGACTAGAGGAGAATATATTTTGAACAGTGCACAACTAGTGACTAGAGGAGAATATATTTTGAACAGTGCACAACTAGCATCTTCTGCCTCATTAAAAAGAATGAAAATGTGTCTCCTACCTCTTTAAAGCACAACTAAACTTGATGTTTCACTTGTGTTTCTAATATAGATATATAGTTGTCCCTAGTGTGAGGATAAACTGGAATGTACTTTTGATAGTACACACCAGTTTATCCTCTGACCGGCATTTGCCAAGCTTCTACTCGAAGCAGACAACCTGGTCTGGTCGGCAACTGTCTCTCTCTGTGAGACACAGCAGGGAGAAAACCTGTAAACATGTGTTTTAACTGTAGTATACTTTTTAGAAAATTGGGCAGACTAGATGGGCCGAATGGTTCTATTGGACAGACTAGATGGGCCGAATGGTTCTATTGGGCAGACTAGATGGGCCGAATGGTTCTATCGGGCAGACTAGAGGGGCCGAATGGTTCTTTCGGGCAGACTAGATGGGCCGAATGGTTCTATCGGGCAGACTAGAGGGGCCGAATGGTTCTATCGGGCAGACTAGATGAGCCGAATGGTTCTATCGGGCAGACTAGAGGGGCCGAATGGTTCTATCGGGCAGACTAGATGGGCCGAATGGTTCTATCGGGCAGACTAGAGGGGCCGAATGGTTCTATCGGGCAGACTAGATGGGCCGAATGGTTCTATCGGGCAGACTAGAGGGGCCGAATGGTTCTATCGGGCAGACTAGATGGGCGAATGGTTCTATCGGGCAGACTAGAGGGGCCGAATGGTTCTATCGGGCAGACTAGATGGGCCGAATGGTTCTATCGGGCAGACTAGAGGGGCCGAATGGTTCTATCGGGCAGACTAGATGGGCCGAATGGTTCTATCGGGCAGACTAGAGGGGCCGAATGGTTCTATCGGGCAGACTAGATGGGCCGAATGGTTCTATCGGGCAGACTAGAGGGGCCGAATGGTTCTATCGGGCAGACTAGATGGGCCGAATGGTTCTATCGGGCAGACTAGAGGGGCCGAATGGTTCTATCGGGCAGACTAGATGGGCCGAATGGTTCTATCGGGCAGACTAGAGGGGCCGAATGGTTCTATCGGGCAGACTAGATGGGCCGAATGGTTCTATCGGGCAGACTAGATGGGCCGAATGGTTCTATCGGGCAGACTAGATGGGCCGAATGGTTCTATCGGGCAGACTAGATGGGCCAAATGGTTCTATCGGGCAGACTAGATGGGCCGAATGGTTCTATCGGGCAGACTAGATGGGCCGAATGGTTCTATCGGGCAGACTAGATAGGCCGAATGGTTCTATCGGGCAGACTAGATGGGCCGAATGGTTCTATCGGGCAGACTAGAGGGGCCAAATGGTTCTATTGGGCAGACTAGATCAGCCGAATGGTTCTTATCTGCCGACACATTCTATGTTTTTATGTTTCTATGTTTCTATTGCTACTGAGCGTTTGGGTTAAAACTTGCACACAATTAACAGACAAACAAAATTGTAACTGCATTAGATATATGAAAATATATTAAAGTAAAAGATGAATGTAGGCAGAACAATAAATTGTGTTTAATTAAAAGATTGCAGCTATTGTAGAAGTTTTAAATAGAAATGTTTTAATGAAAGAATGTGCTTTTTATAGGTCTGACCCAAGATCAGAGAGCAAAGAGTCACTCAATAAGGCCTTTAATTTCTGTTTAAAACGTTTATACTTCATATTACAATAGTTCACTTAAACATAAGTTGATGCTTTTTGCCAACAGTCAAAATGTAGCTTAAATTTTACAAAAAAAAGATCTTGAGCTCTTAAAATGCAGAAAATCAGTAGACTAGATTATTAGCTTCCAGATACTCTGTGCTGATATGCTTTGATTCGATGGAAATGGACAACAATTGGCATGCCATGTAGCATTATCCAAACCTTGATCTGACTTAAGGAGGGCACCTAAAATGATCTTAAACCGCCAACCATAAAAGACTGAAGCTGATTTGTGATCTGTGCTATTTATCCGGAATTAAGAAAAGCTAAACATGTAAGCATCCATCATGAAGGACCAAAAACGGGAGAAAAATGTAGTATCTCCTGGACACGTCAAGGTACCGTTTCCAAATTCTAGTCCTGATAACATCACGTTGGCTACAAATCTGGAAAGACTGACGAAATGCAGAAACACAGATTAATGTTAAACTGCGCTAAGAAGGGTTTTACTACTGAGATATAAAGATATAAAATATATGGAAGCTATTTGAACCACTAAAAGAAAGTCTCCCTGGCATTGGTGAGGTAACAGATGAAAGACCAGATTGATCAGGAAGCCAGACTAGTATATTCCAGTTTTATCATTTTCCCCCATTTTAGGGATTACCTCCAATTCAGAATTATTTTGGTTCTGAATGCACAAAAGAATTTCACATAAAACAAATAACCATTTCTATGACTTCTAGAAATAAACATTTCTACATTAATTCAATTGCAATGTTTAAGCAAACCATACAAAAATAAGAACATTATTATAATACAGTTTATACAGCAATGTGGAGGTCAGATTTCATGACATTAACCCCTTCACGACCTTATGACGAGTTAGCGACAGAGCCGCAGCATTAGCGACCTTATGACGAGTTAACTCATCGTGCAGTCTAGCCGGCCGTGCGCTCCGTGCGCACCACCAGCCAGTCTGCAACGGGTCCAGGACTAAGCCTCGCACCCGAGGCAAAGCTCCTGGACCCGATCGGTGGATTTCCGGGCATGTGATCACGGTGATAACGTGATCACCACGATAACATGAAAATTAGATGCAAAGTCAATGTGTTCACACACTGACTTTGCCTCTAATTCACTCTCTGTGCTTCACATTCTTATAGTGAAGCACAGAGAGTGACCTGTACATAAAAATAAATAAATAAATAACATACACAGAGGTAAAAAAATAAAAAAAATAATTAACCCTTTCAATGCTGATCAGTTTGTAACTGTAATCAGTTTCCTTCCACTTTATGGCCCTCATTTCGTTTTTTTTTTTTTTTTACAAATGTTTTTATTTTTGCAATTTATAAAGTTTTTTTTAATAAATAAAGATAATTTTAATATATTTAATAAAATTTAACCCCTGCATGCCTGTTGTGTGATTTTTATGGATCTGACATCGCACTCTTCAGAGTTTTTTTTCTGTCTTTTTTGTTTAGGGGGGTTTGGGAACCAATATTTTTCTTTTTTATTAGTTAGTTAATTAGAGGGAATAAGTGGGTTAGTGTTGCACTAGTTGTGTAGCTTATTATTCCCCCAAATTTCCTCTTTTATATGTATTTTTTAATACTAAAATGTAAATAATTTTTATGTATAGAGTATCAAAAGAAAGCTCTAACTGTCCTTTAAAAAACAACATATAACTTGTATCGGTGCGTTAAATGAGAGAGAGGAAAATGATGTTTCAAAAACCGCATATTAAAAATTGAAAAACGCTCTGATCCTTGGCTTTGGAAAATCCCTGGTCCTTAAAGGGTTAAGACATTTGCTTGTATTATGTTTATAAAGCGTTTTGCCAAGGGGAATACATGTTCTAAATCAAGCAGTGGATCTTTGTATGGCTTTCAGTTTGCAGAGTTTGTATACAGATTTCAATCAGAACTCATTGACAGAATTTTCAAAGGAATGTTTCTTCTGCTGTCCTATCCAACAGTTTTGGTCCCATCTTCATAAATACACTACTGATATGGTAAAGGCGAAGTTTGCTCTCTCATCTTTTTTTGGGCCATCATTGGATGCCTTGCACAGGATGAACCCTGTTCTATTACCGCTGAAGGGAAAACTCTTCTTCTCATCCTATCAGAAAGAATGATAGAAATGCTATTGTATCCCAGTTTGATCCACTCTACTTCGCTGGACATGCCTCTATCTCGCTTACAATACAATTTTAGGATGTACCGGATAGAATCAACAAATTCATAGAGAAACAAAATGTTAAAGTTTTTCTACACGATAGTTGCCAAATATTAATACTCTTAATCATCCGACACAGAACACATTGATGCAGACATTTAAACAGACGGGATAGTTTTCATCACAGGTTCTGAAAGGCTGACATGCGCTTGCTAATATAGCGTCCCCTATCTAAAGACACTTTTCCATATGGTAATGTAACATTATAGATAAATATTGCTATTGTATTGTATATATGTCAACCTTACTTACAAATGCAAAGGAAATTGTCTACATTGGGATATATAATGTTGAACAATAATGTGTGAGTCAAATGCTTTCCGATAGTAAGAATGTTGTCTCATCTTTGTATTTTACATGCTATATCACGTGCTACTTGTTAATGTCTTCCTATATATTTGCAGAATACCTTTCCTTCCAAGGTTAATAAAAAGATTTATTTAAAAAAAAAGAATGTTCTGTATTCTCATAAGGTGTGGGGTTTTTTAGTATGAAAGATAAATCCAAACAAAGAAAGTCATTTGTAGTGAAAACAACATTCAAAAAGTTACAGTTTTATAATATCTGATACCTTACAATAACATATACCATGTGTTAAAACTAAGAGGGTCCTAATAAGAGTGATGTATGTTTGTAGCTCTTTTTTTTCCTATAATATTTGAAGCATTCCACAAACAAGGATACAAACAATTCAAACGCTGGTCTAATCAATCAGTTTTGAGCTCTAATTTTTTTTTAAGTCTATAATAAAAGGTGGATTGCTGATTCAAGGTCACAGAGTAGCTGCCTGAATTGCTGTCAAAAAATTGCTGTTGCTAACTTTTTTTAATTTTTTTTATTTTACAGTCTTTTTAGTGAAAATAGTATAGATGTATGTGTAGACAAACTTTCCTCATTTACAGATTACAGATGCAGAACATAGCACAAAATGTGTTGGTAATTTATGTCTACTATGTGTAATAATATTTTTATCAAATTTGATTTCTGACTGTGCTCAGGAACCACAAGGGTGCTTTGGGGGTGGCAGCTCATTGTATTATTTACAATTGACGGTCTACTCAATAAAGAGAGAATTGCAGGGGAGTGAGATGGGAATTTCAAACTTTAGGCCAAAGTAGCTAAGCTGGGAAAATGATGCTCGGGTACTTTGGCATTAAGTTTGAAATTCCTATCTTAATTCCTTGCAATTCTCTCTTTATTGAGTAGATCCTTTAGTGTGGATAGGATTTGTTCTAGCTTTTTTTATTTTTACATAACAAAATTATATGTATACGGTAGGTCATGTATAGGAATTAAAATTTACGTTTTTGGATTAATTTCTAAAAGCGACACGGTATCCATGAATACAATGTTCTTGCATCTTTCCAATTTTTAGAAAATACCTTTCGGAATTTTACTTACAATTTTCAATCTTTAAACAGTGGTGAAATAGAAAATGAAAATATCTGCTGGTATGAAAAAATATAGTTCTACATAAATGAAAATAATATTTGCTGTTGTCTACAAGGCACTCGTAGTAAAAGACGGAAAAAGGATCATATTGAGAAGAACATAATTAATGCTTGGAACTATATTCCATTTAATTAAATTCCGTCTAAGCCAAAGCGATAACTAAAACTTGAACCATCTGTTTAGGTCCCTTGTCATCCATTAAAAGGGCAAGGATGCTACCCAACAAATTGTAGATTTAGGATGATTGGACATAACCAAAAATGGCAAATATGCTTGGACATATCTAATAAATATTAAATATGTTTTAATGCATGACATATATGTACATAGGCATGTATTAATGGTCTGGTATAATACCATAGACCGTGGAAAAATCCATAAAAATAATTGATATTTATAATATATAGTAGACATGTGCATTCGTTTTCGGACGAATGCATTTTCGGACGAAAATAGCATTTTCGTCCATTCGTCCGAAAAACGAATAACGAAAATTTTAACTAACAAAATCCGAATGAACGAATGGTTAATAAACGAAAATCATTCGTTCATTCGTCCATTCGTCCATTCGTGCTATTGGCATTCTAAACCGAAATAGAGTCGGTTTACAATACCAATAGCATTGTACTACATTCCATAAACCGACATGAATGACTTTCGGTTTATGGAATGCATGTAATGCTATTAGCTTCCTATAAACCGAAATTGAGTTCCCATTCATACGAATAGGTCAATTGACCTATTCGTATGAATGGGGACTCTTTCGGTTTATAGACAACCAATAGCAGCATGTATTCTATAAGCCGAAAGTCTTTAAAACAAACGACGTTCGGTTTATAGAATACATGTAATGCTATTGCTGTTCTATAAGCCGAAAGACATTCGGCTTATAGAACAGCAATAGCATTACATGCATTCTATAAACCGAACGTCGTTCGTTTTAAAGACTTTCGGCTTATAGAATACTATTGGCATTCTATAAACCTAACTAGAGTCCCTCCTCATTCATAAGAATTTCTTATGAATGGGGACTCGACTCTAGTTCGGTTTATAGAAAGCCAATAGTATTCTATAAGCCGAAAGTCTTTAAAACGAACGACGTTCGGTTTATAGAATACATGTAATGCTATTGCTAAACTATAAACCGAACGACTTTCGGTTTATAGAATAGCCATAGGATTACATGTAGTACATAAGCCGAAAGTCTATAAACCGAAAGTCGTTCGGTTTATAGGCTGTCGGCATTTAACTATACAGAGACAGAGTCTCCATTCATAAAATTATGAATGGAGACTTTGTCTCCGTGTAGTAAAATGCCGAAAGTCTATAAACCGAACGATCGGTTTATAGACTTTCGGCTTATGTAATACATGTAATCCTATGGCTATTCTATAAACCGAAAGTTCGGTTTATAGAATAGCAATAGGAATACATGTATTCCATAAGCCGACAGCCTATAAACCGAACGTTCGGTTTATAGGCTGTGGGCATTTTACTACACGGAGACAAAGTCTCCATTCATAATTTTATGAATGGAGACTCTGTCTCTGTATAGTTAAATGCCGGCTTTTAACTATACGGAGACAAAGTCTCCATTTATAATTTTATGAATGGAGACTCTGTCTCCGTATAGTTAAATGCCCACAGCCTATAAACCGAACGTTCGGTTTATAGGCTGTGGGCATTTAACTATACGGAGACAAAGTCTCCATTCATAATTTTATGAATGGAGACTCTGTCTCCGTATAGTTAAATGCTATTGTATTCTATAAACCGACTCTATTTCGGCTTATAGAATGCAATAGTACTACGAATGGACGAATGATTTTCCTTTATTAACCATTCGTTCATTCGGCTTTAGTTAGCTTAGCATTTTCGTTCTTCGTTTTTCGGGCGAATGGACGAAAATGCAATTTTCGGACGAAAATGCATTCGTCCGAAAACGAATGCACATGTCTAGTATATATTCACATGTAAATTGCTTTTTAAATAAAAAATTATGATATAAAAAAATCTTGTTTTTATTTCCTTTTATGTGACAATGCTGCCTCTCTCTTTCCCTTGCCCCCAGATTTGTCGCTCTCCCCCCCTTAGTGTTGTCTCTCTCTCACCCTCCCTTTGGCTCCCCCCTCGCTCCCCTTGTGTCTGTCTCTTCCCCCCTTCCCTCCCCTTGTTTCTCTCTGCCCCCCCCCCCCCCCTTGTTATTCTGTCCCCCCCTCACCTGTTTCTTGCTCCCTGGTGGCTAGTGGGGGCAGCCGGGGGATGTATGCACTATACATAATAGACGGAAGTGTCGGGCAGCATGGAGGTTGTCTGCACGATTCGTGCAGACATCCCCCAGCTGCCCGATTCTCCCTGGTGGCTAGCGAGGGAGCGGAGGATGTCTGCGCGATGAGCGAGACCTCTCCTGCTGCCGCCCGGCATGACCGCCGGGACTTCTATGATGAAGCTGGGTACTTCCGGCTTCCTCATAAAAGTCCTGGCTGTCGTTCCGGGCGGCAGCAGGGGAGGTCTCGCTCATCGCGCAGACATCCACCGCTGCCTCGCTAGCCACCAGGGAGAATCGGGCAGCTGGGGGATGTCTGCACGAATCGTGCAGACAACCTCCATGCTGCCCGACACTTCCGTCTATTATGTATAGTGCATACATCCCCCGGCTGCCCCCACTAGCCACCAGGGAGCAAGAAACAGGTGAGGGGGGGACAGAATAACAAGGGGGGGGGCAGAGAGAAACAAGGGGAGGGAAGGGGGGAAGAGACAGACACAAGGGGAGCGAGGGGGGAGCCAAAGGGAGGGTGAGAGAGAGACAACACTAAGGGGGGGAGAGCGACAAATCTGGGGGCAAGGGAAAGAGAGAGGCAGCTTTGTCACATAAAAGGAAATAAAAACAAGATTTTATTTATATCATAATTTTTTATTAAAAAAGCAATTTACATGTGAATATATACTAGACATGTGCATTCGTTTTCGGACGAATGCATTTTCGTCCGAAAATTGCATTTTCGTCCATTCGCCCGAAAAACGAAGAACGAAAATGCTAAGCTAACTAAATCGAATGAACGAATAGTTAATAAAGGAAAATCATTCGTTCATTCGTCCATTCGTAGTACTATTGCATTCTATAAGCCGAAATAGAGTCGGTTTATAGAATACAATAGCATTTAACTATACGGAGACAGAGTCTCCATTCATAAATTTATGAATGGAGACAAACGTATAGTTAAAAGCCGACAGCCTATAAACCGAACGTTCGGTTTATAGGCTGTGGGCATTTAACTATACGGAGACAGAGTCTCCATTCATAAAATTATAAATGGAGACTTTGTCTCCGTATAGTTAAAAGCCGGTGTTCTGACAAATTTCTGGAGCAAATTCTCCTGCGCAATCGCAGGATAATTTGCTCACTGCGCATGCGCATAAAGTTACAGCTGATAACTCAGCTGTAACTTTGTGACCACCGTGCATGAGACAGCTGCGCAACCCACCTCCCGCCCCCTCACACCCGCCGCACACCCCTTCTTACCAGATCATCGACCACAGCGATACACAGCGCATGCGCACGCCTATCCAGCCGTTTGGGAATGCGCGCGTCCGTTGTTGTGTTCTTAAGGTGGTAAGTAACACGGGGCGTCGGGACATAAGGGGGCAAGCATCCTGGTGAGGGCTGCCTCATCTTGATGGGATTTGTGATCCTCCTGCTGTATTATTGATGCAGCAGGAGGATCACAAATCCCATCAAGATGAGGCAGCCCTCACCAGGATGCTTGCCCCCTTATGTCCCGACGCCCCATGTTACTTACCACCTTAAGAACACAACAACGGACGCGCACATTCCCAAACGGCTGGATAGGCGTGCGCATGCGCTGTGTATCGCTGTGGTCGATGATCTGGTAAGAAGGGGTGTGCAGGGGGTGTGAGGGGGCGGGAGGTGGGTTGCGCAGCTGGCGCATGCGCGGTGGTCACAAAGTTACAGCTGAGTTATCAGCTGTAACTTTATGCGCATGCGCAGTGAGCAAATTCTCCTGCGATTGCGCAGGAGAATTTGCTCCAGAAATTTGTCAGAACACCGGCATTTAACTATACGGAGACAGAGTCTCCATTCATAAAATTATAAATGGAGACTTTGTCTCCGTATAGTTAAAAGCCGGCATTTAACTATACGGAGACAGAGTCTCCATTCATAAAATTATGAATGGAGACTTTGTCTCCGTGTAGTAAAATGCCCACAGCCTATAAACCGAACGTTCGGTTTATAGGCTGTCGGCTTATGGAATACATGTATTCCTATTGCTATTCTATAAACCGAACGTTCGGTTTATAGAATAGCCATAGGATTACATGTATTATATAAGCCGAAAGTCTATAAACGGATCGTTCGGTTTATAGGCTTTCGGCATTTTACTACACGGAGACAAAGTCTCCATTCATAATTTTATGAATGGAGACTCTGTCTCTGTATAGTTAAATGCCGACAGCCTATAAACCGAACGACTTTCGGTTTATAGACTTTCGGCTTATATAATACATGTAATCCTATGGCTATTCTATAAACCGAAAGTCGTTCGGTTTATAGAATAGCAATAGGAATACATGTATTCCATAAGCCGACAGCCTATAAACCGAACGTTCGGTTTATAGGCTGTCGGCATTTTACTACACGGAGACAAAGTCTCCATTCATAATTTTATGAATGGAGACTCTGTCTCCGTGTAGTAAAATGCCGACAGCCTATAAACCGAACGTTCGGTTTATAGGCTGTCGGCTTATGGAATACATGTATTCCTATTGCTATTCTATAAACCGAACGACTTTCGGTTTATAGAATAGCAATAGGAATACATGTATTCCATAAGCCGACAGCCTATAAACCGAACGTTCGGTTTATAGGCTGTCGGCATTTTACTACACGGAGACAGAGTCTCCATTCATAAAATTATGAATGGAGACTTTGTCTCCGTGTAGTAAAATGCCCACAGCCTATAAACCGAACGTTCGGTTTATAGGCTGTCGGCATTTTACTACACGGAGACAAAGTCTCCATTCATAATTTTATGAATGGAGACTCTGTCTCTGTATAGTTAAATGCCGACAGCCTATAAACCGAACGACTTTCGGTTTATAGACTTTCGGCTTATGTAATACATGTAAACCTATGGCTATTCTATAAACCGAAAGTCGTTCGGTTTATAGAATAGCAATAGGATTACATGTATTCCATAAGCCGAAAGTCTATAAACCGAAAGTCGTTCGGTTTATAGACTTTCGGCTTATAGAATACAAGTAATACTATTGCCTTTCTATGAACCGAACGAGAGCCCCATTCATAAGAATTTCTTATGAATGGGGCTCTCGTTCGGTTTATAGAAAGCCAATAGTATTACATTGTATTCTATAAAACGAACGAAAAAAATTAACGAAACGAAAATAATGAACGAATTTCGTCTGAAACGAATGCACTAATGAACGAAATTCGTTTTAGACGAAATAAATAACATTTTCGTCCGAATGGACGAAAACGAAACGAAAATTTTAGTTTTGCACATGTCTAATATATAGTACAGAAGCACAAGTGAAAAATTAGTTGTCCCTAGAATGAGGATAAACTGCCTTGTCATTTTGATAGTTCATGCCAGTTTATTCTCTGACCGGCAGCTGCCATGCTTCCCCGGGAAGAGGGCAGCCCAGTCAGGTCAGTGTTGCAGCAGAAATCCAGGATTTAATCGACAGACAGCAAAGTCAGCATGACATGCAAAGTTCCACACATTCCATGGATTTTGTTTAATTTCTTGCTAAAGTGATAATACACTGATCAGCCATTACATTATGACCACCTGCCTAATATTGTGTAGATCCACTTTTGATGTCAAAACATCCCTGGCCCGTCGAGACATGGACTCCACTAGACCTCTGAATTTGGAGGCCAAGTCAACACCTTGAACTCATTGTTGTGTTCCTATTTTAATTTGTGACAGGGGGCATTATCCTGCTCAAAGAGGCCAATGCCATCAGGGAATACCGTTTCCATGAAAGGGTGTAGATGGTCTGGAACAATGCTTAGGTAGGTGGTAAGTGTCAAAGTAACATCCACATGAATGACAGGACCCAAGGTTTTCCAGCAGCTTATTGCCCGGAGCATCACACTCCCTCGTCCAGCTTGCCACCCGTCAGTGGTCATAATGTTATGGCTGATCATAATGTTATGGCTGATCAGTGATCATAATGTTATGGCTGATCAGTGATCATAATGTTATGGCTGATCGTAATGTTATGGCTGATCAGTGATCATAATGTTATGGCTGATCAGTGATCATAATTTTATGGCTGATCGTAATGTTTTGGCTGATCAGTGATCATAATGTTATGGCTGATCAGTGATCAAAATGTTATGGCTGATCAGTGATCATAATGTTATGGCTGATCATAATGTTTTGGCTGATCAGTGATCATAATGTTATGGATGAGCAGTGATCATAATGTTACGGCTGATCGATGAATATGTTTTTTAGAGAAGTAGAATCTAAATAAACACTACAGCTTTAACCTATAAGTATTACATTATGTCATGGCTGTGAGTGACAGTAACAAATAAAATCTATAGTTATCAGGTAAATTTGAGACTAAGGAAGGGGGTGGGAGGACATCAAGTAAGTTTGCCTATTAGCAGAGGGAGATTGACAGGCAGGAACAACTAAAATAGATACATACATTTCCTTTGGCCATTATAGCTTACACAAACTGCAAGTAAGATGTTCACCTGTGCATGCTGGATGATTTTAAATAGTTATAACACGTTCTTTGCATTAAATTCTGTAGTCCGGAACTGTCTCTCTTTGCTAGTGTGGTGAGAGAGCCTTGTTTTTCATGGGACCAGCAGAGGAGACCTTGCTTGCTAGTATGTGGGGAGACCCTCTGCTGATCCCATGTAAAAACAAGGGACTCTCTGTGCACCAGCATAGACGGACCCTCGCTACATTCACTGACTCTAATCTTATGAGTGGGCCGAGATTGGCTAAGCAAGTCTACTCTGATTATACTGCCAGTGCAAGCCAGCCTCCCCACCAGCTCTGCCTCACCTGTGAGGCACTGCCGGGAATAAACCCACATGTACCTACAAATATACCAAGAACGTACTTGAAAACGAGAGAAACCTTGATGTATCCTTCCTGGTAAAACATTTTATAAATAAGTAATATACACATCGGGCTTACTTGGGGGAAAGGCAAACCTTTTCTTTTAACTCTTGCCTCCTTCAAGGAAGCAAGGTTTGTTTGCTTTTGTTTTTTAAAAAGTTTAATTGTCCTTTACTATAGAACATTTTCAATGACAAAACTATTTATTTTGAGCCCTTATGCCTTACAGGGACTCTGCACAGATTAATATGCAAATGATCTACTTTTAATTGGAAATGTGTAACATACGTATCTAGGGATAGAATGTCGTGGACATGAGACACCACAGACCAGGACCTCCTTCTCTGTCTGAATATATGCATCGGTTTGCAATTCTTCTACAGTTTAAAGAGTGTTTAGGATGTAGCCCAAAACCTAATTCCCCCATAAGCTTGTCTTTATTGCTTGTACATCCCTGACCTCACATCGCAGTTGTAAATTTGGACTGATTTGTCGCTGCCTCATTTATTTGATGGGTCCCTTATGTGATATATTATTACATATAAAAATAGCAATATATTCTATGTAAATGTATTAAAATATATGTATAAGGAAGGTCACATTTAGCAATATATTTATATATTTCAATATACATTATTTGAATATATATATGTATTAAGGCCTTTTGGCCTGTAATTGTGGGAGGGGCGTATGACTCACCTTCTCCCTACTTAAGGGACACCCCTTACCTGGCTCCATACCGTTCGAGGTCAGCGCTGCATGAGAATCCACTTCCGGTTCACGTACGGCGCCATCTTGCTTTTCAAAAAACCCACGATTTCGTTTGGTGTAGCTGTGTCCAGGAGCCCTCACAGGATTTCCGCCCGTCCAGCCACGCACATTACTTGTTTTTCGCCGCAGATTAAGTCCACAGGACTTCAAAATCGTAAGTCCGTCGCCTGGATCATTTCCCACGGCGTCGCGATTTTTAAACGGCCTTACTTTTCGGCCGCACGCTTTACGGCCCAGTCACAGGCATATTAACCCTTTTGCTTCCGGCAATG
This sequence comes from Pelodytes ibericus, assembly GCA_036172795.1. Taxonomy (NCBI): domain Eukaryota; kingdom Metazoa; phylum Chordata; class Amphibia; order Anura; family Pelodytidae; genus Pelodytes; species Pelodytes ibericus. Next base: position 203,013,544 of record CM069860.1, read on the forward strand.
ATCGCGTTATACTCTATGTACTGACTGACGTTTCGGTTTTCTTGTATTAAGCAGACTTATTTTCGTTTTTCTGCAATATCAGTATCTGTAGTTGCTGTTCATGTCACTATTGGTATTTATTTTATGCAAATTGCGGAATCCTTGCATATGACTGTAGCCCCCCTAATAAATACTTATTTAGGTCATGTTTCAATTTTTAGCAGATATTGCTTTATTAGCGATATTGGAATTCTTCATGTTTATATATATATGGAGTTATGCTTGAACAAGCTTTACATTATTTATAGATATCTCACGTTAGTGCCTGTGTTATAACTTATGTTTTAATTCATTTAGAATTACGTTTCTATCACACCATGTACACACGTTTCTTACATAGCACGTATAAATTCTGACTTTTTCTTTGTGTACTCAAATGACATACCAAGTACACGAGAACACGGTCTCAAATCTCACAACTTTCGGGTTGAATCACACGTCTTGATTCAACCACTCATACGTCACGTAGAGACTTATCATATACACCCCTAAAACCTGGTTACCAGGGCCATACCACTTAACATGGCCAGTCGCGTCACTACCATTCATTAAACAATTTTCCCCTCCATATGTACCGCTAGATACTCATCACAGCTAGCTAGTCTAAATTGGTATCATAGGATCCAATTCTCACACTATCATTTCTGGTTTTCTATCCCTTTAGGTTTTTCCAGGTTTTCTATTCTTCCCGCTTATCTATCTCATACATACTACCAGGTACGTTAAGCCTGCTCACGCCATATGTCACATACGGTTTCATCTCTACTTAGGACATAGAGTACTGGCAATTCTAGGGCTTATAGGCCCAAATAGCTATTTCCCCTCCAGGCATTCTGCCTATCGTTTAGTGGTCCGCGAGGCCAACACCCCACCTCAACGTTTCGGAGGTAATGCCCCCCGTGCCACACGTGAGTTAGCCGCCTCGCAAATTATAGAGAGGGCCTCACCTGTCACTCCCTTCCCCTGTTTTCTTTTATTGTCACCGAGAGGCCAACGAACTCCTGCCACTATGTCGGGTGGCCTCAATAACCCCTCGCGCCAACGCATAGATAGAGCCTCTCATAGCCACTTGGCACTAGCAGGGCCTCACCTGTCACCAAAGAACAAGATTAATTCTTCGCCTCATCCGGCATAATTAGCCTGCCAGTACATCCCCTGGGGTTTTTCACGCTAACCATATATTTTGTCATCTAGTATGTCTCAAGAAGGGGTAGAGGATTTCTCCCTCCTGAGTACTCCGGCTAGAGCAAACACCCCATCACAGGTGGAAGATACGGCTAGTCCAGCATCTTTCAGGTCATGGACTATCCCTCGCATCACTAGCGAACTCAGGAGACGTCAAATCCCTTTTCCAGCATCAGCAAGGAAAGCGGAACTTTACAAGTTACTGCACACCTCAACCGATAACAAGGACGCTGGGGAAGGGTCTAGCCAGTCTAACCCAGGAGACATATATGGCATGCTCACGTCCCTCATGGCATCCATGAGCAAGGTCAATTCTAGGCTGGAGAAACTTGAATCGGTCACTACAGCCCTCACTTTGGCTGGACCGGCCACGGCAATCCCGCCAGCAGTGGTGGAGTTGCAATCAGTTTCTCCAGCCATCACCCCGGCTGACCAAGAGGTTTACCCTGCCCACATGATACCTGAGCACCTCAAAAAAGATATCCTAGAAGGTAAAGATGTCAATCTGGCCTCACTACTAATTGCCTCCCAGGATATAGTGGAACATAAGACGTACGCTTATGACGATATTTCTGTGGTGGTCAAATCTAGGGATGCACGATTAAATAGGAAGCTAACTATTCCAGAATTTGTATTAGCTTTTGGCATTTATCGTGATGTGATCTGTACGGTATATCCCCACAGACGTGAGGAGTTTGATTTATATATGCACAGGCTGGTGGACCTGGGCAACAAATATGGTGGGTCAGCTTTCTATGACTACCATAGATCCTTTTCTGCCAAAGTGTCTGGCGCCTTCTCACAGTACGGGACAAGGTCCAACTGGAGCAAGATTGATACGATCATTTTCTGCAGGCACTTTGCAGGTCTAAGAGCACCGGCCTGTGCATACTGCTCCTCCATGGCTCATACTGCTAATTTTTGTCCTACCACTGCGAACGAACCTTCTACCTCGCAGGGCAATAGTTCCACTGTTTCGGCAGAGAGAACACCCAAAGACAAATTGGGTCGACCTATCAAGTTTTTGGGGAAATCCCAAATATGTAATAATTTCAATATTAGTGCATGTAATTACAGTGGATGTTGGTTATTGCATATATGTTCAAAATGTTTTAGGGCACATGCGAAAACTATGTGTCCGAATAAAATGTACCCTAAGCAATACTTAATGGAGATAAATATTTCTGTACTCACGGCATTACTGTCACAACATCCATCTAGACATTTGGTAGACTTAATCATCACTGGTCTATCACAAGGATTCCATACTGGTCTCATACACATGCCTTCAGGGATCCTTGAATGTCCTAATTTACAATCTGCACAACAAAACCCTACAGCGGTTAGCATACTCATAGCCAAAGAAGTGGCAGAGGGCTTCCTATTGGGACCCTTTCAGTCCCCTCCATTTTCCACATGGCGGACAAATCCCATCGGTATTGTCACGGGGAAATCTTCCCTCAAACAAAGACTTATCATCGATCTGTCTGCACCTCACACCTCTGCCACACCTAGTCTGAACTCCCTTATCCCCTCTGAGGAATTTTCACTTCAATACTCCACCATAGATCACGCCATTACGGCTATCATGCAGGCAGGGGTCGGTGCATGGCTCAGCAAGACCGACATAACAAATGCCTTCAAATTATTGCCTATCCACCCTACACTATGGCACCTGCATGGCATTAAGTGGGCCGGGCACTACTACTTTTTCTCACGCTTAACGTTTGGTTCAAAAAGTAGTCCGGCCATTTTTGACTTATTCGCCGAAACACTATGCTGGTTATTATTAAATGTAGCCAGATGCCCTACAGTTATACACTACCTGGATGATTTCTTACTGATCGAAAAGAATAATTCCCCTCCCAGTAGCCTCATAGACACCATCAGTCTTTTTAAACAAGTGGGCGTTCCAGTCTCCCCCACCAAAACTGAAGGACTAGATACAATCATCACCTTTCTGGGAATCATGCTAGACTCAGCGACCATGCAAGCCAGCCTGCCACGCACCAAGATAGAGAACATACTTACCAACATTAACCTCTACATACACCTCGGTACTTGCAACCGCAAAGAATTGCAGTCTCTACTTGGGTCACTGAATTTTGCCATGCGCATTATACCTCAAGGCCGGGCTTTCATCTCACGGCTCCTATACATGTTCCCACTGTTTAGACATGATGCACACAGGTTGCCCCTGGATACCCAGGCCACGGCAGACCTACTTATGTGGAGAAACTTTTTAACCACCTGGAATGGGAAAAGCATGTTCCTCCCTAAATTATCTGACTTCTCACCTACCATCTGGTCAGACGCGGCGTCTACCACAGGTTTTGCAGCAATTTACGGGAATGAATGGCTTTGGGGTAGCTGGCCTCCAGAGGTTCAGGACCTGGAGGGTTTTTCCACCACCTCAGCTCTATTTGAGATATATCCCATCGTGGCAGCTGCCGTGACATGGGGACATCTATGGGCAGGTTCGTCAGTACGTTACTACTCAGACAACCAAGCAACCTGCCACATTATCAACAAAGGCCGATCCAAGTCACTAATCATTATGAGGTTCTTGAGGAAACTCACCTGGCTGGCTGCGTGTCATAATTTCTTCTTGTTTTGTGTTCATGTCCCAGGTGTATGTAACACGGCTGCTGACAATTTATCTCGTTTCAATTTACAGGCTTTTCAGCAAATACTTCCGTCAGCCGCACGCACAGCCACGACCACTCCACCTTTCCACCAGCTAGTAATGGACTAGACGCTATCATGCAATATAGCAGGACATTGTCACAATTAGCACTGTCCGCCAATACCCGGAGAACCTATGTCAGGGCTTTCCTTCTATTTAAAAGATTCCTGTCAGTACACGACATCACACAACCTTTCATCATGACATCCTTGTTGGGTTTTGCTTCTTTTTGCCACCTCAAACTCAAATTATCATACAACACAATCAAGCTATATCTGACAGGCGTACAACATCATATGCTAACATTACAACCAAATAACACAAGTTTCATGTCCTCCTACCAGATCAAGAACATCCTTAGGGGTATTCAGAGATCTGAACCCCCACGTACTGCGCAAAGGCTACCCATAGACTTCAATATTTTCAAAGATTTATCCAGCCTACTAGATTTAAAACCCTTTGCCAACAACACAAACCTTGTTATAAAAACCGCCATATACGTGGCTTTTTATGGGTTTTTGAGACCAAGAGAATTTACCGCCATCAACACAACCCAATCCATTCACATTCTGCTTCACTCACACTTAACAAAACACATGGATTACTATATCTTGGCTCTGCATCACTCCAAAACCAATCAACACGCACCTCCGGTAGAGGTTAGATACTATCCAACCCACAACGAGTGGTGCCCCGTCACATTACTGGACACATATACCCAGCATTTCAAAGCATCACCATCTCAACCACTTTTCTGTCTACAAGGTTCGGTACTCACTACCACCACATTCATGACCCACGTCAGGTCTCTACTTACACAACTAGGCCTAAAATCAGCTAACTATTCGGGCCACTCCTTCCGCATAGGAGCGGCCTCCACAGCGTCCAGTGCAAACATTCCAGTTCATGTTATCAAGTCACTAGGGCGCTGGAAGTCTTCTGCATACTCTAGATACATACCTAACCCGGTACAAGAAGTTAGAAATGCCTTTCAAGACATGTCTGGTTAAAGTATGTGTATTGCTCGTTTCGTAATAAATTTGATTTTCTACTTTTGCCCTCTTTATTTACAGGCCTACCTCATCGTCGGTTCCGGCACACCACAACCGACTTGCTCTTTTAATACCATCCCACTCTTATCAGTGTTTGTATCTTCTGTACTATCATGAGCCCTTCACACAAGTATTAAGGCCTTTTGGCCTGTAATTGTGGGAGGGGCGTATGACTCACCTTCTCCCTACTTAAGGGACACCCCTTACCTGGCTCCATACCGTTCGAGGTCAGCGCTGCATCACCCTCCCACCCACTCCTCATTATTAACTCCTTTTCTCTTACATTTCTCTTGGTTGCCCTCTTTATTTACAGGCCTACCTCATCGTCGGTTCCGGCACACCACAACCGACTTGCTCTTTTAATACCATCCCACACTTATCAGTGTTTGTATCTTCTGTACTATCATGAGCCCTTCACACAAATATATATATATATGTTGAGTGGAAGGATGACAAAGTTTATTATTTATGCTACTTTTTATTACTAAGAGACTCTTATTAATAGAATATTGTTTATTCAGTGCTGTTATTCGGTTATATCCTGTTGAACATGCAGTACGGTGTTTCACAATATATTTACATGTAAATACGTAAAGAAATACAAGGGAAGTGTAATATTTAATTTTCATTTTAGATGCAGTCACATTTTCAGAGTTAATATTAGTGAAAGGTTATTCCGCCTTTGCCAAGATCTTTAAGAGAAAGTATCTGCACCCATTGTAGTTCTGAGAGGCAGAGGTGTCACCCGGTGCGGAAACTCATAGTGTCACCCCCCTGGATTTCCTCCAATACAATGCCAAACAGATTCCTTAGTAATGCCAGTTAGATGGCCTATTAACTATGCCACACACAGGAGCCCCATAAATTATGCCACACCAGAGCCCCATAAATTATGCCACACCAGAGCCCCACTATTTCTGCCTCACCTCGGAGCCCAATTAATTATGCCACACACACACAGGTGCCCCATAATTATGCCACACACACAGGTGCCCCATAAGTATGCGCCAAACACACACAGGTGCCCCATAATTATGCCACACACACACAGGTGCCCCATAATTATGCCACACAAAAGAGTCCCTTAATTGTGCCACACATGGGGCCCAATAAATATGACACACACAAGCACCCCATAATTATGCACACATGGGACCGCCATTAATTATGCAACACACAGGAGCCCCACAAGGTGACAATTGTACAATTCTAAAACAATACATATCTATATATACAGACATCTCTCTCTATAACAGCCAATTTGCCCAATTATATGCCAGTATAATTTTGTCATTAATAAGGCACAGCTAATTTGCCTATTAATATGCCAGTTATATTGTGCCAGATGCCAATACCATTGTGCCATTAAGATGCTAGTATTATTGTGCCATTCATATGCCAGTACTATTGTACCAGATGCCAATACCATTGTGCCATTAAGATGCCAGTATTATTGTGCCATTCATATGCCAGGAATATTGTGCCATTCAGATACCAGGAATATTGTGCCATTCAAATACCAGGATTATTGTGCCATTCAGATGCCAAGAATATTATGCCATTCAGATGCCAGTAATATTGTGCCATTCAGAAGCCAAGAATATTATGCCAATCAGATGCCAGTAATATTGTGCCATTAAGATGCCAGTAATATTGTGCCATTCAGAGCCCAGTAATATTGTGCATTCAGATGCCAGTAATATTGTGCCATTCAGAGCCCAGTAATATTGTGCCATTCAGAGCCCAGTAATATTGTACCATTCATATACCAGTAATATTGTGCCATTCAGATACCAGTAATATTGTGCCATTCAGAGCCCAGTAATATTGTAACATTCAGATGCCAGTAATATTGTGCCATTCAGAGCCCAGTAATACTGTGCCATTCATATACCAGTAATATTGTGCCATTCATATACTAGTAATATTGTGCCATTCAGAGCCCATTAATATTGTGCCATTCAGAGCCCAGTAGTATTGTGCCATTCAACTATCAGTAATATTGTGCCATTCAGAGCCCAGTAATATTGTGTCATTCAAATATAAGTAAAATTGTGCCATTCAAATATCAGTAATATTGTGCCATTCAGATATCAGTAATATTGTGCCATTCAGATATCAGTAATATTGTGCCATTCAGATACCAGTAATATTGTGCCATTCAAATACCAGTAATATTGTGCCATTCAGAGCCCAGTAATATTGTGCCATTCATATACCAGTAATATTGTGCCATTCAGAGCCCAGTAATATTGTGCCATCCAGATGCCAGTAATATTGTGCCATTCAGAGCCCAGTAATATTGTGCCATTCATATACCAGTAATATTGTGCCATTCAGAGCCCAGTAATATTGTGCCATTAAGATGCCAGTAATATTGTGCCATTCCAAGCCCAGTAATATTGTGCTATTCATTTACCAGTAATATTGTGCCATTCAGAGCTCTGTAATATTGTGCCATTCAAATATCAGTAATATTGTGCAATTCATATACCAGTAATATTGTGCCATTCAGATGCCAGTAATATTGTGCCATTCATATACTAGTAATATTGTGCCATTCAGAGCCCATTAATATTGTGCCATTCAGAGCCCAGTAGTATTGTGCCATTCAACTATCAGTAATATTGTGCCATTCAGAGCCCAGTAATATTGTGTCATTCAAATATAAGTAAAATTGTGCCATTCAAATATCAGTAATATTGTGCCATTCAGATATCAGTAATATTGTGCCATTCAGATATCAGTAATATTGTGCCATTCAGATACCAGTAATATTGTGCCATTCAAATACCAGTAATATTGTGCCATTCAGAGCCCAGTAATATTGTGCCATTCATATACCAGTAATATTGTGCCATTCAGAGCCCAGTAATATTGTGCCATCCAGATTCCAGTAATATTGTGCCATTCAGAGCCCAGTAATATTGTGCCATTCATATACCAGTAATATTGTGCCATTCAGAGCCCAGTAATATTGTGCCATTAAGATGCCAGTAATATTGTGCCATTCCAAGCCCAGTAATATTGTGCTATTCATTTACCAGTAATATTGTGCCATTCAGAGCTCTGTAATATTGTGCCATTCAAATATCAGTAATATTGTGCCATTCAGAGCCCAGTAATATTGTGCAATTCATATACCAGTAATATTGTGCCATTCAGATGCCAGTAATATTGTGCCATTCATATACTAGTAATATTGTGCCATTCAGAGCCCATTAATATTGTGCCATTCAGAGCCCAGTAGTATTGTGCCATTCAACTATCAGTAATATTGTGCCATTCAAAGCCCAGTAATATTGTGTCATTCAAATATAAGTAAAATTGTGCCATTCGAATATCAGTAATATTGTGCCATTCAGATATCATTAATATTGTGCCATTCAGATATCAGTAATATTGTCCCATTCAAATACCAGTAATATTGTGCCATTCAGAGCCCAGTAATATTGTGCCATTCATATACCAGTAATATTGTGCCATTCAGAGCCCAGTAATATTGTGCCATCCAGATGCCAGTAATATTGTGCCATTCAGAGCCCAGTAATATTGTGCCATTCATATACCAGTAATATTGTGCCATTCAGAGCCCAGTAATATTGTGCCATTCATATACTAGTAATATTGTGCCATTCAGAGCCCATTAATATTGTGCCATTCAGAGCCCAGTAGTATTGTGCCATTCAACTATCAGTAATATTGTGCCATTCAAAGCCCAGTAATATTGTGTCATTCAAATATAAGTAAAATTGTGCCATTCAAATATCAGTAATATTGTGCCATTCAGATATCAGTAATATTGTGCCATTCAGATATCAGTAATATTGTGCCATTCAGATACCAGTAATATTGTGCCATTCAAATACCAGTAATATTGTGCCATTCAGAGCCCAGTAATATTGTGCCATTCATATACCAGTAATATTGTGCCATTCAGAGCCCAGTAATATTGTGCCATCCAGATGCCAGTAATATTGTGCCATTCAGAGCCCAGTAATATTGTGCCATTCATATACCAGTAATATTGTGCCATTCAGAGCCCAGTAATATTGTGCCATTAAGATGCCAGTAATATTGTGCCATTCCAAGCCCAGTAATATTGTGCTATTCATTTACCAGTAATATTGTGCCATTCAGAGCTCTGTAATATTGTGCCATTCAAATATCAGTAATATTGTGCCATTCAGAGCCCAGTAATATTGTGCAATTCATATACCAGTAATATTGTGCCATTCAGATGCCAGTAATATTGTGCCATTCAGATGCCAGTAATATTATGCCATTCAGAGCCCAGTAATATTATACCATTCAGATGCCCCAGCCAATTTCCCCAGTTCCTATGCTCGTTATTCCTCCCTGCTCCCCCCTTCCCCAGTACTTATTGCCTGGCTGCTGCTCCGTGTCCCCAGACGTCTCCGTGCAGTGTTCCCTCCTGCACAGAGGAGGGAAACACAATCACCGGATGTGACATAACGTCACATCCGGTCGTGGTAATGTTTTTAATTTTTTTTCCGCCGGCCGAATCCAGCGGATACGGCTGCAAGAAAGAAAAAAAAAGTTAGGCAGAGCGATGCGCTGCGGGGGGATGCCTGCAGCACAGGTGTCACCCCCGCTGTAGGTGTCACCCGGTGGGGTCCACACCCCCCTCGGGATGCCACTGCTGTAAGGTGCAATATTAAGTAAGGTGCTTAAGCTGGAGCTGAGTTTGTAGAACATGTGAGGAGCCAGTGTCAGTGTGCTGCTCAAGCGTTACTCCAGACAAGTAATAATTAATGTAAGAGCAGCTAGTTCAGTTCCTTAACAAATTGCAGTGATGGTTTCATTTTAGAACAAAGTGGATTTTACAAAGTGCTCTGTTTTCTGACATACTAGTTGACACATGCAAATACACAATCACCTTGGACTGCTTTTTCTGGGATTATGTTTGTATGATAGTGTATCACTAGTTGGACCAAATGAGAGGTTGGGATTTGACCACATACCAAGACATGTATAAGACTGAGCTAAACATTGCTTTTACTGTGAATGTAGAGTATTAAAAAAAGGATTGAATATTGTCTATACAATGTTTTCTTTTCTTTTTTTATGGTGTCTCCTGTTTATGACATAGATATGCAAATAGACTTCTTTTCAGATAGAAATGTGCCAAATGTGATGTCATAAACAACAGACATATTTTTAACCCGTGTTTCTCCTAATGTAGGCATTTACTAGCAGTTTTGCTAATACAATGTATGGGTCATTTTCAATAGTTTTCTATGCCCTGCATTTACAGAAAAAATAATGTTTCGGTGATACAGTCCCCTTTTTTCTGTAAATTCATGTTGATGCATTCCTAGAGGTCTGTACTGAACAAGATACTGAGAGCTATATATGCCTGTCAAATCTACTAACAAGCCAGGGAAAAAAAACATATTTATACTGTGCCTTTAACAATGAATGGCTCCCAAATGCATCATTAATAAAGCTAATGATAATTTTCTATTACATTAAATGCCATTGAATTATACTAATCAGTCAGGGCGAAGGAGTCATTCTGTGTTTAGCAGTATGTACTGGAATGTTAAATTAAACCTAGGGTACACAATAAAAAATAAAAAAAAAACATTAACAAAAATAAACAAACAAAATAGTAAATGTACATTCTAGTGAGCATTGTGACTGGCATTGTTATGGGCCCAGGTGCAGAGTTTATGCAGGGACATCAGATGGATATTAAAAAAAATATGCACATGAAAGGGATACAGTCACATTTCCAAAAACCAGTCTGAATGTTTTAGATTGCCTGGGAGCTGAAAGAAATTAAAAAAAAAAAAGTCTGACTTACATTCAATACTACTGAACACTGCAAAAAACAAAACAAAAGAGTATTCCTGTGCTATGTCTACCAAATGTAGAAATCTAGATATTGCAACATTGTGTTGTATATTAAGTAATAATATACAAATTTTTATCACATGCGTGTTCGGAGGAGCACTGTTAGGGATGGGTTGCCAGAAGACCAGCAGTCAGGCAGGGTACACACTACTACATGTATAACGGACATGGTATTACAAACTCAATTAGACCTAGAGAGACAAACCGATACATGAGGTGGGGAGATCCCGGCTCAGGAGCTTACAATCTAGAGATTGTGTGGATTGCCTACGTAACAACAGTAAAGACTAGATGTTATAACATTAAATTAACATTTATTTACATAGCGCTAGGTACAGAGCATAGAGGGGGGCTACATACTACTTTAGACGAACAGAGACAGGCTGATGTCTCTGTTTGTAGAAGGCCATGTCTCATGCGGTAGAAAGCCCTGCTCTCAGGCTTATAACATATGTTTACTGTATACAATTAGCGAATTATTGTATCCATGTTAGGTTTACTGTAATAAAATCTGGAGGATGTATATTTTTACTTCCCATTGAATTCAAGTAAAAGGGAAAATGTTTCTCCTTGGTTTTAATACCTTGAAACATTGGGGGGCTATTTATTAAAGCTGAACACATGTGGAATTTAAAGTCTGTCAGCCTGAAATCCAAGTGTATTAGTGTTTGCAGAGATAACACAGCTTGGAATCAAACAAGGGTCAGTGACCAGAAAAATGATAAATAAGAAAATATGTGTCGGCCTGCTATCCTCTGTTGTGCTCTGTTAAATTTCAAGGCTGATTTCCCTGCATTCCCAAGCTGACCATTTGGTCTGGTCCACAGCATGCGCTTCTTGCGGTGCCATCAGACCTCCTCTCAGACTGTGGTTTAGTCCCGGTGTGTTCGGTGTCAGATTAGTCTGGAGTCTGCTGAACATCTTACCTTCTTTTCAGAGTAGCTGACCACCCTGAAGATCTTGGGTGCTAGAACGCCCCCTGTCTTCAGTAACAGCAGAAGGTTTGTGTAGCTCCTGAAGTACTCTTAGTTCAACCTTTGTCTGTCATGTCCCCCCTGGTATCAGGTGAAGCCACAGCAGGTCTAAAGAAGTTTCTTAAAGGGACTGTCTAGTGCCCAAAATGCATCTTCCAAATATTAATGCATATTAATGTGATTACAAAGTACTTGTTGTAAATGCATGTTTTACATTTTGCATTGCTTAAAATATAAAATACTTACAGCTACATGAAATTGAGAAATGACAGCAGTTTGCAAGAAATCAGGACTGCCCACACTAGCTGATTAGTCATTTAATTATTTTTTTTTGCTGCTGGAACCAATGAGAATAATTTCATTCAAATGAACCGAATATCCTGTCTCTCTAGTGATGTCATCAGACAATGTGTTGCACTGTTCAGAGATCCTACTGTGTACAAGAGCAAGTTTATCACATTCCACAAAATGCATTCTATTCCAGCAGCACAGGAAGTGACTAAATGAAACAAAACGACATGATCAATGTCTATATAATCAGTGTTGCCGCACCTGCAGTAAACATGCAGAGTAATCGCTGGGGAATCAAATATAAAAAAAATGGCAGAATGCCTGCCTCAAATCTCACAGGGAAAAAAAGCCTGTGCACTATACAAGCAGTGATCTTCATCTTGCACCAACGCGAGTTTGGGGACTAGACTGTCCCTTTAAGGCCTTCAAGATAAATCCAATGGAAGTTGTGGTCAGTATTACACTAGTTGCATGTTACTGAATTTAAATAAGGCCTTCCGTTGTTTGTTTGAGGTCAGAGAATAGGTAGAGCAGTGATGAACTCTGGCAAGCCCAATACATAGGAAATAGTCAAAGTAAACATTTCCAGTTTGTGAAAAGATGATTCAACCTTTTTATCTCAGAAGAAAGGCTTGGGGAGCAGATGGTTGAGTGTCTTTAAAAAGACACACTTTATTCATTTTAAAATATATTCCCAGACTTGGAAAAAAAAAATCTACAAGCAGCATCGTAGCAAAAATCTGGCGAACTAAAGGAGATTATTTCAAATAATCGAATGGTGGGTGTAGCACAGAATTGCCGTGCATGTGCTTTAAAAGGAAATTACTTTAAAGACATTTTTAGATATTAAAGGTTAATGTGTCTTTTCTTTAGTGCAGAGCACTTAAGGAGTCTCATTCAGTTTTATTGTTTGTACCTACCGTATAAATAAAATTATCGATTTTTTTTTTCCACATAAATAAATTCTGACATTAAAAATGTTGTTAATATTACCCAAAACAAAAGTCTTGTGTGTGTATATTAATTAGCTGGCCATCATGCAGACTATAAGATATAGTATACAACATGTCTACCTCTCCGGTCAAGCCAGCCACTATGCCATCTGGTCTGCTAACATATCAAGTTATTGGAAGCTTGTTCATTAGTGGTCCAAACTTTCTTCTCAGATAGTCATCTGATTTGGTGGGCCCTCCTGATGTGTTGGGTGTAGAGTGGCTACGTCACAAATTTATTTAGGTACACACATGAAAAATACACACTCCAGGGCTAGATTGCATAGACTAGAGAGTACAGACTGATCTACAGCTTACTCGTTGGCGTAGACTCTTCCCCTGTCATCAAGATCCTCGTCCGGTTAGACCTATGGTTAATTTTTATTTTCAGAGATTTTTAATATCCAAAAGGTTCTACTCAATATAGACCAATCTGACCCAAAAGGGTGCCAGATTGGCAAAAGTGGAAAAACTAAGTAATTTTCCAAAACTTGGTTACTCATTAGATCCGATTTCTGCCTGAAATCTACAATTTTTCTTACCGATTTCTGGCCATATTTCATTCAGGAATTTCAGCCCAGCCGAATCCTGTGGATTGGCCTTACTTAGTATGGGCAGAAATCCCCCAAAGAGATCACCGAATTGTTCTGAAACTCAGAACTCCGAGAAAATCGTAGCTATCCGAATAGACAGGTCTTAACAATGTTGGGTAGAAGACAAAAGACAGAAGACAAAGCATTCAACTTTAAACATAATATTTAGGGAGCCTGAGTACTAATTTCATATTTGTATTAACTATCTGAAGATCCAATAAGAGAGATACAATGTGCTATTAATTTATTGTATTATATATTTTGTAACAAATGTATTTAGTTTAGCTTATTGCACACCCAGCACTTACACAACAAAATAGGCTCTTGTTAGGACAATTCAGGTATATTTACAATGTCTTGTTTTGTGATTTTTGTACATAAGTGGAAAAAATAAGTCTTCAACAGGGCTATTCAATATATTAAGGACAGCATTTCAACACAGGGTACAGGCAGTTTTAGGAAGTACATTATGATGGTACCATTTTCGGATGAAAGAGTCACTTAGAATAATTGATGCTGGCAATTTCTTGTAGCAACTAACTAATAATATTGGTTAAAATCCCCTCTGATGTTATAGTGAAAATGAATAATGTTTTACTGGATTGTAAGATTTATTTAAGACCATTTATCTATTAAAGGGGAACTTCATCCTTCTCAACCACTCAGACAGAAGCCCTCGGGAGCAACACTCAAAAGCAATATCTATTTATTTTGTGAGTATTGGAGACTTTGAGGTTGTCATGTTAAAGGAAAATGAAACATTGTTTAACCCTTGCTTTCTTGAGTAGAATTAAGTAAACCCGACGTGTATCTTAATAGATACAAACGGGTTTACTAACTGCTGTGTCTCACATGCGAGACACAGCACTTCCTGGTTGTGGAGTGCTGACAGGCGTCAGCACGCGCCCAGCCAATCAGAGCGTAGCTCCCCCTGCTCTGACAGCTGAATGCAAGGGTCTCTTGCTTCTAGCACATGGCAGCTGTCGGTCAGAGGATAAACTGGCGTGTACTATCAAAAGGTTCTGACGTCAGCCGCGAATTCGGCAAAAGAGGGACTCACTCTGTTGCCAATTCGACAAGCACTAAAAGTATACAAATATTCGTATACTTTTTCTGTTCGGAACACACAAACTCCGGAAATAGACAGCGCGGCTCCGTGCTAGGTGTGCGGCTCTTCCTATGTAATGATCCCAATGCTTGATGTTAACAATGTAATTGCCTACACTGTATCACAGCTCTTCTAGCTAATGCTGTATATTATCCACTAGTCTAAAACTACTTTTTGGCAGCAGGATATATAAACAGACAGATTACAAAAAAAAAATACATTACAATAAATGTTGTTATAAATCAAGTGCTATATAATATCAACTGCACAAGTTTTTTAGCAACGAGGTACAAAAATAGAAAGAAATAGACAAAGATCCCCCTAACCCATAAAATATCAGCAGCATATACTACAAAAAGAAGCAGCTGTATATATACTATATAAAAACGATTACAATCCTCTATAGCATATGTAGCAAAATATAACAGTATCCAAAAGACATTAAGACATTAAAACAAGGACCAGTGTAAAAATATATTGATGGATGCGGAAGATATTTGTAAGAATATATTTTATGTTTTATATTAGTTTTATATGGATTAATCCTTTGTGTGTCCACGTTCTCTTTCTTCTATATCTCCTGTTGAGTGTGATCTTCAGGTTATTGTAAACCCTGGTATGAAGATGGTGTCAGGGTAACCTGCCAAAGAGGTTTCTCATGTGAGTATATCCAGAGCAGGAAGTGCTCTGAAAGATGTAAGAGTCCCAAAAATATAATCATGGCCCAAAAGTTCAAAGGCAGAATGCAGGCAAAAGAATAATCCAGGTCACAGTCCAAAGTTCAAAGGGCAGGCAGCAGACAATAAAGAAGGATAAGCCAAACAACAGTCCAGGGGTAATAAGGCTGGAGACAGGCAAATATAATATCCATGTCACAATCAAGGTGGCCTGGATATTCTATCTGCAAGGCAAGGAACACAGCAGGAGGGAGATTCAGCCAAAAAAACAGAGCACACAGGAATGCAGGGAGAATGGCGACTACTACCCAACCCCCCCCCCCCCCCTCACAAAATCTGCGTCACCCCCCACTATTTGAATGCATCACAGGGATAAGCTGCAAGGTAAGTGTCTGGCCTAGATTGACATTCTGCCTACCTTTATACCTATATATTGACATTCTGCCTACCTTTATACCTTTATACCTATATATTGACATTCTGCCTATCTTTATACCTATATATTGACATTCTGCCTACCTTTATATCTATATATACCTATATATTGACATTCTGCCTACCTTTATACCTATATGTACCTATATATTGACATTCTGCCTGTTTAACATCGTAAACACAAGTACAAAATACAAAAAAGAAACTAGACAGAACTGTCCCTTTAAAAGCAGATCCCCCATATTATGAATGAATTGCGTCGGGTCACTATGGCAGCTGATGCGTGCTGGTCTAGTACCTTTTCCTGCTACATTCTACAAAAATAAATAAATTACATTTTCAATCACTGACCGAGCAGTAATAATGGAAGGAAAGTCCACAGCTGCACTGGGTTATTTGAGGCTGGGATCACTGTTGCAATGTGGGCCATCTAAAGCTCCCCGACCAAGTTGTGTTAGTAGCATTATCTGAAGTTGCCAGGCTGCAATGCCTTTTTGTGAAAAAAGTGGAGTGTGTATCACCCAAAAAAAATTACAAAGTAACAATAAATACCCTTTTTGTACAACCGCTGCCACTCTTAGCACTCCTCAATGTGCTATATATATGATAGAGTATGGTGAAAGGGTGAGGGCGCTGGTAGTTACGAACATGTAAAAAATAAAAATATATATAGTGCAACAGAGTACAGGTGTATATTGTGTGAGATAATACATATATCTGAGTACACTCACAAGCGACCATGTAAAACAGGCATCAAATGGGATTTTGGAAAAAAAACCTTCTGTTTTTAATCTGTAGAAATGGAATAAAACGAGAACATACATAGAGTAGTACAGTGGGAACAATGGGGGTCTGCGCGTGGCACTGCACTTACAGAATCCAAATGTAAAAAAACGTCTAGGATAAGGTCCACAGGGGTTACTGGCTGCAGTCCCAGTCTGGTAAAAAAGATTCTCAATGGGTTTCTCTGGGGAAAATCGTAGGTCCCGGCTTCCTCAGGAGTAGAAATGATTGGCATTGCCTTCTTACGATGGATATTAATATTTTAGACATTGCAGCAGTCTGATTGCCAACTGGAGAGAATCTTTGACAAGGTCACTGGCCCTTTGGAACATCTGACAAGTGGAATACATTCCTTTTTAGCTCAGTTGATGGAGATGCACATCATCTTCCTTAGCAAAGCTTTGCAGTTTGGTTTACTTCCTGGCAGGTACCTTAGTCCCATACAAGAAGCCGCCTAGCTGACATATGTCAAGGGTCCGGGAATGCCATGTAATTAACGAGAAAGAACACAAACCAAATGGAACAAGATTTTTCTCAATGTCCATCCCCCTGATCTTAAGTCATATATTACAGACTTTTCAGTAATTTTAACAAATCTATTGTGGACTGTTAATATTTGACATAGTGTGAAAGGGTGTGTCGTTTCCACAGGCCCAGGGGTCTATTTTGGGGTCTCTGATTTTCTTGGCATTATTTCCTTTCCAGCGTTTGAGGCTACCTTTTTAGCTACTTTTTAATCAAAAAAGTATGTCTTGAACATTCCATTATTTCTTATGGGGTTATCCGAGGCTATCTTTTCAAGTAAAAAAAAAAAAGCAGAAATCCACCAGAATTCCCCGTGAAATGCCCCTGAATAAAATTTAAAAAAATTCCCCTTTTAAAATATATAAATAATTGAGATTTGTTTAATTAATAGAAAAATAAAAATTATATATATATATATATATATATATATATATATATACTATAATATATATACTGTATATATAACATAGTATAATAACATACATTATAAAACAATAAAATATGTACAATAATACCATAATAATAAAATATTAATGAATACATATTTTAATGTACAAATATACATTTGTACCACACAGTGGTCAAATTTACTGGTGGCCCTCTGACCACTATTGCAATACACCCCCCCTCCCCACTTTCCACTGTGCCAACTTTGTCCACACATCACTTGTAAGAGAAGAAAAATATTTCTTATTACATATAGATCAATGCGTGTATTGTAAAGGTGACAATTACAAAGCTTTCAAATGTAAGAATAAGAGCACCGAACAGATGTCAAAGAATGTCAAAATAGAGCCCTTCAGATGCTACTGAAATACAATTGTTATACTCGCAAACAGTGGGCATCTTTTCCCTAATAAACATCCGCTACATTATTGCCTCCATAGGCTTAACATTAACCTCGAGCCAATTTAGTACCGGCTTGCCGGTAAAATACGGGTGGCAACCCTTAACCTAATGATGGGGAGAACCAGAAGAAGACAAAATGGCAGCAGTGTGGCCAAGAAAAGATAAGCAAAAGTCCAGAAGAAAATTAGGATCCATCCCCTGAGGTTTCACAGAATAACAAGAGAGAGATGAGTAATGAACATCTCTCAATATATATATATATATATGCCCAAACCAATTATCTTGATCATGGTTTCAGAAAGCGCCACTTTTCCATATCTGAGGAATTTTGAACTTACTGAGGTAACAAAAATCCTACTGTTTTAATCACAAATGCCCACATCAATAAAAGTGAGAAATTTAATTATGTTACACATTTTTATATAGAAATATATATATGTTTTTTTTTTTTTAGAGCACCATCTGTCAACTCAGCGATTCATGGCGTCAACACAAATTTTAAATAATGGGATATAGAGATAATAATAATAAAACTGTAAAACTGCATCCTTGAAGCACCAGAAACAGCAGCCAAGAGCTGGCAACGTGAAAGATATAAGTTCATAAAAGAAAGATTAAGTGCATACATGTGTGGGAGAGGAGCATGTGATCGTATTATACTTGGAAAACGAAAGCCATTTATGTGACACATGCCTATATTCATTAAACATTGTTAAAGTTCATGTGTAACGTAAAAAAAAAGGGACGGAAGTACGAACACTTGCTCATTAAATTGGAAGGAATCTTGGTGCGAGGAATGAGATTTTTCATTCATGTTCAACAAAGGGACGTTATACAATTTGCGTAGAGCTAAGTCACAAATTGTCAGAAAATGTACCCTGGCGTTTCCAAACCAGTTATTATAAAATCATAGTCATATAGAATAAAGCTCATCATGAACTGAAATCTCACTACATCTATGTATATATATATGTGTGTGTGTGTGTTTGAATATGATATACCTCTATAATACGACTGAAGTCTCATCTGCTGTTCTTCAGGAGGTTCTCCTTGCCTTCTGTCTCTTTATAAGAAGCCTTTGATTGTCGACGATGATTTGCATACTTAGTGGTAATTTATGCTGCTCTCATGCACCTTCCCGACGCATTTGCATGCATACGCATGACTGCCCTTCTTTGTATCTCCTTAACAGAAGACTGAATGCTGCATAGATCTCATACCTTCATATCAAGCCAGCTTTCCTCTTTCACAGGAATTAGCTCTGTGAAGGCAGCAGTTTCCATATTTTGCTTTTCAGTTGATTACTTTGGACCTTTGGATAAGCGTCTGACCTCGCCTACTTGCAAGGACACTGTGTAAACCTGGAGGCACACCTAGTCCAAAAGCATGAAAAGATCTAAAAATTGACAGGAGTTGTGCCAAGTGGACATTCACATAATTAGGGTGAAGCCATCCAAAATGTACTATCCCACAGAAAACTTAAAGAAAATGAAAAGTAAGTGCGAGAATTTATAGGCTAAAAATAAAACCTTGTTCTGCAAAATAATTCTCATCATTCATAATTCTCATAATCCATAATAACGCCAACAGTATGGTTGTGTGAAACGCGTCAGTAGTGGACGACCTGGCTTAATTCTTTCTGCGTGGTCTGTGGTGTGTTTTAGAATAAAGTTAAGCAAACTTGTATGGAGAATAGTGTGGATATCAAATATGACGCCAAATATAATCTGTTTTTCAATTACAAGATGTGATCTTCACCCCTCCCAATATTCCACTAACCCCCCTCCTTGGAAATATCCAAAATGAAAAAAAAAAAGCATTTGTCTTGGAGTTCTAATGTCGTTTGATGGAGAAAGGTGCGTTAAGGTTAAAAAAAAAAAAAAAAGAACACAGCCCCTTCATAAGCTATTCTTAAAATTCTGAACATATGCTCCCACTCACACGAACATCAACAACGTCGAAAAAAATGCAAGGAATAGAAAAAAAATCTTACCTTGCTGAACAACAAGGAAAATGTAGCCAAAAGCAAGTAAAATGCCACCAAGGGATTTGTTAACCCAGCTCGGGTTTCTGTAGGAATTACCCATTGAATAATAAATATACATCAATAATTGAAAGGTCTTCCATGTAATACACTGTATGCTATTCCCACCTTGGTTGGTAATTTTAAGTACATCACTTTATTACAACTTCTTGAAGAACGGAGAGCTGTGATATTGACGCTTGAAGTATTGTTCACGGAAAGCCTCTGAGGAAGGAAGGCTGCCATATTTCTTTTTTTTTTTCACATGTCTTAAGTCACAGACTTTATTCCCTGTTGCGATCAGGTGTTTCGTGTGCCATCTGCCAATCCAAGAGGATCGTCTCTTGTTCCAGATTGATCGTGCTCGATTTACAATAAATGATACCAAACGTACAAGTATGAAAAAAGGTTTCTAATAAACAACATTGTAAAATATCACAACATTATATTTTCTTTATGTCATACCTTAGATAGTTTTTATGTTTCTTTTTTTTTTTAAGTTCATTAAAGAGTATGGGGATTTTCAAGTGAACAGGCAAACCGGGTAAAGGAGGAGACTTAGCCAAACTGGGCTGAACTGGTTAATACAGCCCGTCTATAGAATCTGTTTAATCCTCCCACTAGCAGGGCAACTAAACTTTTCTTTAATAAAAATGTTGTCCCCTTCTTCGAAGTAAGCCCACCGTGGATCACACTGAGGCAGAGCCAGTTAGCAGTTATCGCGTGCCCAGCCAATCACAGCAGGGGCTTTGAATGTAGTGGCAGCAGAGTGAGATACCCTAATTTTCAAATCGGAGAGATAGTTGCCGATAATTCGTTCTTTAAATAATTAATTACTAGTTTTGTAATTAAAAGAGAGATTCTACGGAGAAAACAGTAAGCTCCTTTTTAAAACTTTCTTTTATTCCCTTTTTTCAAATCAGTTTATTCCGTAGCGGAGCAGTCTTAGGCAGTGGCGGATGCTCCATATGTGCTAGGTGTGCGCCGCACACCTAACATGGAGCACCCGAGTTTGTATTTCTGCGGTTAGTGTGTCCGAACAGAGAGCACACAAACCCCAGAAATAAATCCGAAAGACGACGCTGCGTTGAATTCGGCAACAGAGTCACTCACTCTGTTGCCAATTCAACAAGCATGAAAAGTATACAAATTTTCGTATACTTTTCGTCCTTGTTGAATTGGCAACAGAGTGAGTGACTCTGTTGCCGAATTCAATGCAGCGTCGTCTTTCGGATGTAACGACGTCTCGGGTATTTCCGGGGATTTGTGTGCTGGCTGTTCTCCGCACACAAACCTCCGGAAATACCCGAGAGACGTCATGCCTCCGAGTGACAGGCGTGCTCCGCTCTGGCAGCACGCCTGTCACTTAGGGGTACGATACGCCCCTGGTCTTACGCTTTCTAAAAGTTAAAGTGGAAGTCCACCTCCTATTTATAGTTAGAGATCTAGACAACAAGAAATGGTAATTAGCTGCATTTTAAACATATGCTACACAGCACCCATTGTGTGCCCATTACCTATTATCCACTCCATCCCGAGCCACTCAAAGCAAGAGCTAAGGTGCTAAAGTTATTAAAGGTAATTTGTGTCATTACATATTAAAGAACACCTGGGTGTGTGTTTATTGGACAATAATTGCATGTCTCAAGAGTAATTGTGTCACACTTACAACACTGGAAAAAGTGATATCTCAGATTGCAAATTTTCTGAGAGAGGGGGGCGCGGGGGAAATGTTGTTTTTTTGTGTTTACAAAATAAAAAAAAAAGTATTTATGTTAATATTTGGAAACTAGGCCAGTGAATCAGCACACTGCAATGTTTTAGGATAGCATGTTAGAGGAAATGTAAGTGCCTAAATGTAAATGTAAAAATGTAAATGTAAAGGCTTGACTGTAGGTTTTGGAGCAGGCTTCTCTACTTCATGTATCAGTCTGTCTCTTTTTAACGTAGTCCGTAGTTTCCTTCTATGCTCTGTACCAACTTCTACATAATGGTTGACTGTATATATGTATATATATATATATATATATATATACAGGTGATACTCGAAAAATTAGAATAGCGTGCAAAAGTTAATTTATTTCAGTAATGCAACGTAAAAGGGGAAACTAATATATGAGATAGACGCATTACATGCAAAGCAAGATAGTTCAAGCCGTGATTTGTCATAAGTGCGATGATTATGGCTTACAGCTCATGAAAACCCCAAATCCACAATCTAGAATATTGTGAAAAGGTGCAATATTGTAGGCTCACAGTGTCGCACTCTAATCAGCTAAGTAACCCATAACACCTGCAAAGGGTTTCTGAGCCTTTAAATGGTCTCTCAGTCTGGTTCAGTAGGAATCATAATCATGGGGAAGACTGCTGACCTGACAGTTGTGCAGAAAACCATCATTGACACCCTCCATAAGGAGGGCAAGCCTCAAAAGGTAATTGCGAAGGAAGTTGGATGTTCCCAAAGTGCTGTATCAAAGCACATTAATAGAAAGTTATGTGGAAGGGAAAAGTGTGGAAGAAAAATGTGCGCAAGCAGCAGGGATGACCGCAGCCTGGAGAGGATTGTCAGGAAAAGGCCATTCAAATGTGTTGGGGACTTTCACAAGGAGTGGACTGAGGCTGGAGTCAGTGCATCAAGAGCCACCACACACAGACGGATCCTGGACATGGGCTTCAGATGTCGCATTCCTCTTGTCAAGCCGCTCATGAACAACAAACAACAGCAGAAGCGTCTGACCTCGGCTAAAGAAAAACAGACCTGGTCTGTTGCTTTGCGGTCCAAAGTCCTCTTTTCTGATGAGAGCAACTTTTGCATATCATTTGGAAACCAAGGACCTAGAGTCTGGAGGAAGAATGGAGAGGCACACACTGCAAGATGCTTGAAGTCCAGTGTGAAGTGTCCACAGCCTGTGTTGATTTGGGGAGCCATGTCATCTTCTGGTGTTGGTCCACTGTGCTTCATTAAGTCCAGGGGCAACGCAGCCGGCAACCAGGAGATTTTGGAGCAATTCATGCTTCCTTCCACAGACGAGCTTTATGGGGATGCTGACTTCATTTTCCAGCAGGACTTGGCACCTGCCCCCACTGTCAAAAACACCAAAGCCTGGTTCAATGACCATGGTATTACTGTGCTTGATTGGCCAGCAAACTCGCCTGACCTGAAGCCCATAGAGAATCTATAGGGCATTGCCAAGAGAAAGATGAGAGACATGAGACCGAACAATGCAGAAGAGCTGAAGGCTGCTATTGAAGCATCCAGGTCTTCCATAACACCTCAGCAGTGCCAGAGGCTGATAGCTCCGCATTGAGGCAGTAATTGCTGCAAAACGGGCCCAAACCAAGTACTGAGTCCATTTCAAAGCTTATAATTTTCAGAGGTCCGATATTGTTCCATGTACTCTCCTTGTTTTATTGATTGCATGTAATATTATAATTTACTGAGATTGTGGATTTGAGGTTTTCATGAGCTGTAAGCCATAATCATCACACTAATGACAAATCACGGCTTGAACTATCTTGTAGACATGTGCATTCGTTTTCGGACGAATGCATTTTCGTCCATTCGTTCATTCGTGCTATTAGCATTCTATAAACCGAAATAGAGTAGGTTTATAGAATACCAATAGCATTACATACATTCCATAAACCGACATAATGAACGACTTTCGGTTTATGGAATGTATGTAATGCTATTGGTATTCTAGAAACCGACTCTATTTCGGTTTCTAGAAAGCCAATAGCACGAATGGACGAATGATTTTCGTTTATTTACCATTCGTTCATTCGTTCATAGCTTTACATGCATTACATAAACCGAAAGTCGTTCATTATGTCGGTTTATACATGTAATACTATTGGCTTTCTATAAACCGAACTAGAGTCCCCATTCAAAAGAATTTCTTATGAATGGGGACTCTAGTTCGGTTTATAGAAAGCCAATAGTATTACATGTATTCCATAAGCCGAAAGTCTATAAACCGAAAGACATTCTGTTTATAGACTTTATTTTTATAGAATAGCAAAAGCATTACATGTATTCTATAAAACGAAAGTCTATAAACCGAATGTCTTTCGGTTTATAGACTTTCGGTTTATGGAATGCATTGAATGCTATTGCAATTCTATAAACCGAAATAGAGTCCCCAATTTACCTTTTCTTTTGAATGGGGACTCTATTTCGGTTTATAGAAAGCCAATAGCATTACATGGCTATTGGCTTTCTATAAACCGAAATAGAGTCCCCATTCATAAGTAAAGGTCAATTGACCTATTCGTATGAATGGGGACACTCACCCACATTTTACTTCATTTTTCAGCCCTCTAGCCCTTTCCAGGAATTTTTTAGAGGCATTTTAGTGGCCAAAAGTTTGTGTCCCCATTGACTTCAATGGGGTTCGGGGTCAAGTTCGGGGTCAAGTTCGACCCCGAACCCGGACTTTTTTCCGAAGTTCGGCCAAACCCGCCGAACCTGAACATCCAGGTGTTCGCTCAACTCTAGTGGTAAATAGTACATTTGCGTCTTGTGGTGCACTTTATATCTGAGAGTCAAATAGAACCGTCAAATACTGTGCTTACAGCGCGCTTTGAAAAATTCTGGCTACCTCCTACTCCTCCTCCTCCAGCGCCGCTTCCACATACACCACCACGGTCACCGCCTCCTCAACCTATGGGTCACTTAGTAAAAACTGAAAGAGAATATCCTGCACTCCAACCCTCTCTAAAATGGATAATTCTGTTGATCCTCCTGGCAGCCATGCTTTAGATTTAGATTTATGTTCTTCCAAAACTAAAATCAAAGATTCCATCTAGTGCTATTTTATGGCTCAGCTGTATTTTTAATTTGTATTTTATGTTATTTGAAGTTATTTCCCTATCCATATTTGTTTGCAGGGCACTTGTCCTACTCTTACCCCCATTTTACTTCCTTTTGCAGCCCTCTAGCCCTTTCCAGGACTTTTTTAGAGGCATTTTAGTGCCCAAAAGTTCGGGTCCCCATTGACGTCAATGGGGTTTGGGTTCGGGGTCAAGTTCGGGGTCAAGTTCGAGCCCGAACCCGGACTTTTTTTCCGAAGTTCGGCCGAACCCGCCGAACCCGAACATCCAGGTGTCCGCTCAACTCTAGTCATCACTTAAAATGTGACACCAGGGATGTTACCAGGGTCTTTATACCCCTGTTGTGTCCACATTTTATATTCATATAGATTGGGCTACACTCCATGCGTAAACCTAACCTACAGTGGCACCTACATCACCTCTTCTAACCTCACTCACACCTACTCCCAGCCAACTACTCACATACAAAGCTTCTTTTTATAAAGTGTTAAATGTGGGAAATAAGGATGTGTAAGCAAATGAGTATTTACCAACATCTTAAAAATAAATATTATACACAACTCGGTGCTACTGCAAAATCCTGTTCTATTCTTCTATTCTTTCTTACAATCCAATCGTTATCTACAGTCATGTGCTCTAGTTAACCCAACAATGGAAGCACAGCAAAGGGCATAACTGTCTCTCGTGAAAGGGACACTACTACTTACATAAGATGTAACTAGATAACCTGGTCATTTAAAACAAACACATATGCCACTGTTTTTTTTTTTACATAATTGAATTAATTACATATAAAAGGAAAAATAAAATGAGGTGTTTATCTCCTGGCTCCATTTTGTGAATATTTCCCATGATGCAACATCATCCAAAATCTTTCAGCCAGTCTCACTTTACAACTGTGGCCAAAGCCTGCATGATGATGTCATAAGATACCTCCCTGCTCTCTTACTGGCTCCTGTGTATCATAGTGGGCAGGACTAACGTATTTTCCGGCGTATAAGATGACTTTTTAACCCAGGAAAATCTTCTCAAAAGTTGAGGGGTCGACTTATACGCCGGGTGCTGAGGTTTACTTACCTACTTTTTTGCTCTGTCTCCTCTCCCGCTGTTAAGCTGGTCCGTGGCTGTGAGGGAAGCGTTGTGCGCTCCCCTGCAGCCGCACGGTCAATAAAGTTTGTTTAAACTTTTTTTTTAAAAAGCCACGACCAACTTAACAGCGGGAGACAGAGCAGAAAGTAGGTAAGTACTGGGGATTGGGGATTGGGGAAGGGGGGAGGAGGGTGGCAAACCCTTTATTTTAACCTCAAAAGTTAAAATATAGATACTATTTTCCGGCGTGTAAGACGACTTTAACCCAGGAAAATCTTCTCAAAAGTTGGGGGGTCGTCTTATACGCCCAGTCGTCTTATATGCCAGAAAATACGGTAGGTGGTTGTGTACAATTTTTTTTGCCTGCCTTCCAACACAAAGAGAGGAGATAGACCTGATCCAACAAGATCATAACTCTGCCCCCTTGTGATGTAATAGTTACATTACCCTCCCATTCAATGCAAGTCTATGGTCAGAATTCTGCCTTATAGACTGCATTCTGTGTCCCCAGCCCCAAAGTGAGATACTAGTGCTGTAAAGTCACTGGGGGATGGCACCCAAAAACAGTATATTTCACAAAATGGCGGCGCCCAGTCACGCTTGTTTAGTTTTATATGTCATAAGAAAAACAAAAGACATATCTGAAATCAACAATACTAAATAAAAAATGAAGACCTTTTAATTTTTTGGTGGGGGTGTCCCTTTAGGTAGAGGTTGCTTGCAGGTTGATATGTCTGCAAGGTACAAAAGTAAAAGTAACTGCTTAATTGAAAACATGTATGTGGTGTACAAATTAATGAAAAGAATACAAATACAGTACATTACTGAGCCCTCTTTGCTCCAAAGATGAAGGACAATCTAAAAAAAAAACAAAAAAAAAACAGGTGTATAATCAAATTCGTGAGCAGCACTTAGTTAGTGTGTCCCTAAACCACACTCAGATAATAAAAGGACATCTGACTCCAGATTCTAAACATGTCCGCCCTCGTGATAGAGCTATAAAGTGCAAAAGGCCTCAAGAATTTACTGCAGTTTTATTATTTCATGTAAACATTTATTTTTAAAACATCTATTGCAACTCTTTAATGTCAACAAAAGTAAATTTTTTGACTAGTTAAGTAAAAAAAACTAGAGTTAAAAGATCATTCCACCTTTACCATGTATAAAGCTGGCTGGATTGGCTTTATAAATTGGGGTGAGAAACACACATGGTACTTGTATAGCAGTTCTAAAATATATGGACTTCTTTATTTCAACTGAAATTAAATTTTCAAACAATAATTATCGAATTTGCTAGAATATAAAATGACTCTGATTATAAGACGACCCCCCAAACTATGGATATTCCTTTACAAAAAAAGCTAAAAGCCTGAATATAAGACTACCCAATAGGAAAAAAGTTTAACTTGTATATATTAAAATGTAAATTGCTTTTTCATATTTAATAAAAACTTATGATATAAAAAATGCATTTCTTGTTTTTATTTACCTTTTATGTGCCCCCCCAGACTTACCCAATGCTCCCCCCAACGGTGTCTGTGTCTCTCCCCCACCCTCCCCCAAGTTGTCTGTCTCTCTCCCCCACCCTGCCCCCAATGTTGTCTGTCTCTCCACCCCTCCCTCCCCCCAGCATTGTCTGTCTCTCTCCCCCACCCTCCCCCCAAGTTGTCTGTCTCTCTCCCCCACCATCCCCCCAATGTTGTCTGTCTCCCCCCTCCCTCCCCCCAACGTAGCCTTCCTGGTGGCTAGGGACATCCTCCATGCTGCCCGACACTTCCGTCCATTATGACGGACAGCTCCGCTATCGTGCAGACATCCCCCGGCTGCCCAAATCTCCTGGTGGCTAGTGGAGGCAACCGGAAGATGTCTGCACGATACACGCAGACATCCTCTGCTGCTCCTGGCACTTCCGCCGGGACTTTTATGATGAAGCCGGAAGGACCCAGCTTCATCATAGAAGTCCCGGTGGTTGTGCCGGGCGGCAGCGGAGGATGTCTGCGTGTATCGTGCAGACATCCACCGGCTGTTAGCGAGGGGGATCCAGGATCCCAGCAGCTCTGCGGGGGACCTGGATCCCAGTTTTATAATCTGACCTTGATTTGAGGTCAGATTATAAGACGACCTCGAAAAAAGCCTTGTCTTATATTCGAGCAAATACGGTATAATGCTTCTAGTATGGTAAAACAAATTATATACATATATAGCCCACAAAGTATTTGGTGCTATCATCTTGTCTGCCTTTTTTTTTTTTGTTTTTTTTATAAATATCCTCTCAGTGTGTCACAATTTTTTTCATAGCAACTCTTTTATGCATAACCTCTATTGAATGCTGGAACGGCGTTTATGGAATCAACTTGATCGCTAATTTGCATAGCGTTCAGTGCATGCCTTACTCATAGGGTTCCCACATTTTTCGGCAAAAAAATACCAGCCACGCAATTGCCTCCACAGACGTAACATTGGCCCCTAGACTCTTTTAACTGGCCTGCCGTTAAATTACCCGCTGGATGGCAAACCTACTCCCAGAAGTCATGTTGAAGCAGTCACTTATTCATGAGCAAAATTGTTAAACACTGTTCATTCATGTTGATTAATAATGCCACCTCCGCAAACCCACGGCCCCAGCACTTTGGTTCTCCATCAGGAATAATGGGCAATATGGACTCGTGACATCTGGATAACACAATCCGCTAAAAATAATCGTAGTTCCGAAATGGGCCGATTCCTCAATAGACCCCAAAGTCAGAATAAACCCCCCCCCCCCCCCCCTCACCAACACTCTGCATTTCAGCTCAGCCATAACAGACCTTTATCAAGCAGGCGGTTTGGTGGGCATCGAGTAAGAAGAACAATGACTGCTTCAAAAGCCATGTCTACAAGCGGATCCCAACCCCAGCCAAAATTGCATTTTATTCTCAAATTCACAATCTAAAAAGTCACCCAGCTATACTCTTTAATTTGAAATGCATGTTAATAGATATAATAAGACCTTTAAAAAAAAAATCATATTTTTAAACATTCAGATAGAGGTCGGAGGTAGGGTGCTAGGTACGGATCATGTTTTATTTATTTATTGTGCCTGGGGCAGGGGGAGGGGGCATGGGCAATTTTTTTTATTTAATCAGAGCTTGGTGATGTTTCCATTTACCCCAATATGCCAGAGTAGGTCTCTTTTTAACTTCCATCACTCTCAGTCCATAGCAATAGCCCCCAAAAGGTGGCCGATGGCATCTCCACAACAGCTGCACGACCACACGGAGCTTCACTCTGGGTTGCCTTCATCTAATTGGAATGTAGGCCGCCGGACAACATCTTTCCTTGCAAGACTACTGCCAAGCGAGAGAACTGGCAGCATTTGATACAGTGGAAAAGTAGTATTCCTGCACAGCTCTTATTTATGATGCAAACAGTATTTCAGAGGCCATTTGGAAGGCTGAGGCTTGTAATGTGTGGTGGAGCAGCTACAGTATTTCAGTGTGTTACTGCCATCTGCCTTGCTTTACAGCCAAGCTCCTGAATTGCTGTTGGATCCATGCCTAGTGAGGCATTTCCACGTCTTATTAAAACAACAAAAGCTCTGGTAACTGTTTGATCAAGGCTCTCGTTTGCTACCATATTGTGCTCATTGGTGTCCTAGCAAAGTCTGTTTCTCTGTACTGTGTGTTTTATATGCTTTATTACTAGGCTTGTTAAGTGCACATCAACCCAACCCTCTATAATAATAACAACAACGTGAGCGGCGCATTCAGATATTGTCTGGGGTTCAAGTACATCCAGGGGATGCTACTATTATCCAATTTGATGGCACTCATTTTATCAACCTTCCAACGGATGAAAGGCTAAGTCAACCTGACCAGGAATTGAACATGTGACACCCAAGCATTGGACAGATTATTACAGAGGAGGCAGATTTTGTTTGTTCTGTTCGCTTTGCTCGGCAGTATGTTCGTGTGGATCTCCGAGTTTTATAACCCTACGTGCTTAAAACTCAAGGCTGTATGCTGTTACCTCTGTTTGGTTAAAATAAGCAAATCGTTACTGGAGTCAGCTGGTTAAATATCCAAACCACATATCTGGGGTGGATGGATTTTTACAGACACTTCAAAAGTGTAATTTCTATCATTGTTTAAAAAAAAAAACACAATATTTTTTTTTTTAAAAAGGATACTTGGATACATTATATGTCCAACCCAATTTAAATATGAATAAGAAAGTATTTAGCCTGGAAGGATTAATATTCTCGTGTTCCCAAGAACATGCTGGGGACAGTACCAATAGACAATGAGACATTACAATGACTCCATCTCAATAATAAACAAAGCCCACCCTGCAACCATGACGTTCTAACAGACTCTACAGGCCGTATATTTAGCAAATAGATATCTGACCGGAATCTACCCGATAGCTTTTTAAGGCTTTGGGAAGAACACAAAATGTTGTACTAAAAAAAAGCAAATATATTTTATGTGCAAAACTATTTTTGCACTTTGCTCCTATTGCAATGTACTAAACATTTAACACTCAAATAGTACATACGAGCAAATTGCGAATGAAAACTGGCATAATTGATAATAAAAACAAGGCAATTTTGCCAATATTTTTCTACCTCTTTTGATAGCACTCGCTAAAAGCTGGTGTAATTTTCACACGCAAATAAGAATTATTTTTCACAAAATATTGGCAAAGCTCTTTAGATAAAATGTTGATAGAATTAGGTGTCTATCTCCAGCATCCATTTTGCAAATTTTACCCATGCTGCAACATTCTCCAAAATCTTCCGGCAAATGTCACTTACAACTATGGCCAGGGCCTGCATGAGAAAATGGTTCCCAGCATGCACCAAACAGGTGAAGTCAGTCTTATAGGGTGCAGTAAAAACAGCATATAGACATACCTCCTAACATTTCCCCCCTGGCGAATTAGGACACTGGGGGTGAAGCTTGGGAGGTAGAGTGACAGTACTTGTGTGCATGCGCTGTACCACTGTCACACAAACTGGCGCGGTTTCCTGACATACTTTACCTTTTTTGCGAAAAGTGGAACAGAGGTAGATTACAGCAGGACAAATCCCCAAAATGAAAAAAAAATCCCCCCATTCAGCTGCATAAGAGATTTTTTTCCAACTTGGCCACATTGGCCTAGAGTTTGAAATTCACATTTCAGTCCCCTGTGATTCTCTCTTTATTGAGTAGATGTGTCGCATGTAGAATATTCCTGCTGTTCACTCCACTTTTTACAACACTGACCCTGAATTTCTTTTCCATATTTTATGTTTCATACGTATATTTGGCAGGAACTTCTATTAACAATTAAATCAGGAAAAAAAAAAACAATTAAATCAGGAAACCAGCAAACGAATATGGTTAAAAAAAAAAATTGTATAAAGTCGTAAACCTCAAATAATCCTCAGCTGAATAAACTGTAATTAGGAACCAAATAAAACACAGTCAGGAGGGGACAAAAGCTGCACTATAATGTTTTTCCTATTAATAATCCTTAAGTACCTAGCAAATTGCTATCAGAACTACAGATTACTTACCACATATAAAAGTAGTCTTTAGTATGGTAATATGGCTACAATTTATTTTTTAATGTAAGCAAATTATATTTGTATTAATATGGTGTTTCGAGCTATAGTGTTAGTCATTCTAGCAGTACGGGATAAAATTGTTTTGTATTCTCCATTTCTGAACTATAAAAAAAATCCCACATAAGTATTTTAGTAGGAAACTAATTATGCAAAAAATGGAGATGGCGGAAATATGTTTGTACTGTAATTACATAAAATGGCATTCTTTTTAAATATCGGATGGCTTCTTAATTGAAGGCTAGCTTGAAATTTAAATATTGCGAATCATTGATTTTCCTGTATTGCATTTTTTTTTTTCATTTGATATCAGTCTGTGCTGGTATGAAACGCAAAGTGAATATTTGATTAAGTTACAGAGGAGGTCATCACTGTCCTGAAATTAATCAAATATATCTTCAGTCAAATTTCCCCCTATGTTTCAATGAAAGAAAATATTGTGCTAAGAATTAAAGAAGAAAAAAAACGAAGCCATGGATCGTAAAAATAATTTAAAAAAAATATATACCGTAATTTGAATTCCTATTTATAAGTAGGCTTATATACATGTTTCAGAGCATAAATTGCTTTAAAAAAGAGTGTAGTTCAATTAAAAAATATATAATAAAAACAAGTGGCAGGAAGTAGAACCAGCTATTTCTGGTAAACAAAATAAAAAATGTAAGATAATTATTTCTGAAGAATTCTGTTGCAGTTAATGTAAAAAAAAAAAAGATTTTTGGATGCTTCTTTGGAAAAACAGATCTCTCGTAGGGTTGCCTGGGATTTTGCCTAGTGCACCAGTCTTTCAGGGGTAGTACAGAAAGCAAAATAGTTTGGTCTCACCAATAATGTTGCGTGTTTTGTGCATGCATCACCTATTTTAACCTGAAACCCCACCCATTCTGCACTTGCTTTGCTCCAATCCTAACGCCCCACTCCCATCCCCCAATATTTTGCGTCTGCCTGCAGCCTCTCTAACGAAAGGCCGTGGAGTTTCAATATTGATCAATTTAGCTGATCAGTTGGTAATAGAAACTGAGAAAGTCAATGTATCTAATCATTTTAGCTACTTTCAGTAAAAATGTTGATCTTTCTCAGTGATGATCAGATGTATTAATGTATCCACAGTCTAGTGTAGCCTCCTTGAAACTCTGGCTAAGTGTTACACTTGCCAGGATCAATATTTGTTGGCTTTTCTAAAGAATAAATGAAATCCTTAATGCAAACCTTTGATTAATAGTCACTTACTTATTAAAAAAAATAAAAAAAATAAAAAACTATCTTGCATAGGGTCTACAGTGAAAAATAACAGTGAGGGAGGGGAGGTGCTATGGATCCTGCACTCAAGAGTTTATTTAATACCTAATTCCACCCTTTTCCCATTCTCTGCCTTTTCTCTTATACTCCCCACTTGCCCTGACATCTATCTTCTCTTACAGTCATTTTTCAAAGAGTCTAAGACTAAAAACTGCAAAGGCAGCTTCAGAGCTCCAATTTACAAACCCACCATTTCTTATTATGTTATTTGTGCTTCCTTCCCATCTTTTTTCCCACTCTCTCCAGTTCTCTCATCCGCACCCGTGTTTGTCATCCAGGGGTAGAAACCGATATTTTCCCCTTTGATCATTTATTGGACTTTGCGACAATGACACTGTTGCACTTATCTATTGGCGCTTTGACTATCCCAGCTCTCTTCTTCCAGTCTTACCCTTCCTCTTCTTCCAGCTTTCCCCTCCCTCTTCTATCTTACCCCAAAATCTTTTGCACTTGCCTTTTATTATGTTTAGTAATGCCAACGGACTACACCAGGACTTTTTGGAGCTACACAGTTGTGTATCATTCTGCTACCAATATATATCATGTTTTGTCCTCTAGGTCCAATCTATAAACACTGTGTAAGTGACAGTCCTTTTAACTATACCAAGCAAGCAATATGTCATTGTGCGAGGGATTTTAAATTGCCTAATCTGCTATATAATATTCCGGATTAATTATTTGCATGAATATATCACAGAGCCCAACATGTGTTGGAAGGATTCAATTTATGATGACCTTACACCTGATTACCGAGTTCTCTTAATTAATGCCGCGTTGGGTGGATACATTATGTTCCAACATGATATTTTTCATCACCCTCCCACCAATATGGTCTTTTTATAAATTAATAATTACTCCATTTTTTCCAGAGTGTCAGATAAACAAAGTACAGATGTGATAGTACACATGTCAAATAAATTACCACAGTGATGTGATCGCAGTTAAGGTACAAAAATATAAATATAAGCCAAGCACACAGAATGCATCCAAAGGTGTAAAAATCTAGCACTGATTTGAAACCCCGATGTGACGGGTTTGAGGTATACTCTTTCTTTTTACTTTTTGTTCTCCTACCCCCGAAATGTACCACCCTATGTTTGTTTATAAACTTTGAAACCAATAAAAAACGATTTTACATTAAAAAGAAAAACACTGTTTTATTATATATTACTGAGTGGACAAGCTCACAGATATTTCAGGGTACATCCCTTTATCAATGTGTAATTCCTGTGTGCTTGCCAACTCAGTAATTTGTAGTACATTTACATTTGTTACCCTTTTGGATGCATACTGTGTGCTTGGCTCATATTTGTAGTATTTGTAGAGTAGACGGACTACAGTGGGCTTTCCCTATAGAAGCACTTTTTTTGTTTCTATATCCA